>PISX010000469.1:15535-279974 GCA_004024625.1 Mellivora capensis | reverse complement strand
GGGCGCCTGGGTGGCTCAGTGGGTTAAGCCGCTGCCTTCGGCTCGGGTCATGATCTCAGGGTCCTGGGATCGAGTCCCACATCGGGCTCTCTGCTCAGCAGGGAGCCTGCTTCCCTCTCTCTCTCTCTCTGCCTGCCTCTCTGTCTACTGTGATCTCTCTGTCAAATAAATAAATAAAATCTTTAAAAAAAAAAAAAAAAGATTTATCTGGCACTAACACTTCCCTCATTTTTACTTGTTCTAATCACTGCTCCCCACACGAATGCACACTTACACATGCTTTTTCATTTCCTGAGGGGTTTTTTTTTTTGCCTATGGGGACCTGGGGAGCTGTCATTATTTTTTCCTTCGATGATGCTTTGTTCTGAAGTTGGAAGTGCAACGAAAAAGTTCTGTGGTTTTTTGGCAAAGATGGTGGGCTGCCCTTGTCGGCATTGCTGTAGTTCTTACCGATATATTTCCAAAAACCTAGGGAACTACTATTTCCTTAGTGCCTGGGCCAAGCTAGGAAGCAGGTATGGATGCTCCTTTTTTTTTTTTTTTAAGGGAACTTTTTTCTTTTAAAAGATTTTATTTATTTATTTGTTAGAGAGAGTGAGCGAGCACAGGCAGACAGAGAGGCAGGCAGAGGCAGAGGGAGAAGCAGGCAGCTCCCTGCCGAGCAACAAGCCCGATGTGGGACTCGATCGCATGACCTGGGATCATGACCTGAGCCAAAGGCAGCTGCTTAACCAACTGAGCCACCCAGGCGTCCCTGGATGTTCCTTTTTTATCTCCTCCCCCTCCCCACCCCATCGTGTAGAACTGCTGTTCCTGAAGTTGCCCCTGTGGGCCTGAGACGTGACTAGCTTGCCCTGGGATCACCCGGGCTTACCAGCTGGGCCTTCCTCTTCCAGGTCCCCTGCAAGTACGGAAGGTATCCGCGCCATGCTGACCAAGGTAGATTGAACATCAGCAGGCGGGAATGGCGAGCACTGTCCTAGGGGAAGGGTCTGTCCTATCTTTGATGAGTCTAGGAGCTATGTCTTTTTGTCTTCATGGGGAACTGTCTTACCTAGAGCAGCCATGTGGGTCTCTGCTCATGGCAGAGGCCTCTCTAGGTAAAGTACTAAAACCCTGACTGCATCCAGAAGCTGGAGTATTCGGAGCTTCTCTAGCTATAAATGGCTCCTTTGGATGCCCCGGGACAAAGCCGGTTCTGTATGTTTTAGTGCATGGTGGCCTGCTCTAGGCTCCCCAAGCCTTCTGTGGTGTGTACAATGCCAACTTTTTTTTTTTTTTTTAAAGTAGTTACACTGTGAAGAAAAAAAAAAATCAAGCCCATCCTTTATGTATAAGTGGCATGATGGTAAATAGACCCATTGCCGGTCAAGTTGTTGTTTTCTTATTCCTTTTTGGTTAAATAAGCAACAAACACATTATTATTGTTACAATTTGAACATTTACCGTGCCCATTCCTTGTTTTACATGTTTTTCATTGTGTTGCTTTTGTTCCACAACCAGATACTGCATACGATAATTTATTATTTAGCACCACTATTTAGCACAAAATGGTGAGTTTTCTTAGATGTTAGTTTTATTCCTCTTCCTCAGTTTGCTCAGCTGTAAAATGGGAGAGCTGGTTGAGCCGTTTCAGAGGTCAGCATACTGTGACCTGGGAGCTGGCCGCCTGGTTTCATTCTTTAAAATAACAGCTTGAGGGGCACCAGATATGGATCTACAGCTGCATAAGGTTAAGCTAAGTCAAGTTCAGTCTCAGCTCAGGTCTTGACCACAGGATCGTGAGTTCAAGACCCGCGTTGGGTTCCATGCTGAGTGTGAAGCCTACCTAAAAAAAAAAAATAATGGCTTTAGTGATGTAATCCACATTCCATGACATTTATCCTTTCAAGTGTACAATTCAGTGGCTTTTAACATTCACAGAGCGGTGTGCAAAGCCGTCTTCATGGTCTCGTACCAGAGCATTTTCATCAAATCCTGTACCCGATCGTTGGCCATCCTGTGAAAGTGGATTTTTTGTTTTGTGAATGATGGCAGGGACAGGGACTGCTCCTTCCATGTGCATGAATGACTCGTCTAGCAAGGGGTTCATTTACGTTCTTGTACACAGTGGGGCCAACCACTCTCCTCTTTTCAGCGAGAGAACTGGTCACCCCTGGAGTGACCCGTCCAACGCAGAGGAGTACAAGACGGTGTGGGTGCACGGAGCCTGCTTTATGCTCAGACACTGTATCCATTAAGTTCTTTGGTGACCTGGCAGCCCAGCCACTGCTCTGTCCTGCTCTATGATGCTGAGCGGCCACGGAGCATCCTCTCCCAGACTGGCCGGCATCATTTGCTTTGCAAGCTAAGCATGCAACTCAGGCCTGCAGCAGTGACTTCAGGAAACACAGTTCTGGAGTGTGGAGGGGGAGAGGAGGAAGAGCTAAAAAGGAACATTCGGACCAGCTTCTTAGCTCCAGCCCAGGCACCAAGAAAGAGAACAGCAGAGAGGGTGATTGAAGGCCCCCACCTCTGAGCCTCCCTTTCCCCATGGGCTGCAGGAAGGCTGGAGAAGCAGGCCTCCATCCTTCCCTCCCTCTCAAGGACACACCCCTGCAGCAGCAGCAGACACTGCCCAGAGCTGGCGCCTTTCATTTCCATGATAGACAAATGTAGGGACAGACTTACCAGGGGCCACGGGAAGTTCGGACACCCAGCTGGGAGCACCCAGACCCTGCATGCTTGCCCAGGAGCCAGGCATGTTTGATTTGCAGGTGGAAGAGCCAACAGATGGGATGGGGGCAGGGTGATGACCAGGGGGATACAGAGAGCCATCTTCCAATCTTTGTGGATGACAATAGCTTTTTTTCCCCCTGAATAGTCCCAGGGAGCGACTCAGGATCACTGAGTAAACGCTATAGTGACTCAGATTCTGACTCAGAACAGGGAGAACTTTTTACAAGTAGAGTAATCCACAGATGGAATGTCTGACTCAGAGAGAACTTACCTTCCCATCCTGGGAACTGAATTGGCATCTCGCAGGGCTGCTGCTGGGGAGAGGAGGGAGCGCTCCTGCCCTGGGAGGGAGGTTCACTCGATGGCCTCTGGGAGGTGACCTCCACACTTTTTTTTTGGATTTTACAAGACTGTAGCTAACATTCAGTTGGGTGGGGAGGCACAAGTTGGTGTGCAGCACACACTTAGGAACCTTCCAGGCTCAGCCGTCAATACACACACACTTAGGATTTCTGCCACTCTCCTTTGGTCGCACATGACATGCTAGGAGGTGACCCTGCAGGTCAGTTAGCTAAGTGATTCTGCAAAATTAAAGGGGTAGGATATTTTCCCCCATCAAAGTAGGGAAAGGCAATAAATAGGAACACAGGAGGGAGGTATGAAGGTGGAAAGATTTCGTTAAACGTGAAGTCCGTTGGAGAAACAAGAAAGAGCTCCCACTCCTGCAGGCCATCCCTGCCCTCCCTAGTTTCACCCCTGGCCAGACTTGCTCAGTTCTGCTCTGAATACAGCTCCTACCCACAAGCGGCTTTATTACTGGGTTTATTTTTTTAAAACAAAAAAAGCATGTTTGATTCAACTATACTAAAATTAAAAAAGAAAAAAAGCATATTTGATATTGCCACCCCCTTACCCCCTGACCCCAAAAGGAAATAAAAACAAGTAAACAAGAAGTGCTCTATTTGCTACTTAACAAAGCCTGGGCCACCCTAGACATCAGACAGAGGGAATGGAGTTAAGGAAAGACGGTCCTCTGGGTCCCTGAGATTCTAACACTCAGGTTTTTAAAACATCCCTTATGTGTGTGTTGAGGGGATGGTGTTTATATTTTTTGAAAAAATACAAAAATGTTCATCAGATACTTGGAAGAGTGGTTCTAACTGATCATTAGGGGCCAGTTTGTAGATTCTTACTGTACTCCTGGGTAGCGGACGTTCAACTTAGAACAAGGTGTAGAATCACAGAACTTTTAGGTAAAAGGAGACCTCAGAGGTATCTAGTTCATCTTCCCCTTCTGCTCCCTACCCTGTCTCAATTGAGGGCTCAGGACCCAGTCATCTACTTCCTTCTTGATTGCCACCAGGGACAGGAAGCTTATCACCACCAAAGACAACAGACATAATGTTTTTCAGGACAATTTATTAGGAAAGTCCTTCTCTACCTTGACTGGAGAGCTGTCACTGGCAACAGATGAGCCCTGTCCCAGCTATAGGACTTACTGAGTCCACAGAAATCTCACATTCCTCAGGAAAGCCTGAAAATAGACATCATTATATCCTTGTGAAATTCTCTCTTTTAGCCAACAAATCATTCCTTTTTGCCCTGGCAAAAATCCTTATTTCTATCAGTCATTCCCATATCATAGGAATTTATGTCTCTTTTCCCCCTGAATTCAATTTGCCAAGACGTCTCTTACAGAGTGTCCTTCCCAAAACTGGGGTGTGGTCATAAACAGCCTAGGAAAGAGAAACTCTGGCTCGCTTTCTGAATTCGCCTCTTCTAACAAATATCATGCCTGCAACTCCGTTACACCATCAACACATAAAAATATCTCAACAAAGACTCCCATGTTGAGGAGGATATTTCATATTTAAAGTTGTAAGATCCGGGCACCTGGGTGGCTCAGTGGGTTAAAGCCTCTGCCTTCAGCTCAGGTCATGATCCCAGGGTCCTGGGATCGAGCCCCACATCGGGCTCTCTGCTCAGCAGGGAGCCTGCTTCCCCCTCTCTCTGCCTGCCTCTCTGCCCACTTGTGATCTCTGTCAAATATATAAATAAAATCTTAAAAAAAAATAAAAAAGAAGAAATTGTAAGATCACCTTCCTTTCCTGCATCTTCTCCATTAAACTCTAGAGGTTGAGGTAACCATTCTAAAAGGAAAGGCCCTCATTCCCCAACATATAGGCTTCCCTAACCTGGCAGAAGGCAAGAGACAATGTCTGCAGCCAATAAGAAGATGGCACTCTGAAGTGATAACCTCCATCTTGCCTGCCAAGGGAAGGGGAAAAGGACAAGTTCAGCTTGTGCTGAGTGCATACGCTACAGCCCACAGCATTTTAGATGCTTTATCTATCTTGTCTCATTTTGTCTTATCAATAACCTTCAAGGTGGGCACAAGTAGCTCGGTATCCCAGACAGTTCAGAGAGGTTAAGTGACTTGGCCAAAGTCACACAGCTTATGGCAGAGATTGATATTCAAACCCCTGTCATTTTGACTCCAAAGCCGTGTTTTTCCTTCTGCATCTTGTTGCTTCTGAGCCAAACCTGACTAAAGATGAGGGGGCCATTTGCGGGATAAGCTTTTCTAAACCGAGGGGAAAAAACAGCTCCTGCTAGCCAAACCAAAAGAATTACACCATCCCTTCCCTCTTCCCCCTTTTCTTCTCACCACAAGCAAACTTTCTCCCATGTGTAAAATCACCCAGACGATTTAATGCTGCAATCACTAGACCCATGAATCAGAAGACCGCGCATGTCATCAAAAAAACGGGAACCTAAAAACTTGGCAGGGAAGTATGGTGATAAGCTCCTTGTTCCCAAATTCTCACCTGGAAAAGAACTTGTTTTTCGAGGAGCTCATGGTAAATGCCAGAAAGGGCAGGGTGGGGGAAGTTTCCTTTAAAGCAGTGGCTCTTGAACTATGGGGTTCCTGCAGCAACAGCACCTGGGAACTTGTTAGAAATGCAGATTCTCCAACTGATCCCAGACCTAAGGAATCCCGAAACTGTACGTGTGGGAAGCACACCCGATAAAGCACGTTCTCCCGCAGCTTCAGATGGAGAGAGATGTTCTAGGGCAACAAGGGCTGTCTCAGATGGCCTGGAGCCTCATCATTCTTCCAGCTAGGGCATATGGCACCGATGGAGGCACACGGTTTCTCCGAGGTCCCGTAGGGAATGCGGACAAAGGGAAAGTGGGGCCGCCGGAAATACTGCCCTGAAACAAAGTTATCAGTTGGACCAATAGCAAGATGCTGAACTCTCACTGTGCATTAACTTAATCCAGAATACCTGCTAACTGATCTGGGGCAACTGGCAGATAAGAGAGAAAAAAAAAAAATCTCTTACTCCCATTGCCAAAAGAGGGTCAGACAAATATCCGCATGCCTTCTGCTTCGTAGTTTCCCTTTTTCCCACTGGGAAGTGTTCGTGTGCATGATCGGAGTTATTTCATGACAGGTTTGGGGGTTGCTACGAAGAAGGCTGCATCAAGCCTGTCCCTTTGCATATGACTCATGTTTTCTATTTTACAAAAGAGGCACAAAGAAAAGAGAGGGGGGAGATGGAACCACAGGGTGAGAAGGTGCTGTGCCTTGGAGGGGATCCAGTTGTCAGTGAAGGTCCGAGGCAACTCAAGATGGATTTCGTTAACAGATACAGAGCTTGAGAAAGTGTTACAAAAAGGCGGTGGGGGTTTGCCGGAGGGAAATTATTTCAGGAGATTGAGCTAAAATGAGAACCCGATCTGGGGCTCTAAGAAAGATGGACTGGGAAAAGCAAGGAAACGCAGCAAGGCCTTGCAGTTCATTATGTTGTCTTTTTCTAAAAGCATGTTTCAGAGACCACCAGTCCCATGAAATGCTCCCCACACAAAATTAAGGGAGGCTCCCCCCGTTAAATAAGTTTAGAAGTTGCTGCAAACACTATCTTCCTCTTCGAGCTAAATCATGATCTGACTTCTCAGAATCTTAAGTCAGATAATCAAGAAATCTTTCGATTTTATTTAACCCAATGTTTCCAAAGTTATTCAGCTGGAGAACTTCATCCCCGGTAATTCCTGGTCACACCTTCTGGAACACCTGTGGTCTTCACAAGCATCTCAGTGTGGCAGGGGTTAGAAGCAGGGGAGACTGGCCTAGTGCATCTGGGGGCTGTTGGCAGCAAGGAGAGCAAATGGCTAACAACAGAGGAGCTACTCTGGGACGTGGGGTCTCGCCCTTGTCACAGAAGCCCCCCAGGAACAGCCAGAGGAAAGCAGGCCAGACAGGGGCCATAGTGGAACATCCCCCCACCCAATACCATCACCTGAACCACACTGGAAGCATCCTCTCATCCAGCCAGAGCAAGACACTTTTCCAGTCGCCTCCTTGATTCAAGTATTTATCCCATTTCCATCTCCACCCCTCCCTTCATCTCCCCCAAAAGAGTTCCATATGCCAGAGAGTTACAAGGCACAAAGAGATCCTGTCAGTTCCCTCAAATGCCGGCACAAGGGGCCATGCCTTTCTTCTTCTCCCTTTCAGTTCTGGGAGACATCCAGCTGCCAGGACTCAGGCTGTGTCTGAGGACTCAGACTCAGACCTGTCTCCTCCTTTGTGAAATGTTTGCGTTAGACTGGTGATCATTACAGTTTGTCTTTTCTTTTTTCCCCAGCTCTGTCAAGTCTGAAATTTTATGGCAGTTTGGATCCAGGGATCCAGATTCTTTTTTTTTTTTTTTTTCCCTTTTTTAGAAGTTTTTTAATTTTATTTTTTTATTTGAGAAAGAGAGAGAGAACAAGTGGGGGGGGGTGCTGAGGGAGAGGGAGAAGCAGACTCCCCGATGAGCAGGGAGCCTGATGCAGGGCTTGATCCCAGGACGCTGGGATCATGACCTGAGCCGAACCCAGATGCTTAACCAACTGAGCCATCCAGGCGCCCCAGGGATCCAAATTCTTAAGCTGTTAAGAACTAGCTGTGACATTTGAACACATAACCTCTGCTCCACGTGCTGTCCTATAAAGGACTTGTACACAGCATGACTCGGAAGGTCCGGTGGGATCATCGGTGGTGAGTGAAAAGCTGCTGTGAAGTAGCAGAGGTGTTTTCCATTTGGGGCATGGAAGCAGTGGGGGACAGTTGTCTATATGCATTGTCTGGGAGTCTCCTTTGTTTTTCTCACTTCGGGCCTTGCCCTCAGTCCCTGATCTGCTTTGTCCTGGGAGCTGGTGGTTGCTCTGCTCCCCACGCTCACGAGTTACTCACTGTGTTTGTCGAGAGTGCTAGCCTCCCACATTCTTCCAGATGTCTGGGAGTTGGACTAATGTTGAACAGGCTTAAAGCAATTTCACATTTGTCTTAATTTGGACAGAGGTTGACCTGAAATATACCATTGGGCTGTTGATGCAAAGGGCTTCTTGCCAAAAATATTTAAGTGTATGAGTCAGAGATGAAATTTGCTTACCTAAAAACACAGTTTTAAAGTACCTTTAGTGATTTTCTGCCCAGATGGTCTCTCCTCCAATGCACGTGGGGTGTTAAAGTCCCCTACTATTATTAAGTTACTATCAATTTCTCTCGTTATGTCTGTCATGCTTTATGTGTTTAGATGCTCCAATGGTGGGTGCATAGATATTTGCAATTTTTATATATTCTTGTTGGGTTGATCCCTTTATCATTATGTAATGCCTTTCTTTGTCTCTCATGATAGTCTTTGTTTTACAGTCTGTTTTCTCTATTAGTGTTGCTACCCCGGCTTCTTTTTTCACTTCTGTTTGCATACTAAATATTTTTTCATCCCCTCACTTTCAGTCTATTTGTATCTTTAGGTCTGAGATAAGTCTCTCTGTAGGCAGCATTTAGATAGGTTTTGGTTTTTTAATCCATTCGGCCAGCCTTTGTCTTTTGATTGTAGCATTTAGGCCATTTACATTTAAAATAATCATTGAGGGGTGCCGGGTGGGCCAGTGGGTTAAAGCCTCTGCTTTCGGCTCAGGTCTTGATCCCAGGGTCCTGGGATCGAGCCCCACATCGGGCTCTCTGCTCAGCAGGGAGCCTGCTTCTCCCCTTCTCTCTGCCTGCTTCTCTGCCTACTTGTGATCTCTGTCTGTCAAATAAATAAATCTTTTAAAAAATTAAAAAATAAAATAATCATTGATAGGTATGGATTTATTGACATGTTGTTAATTGTTTTCTCATTGTTTTGTTGTTCTTCTCTGTTCCTTTCTCCCTTTGTTCTCTTTCTTTATGATGGATGAGTTCCTATAGTGTTACGTTTGGCTTTTTTTCTCTTTCGTGTGTGTGTGTTTGTGTGTGTGTGTGTGTATGTGTATCAATCCTAGGTTTTGGATTTATGGTTACTGTGAGGTTCGCATACAATATCCTCGGTTTATAAAAGCCTATATTAAGTATGCCAGTCCTATTCAACAGTATAGCTAAGCAATGAGTAATTTCACTAAGGTTGATATATAAACACTTTTGTCTCTGAAGGAACACCCATCAGTTGACATTTCAGCTTTCCCAACATGCTCCAGAGAGAATAGGAGCAAACTCCATGGTTTGTATCCATACCCTTGGGCCTGAATCAGCCCTGAGCTTTGAGAGCTGCACAGTGAGATCCTAGAAATGGCTAATTACTTTTGCCATTTCTCATGGCCCATGACTTTCCCATTAAATATGAAAGTTGATTAATTTGAGGCTAGGGTTGCTGGAGGTAGAACAAAAGGGATTACTTATTAATTTAAAATGTTAAATAAGTTGTCAAGGTAGGAAACCAAACTAGGTAGAATTTGCATTTTGATTGTGTATATATAAACCATCAATTCTATAGAATTTATAGCTTGACTGCTTTTCTGCAAGAAGCCTTACTTCTCTCCTCTGAGAGTAATTGAACTACTTCTGTATGAAAACAAAATTTCCCTTCTCCCACTAACTTTTTCAAACTGTTTGCTGAAAATTAGACTACCCCTTCCCCTGGGACTGATCAGAATAGTATGTTCTTTGGTTTCCATCAGGGAATCTGGCTGTGCCCTTCTTGAGTGTACAGATAGGTTGCTGAAAAATAACATGATAATAAAAATAAATAGCTAAGCTTAACTGGGCACTTACTGTGTGAGTTCAGTGCTTTGTTTACATTATCTAATTTAATTCTCTCAACAACTGAGTGAGGCAAGTATAATTATCTGTTATTTTTCTAAAGATGTTATTTATTTTTAAAGAGATATAGAGAGCACAAGCTGAAGGAGGGGCGGAGGCAGAGGGAGAGAGAGAATCTCAAGCAGACTCCACACTGAGCACAGAGCCTGATGCAGGGCTTGATCTCACCACCCTGAGATCATTACCTGAGCCAAAACCAAGAATTGGTTGAGCCACCCAGGCACCCCATAATTATCTCCAGTTTTTAAGTAGACAGGGGCAGTCTGAGGCTTGGTTTGATTAAGAACATTTCCAAGGCTGCAGAGGGTTGAAAGGTAAGTGGCTAACTTAACTACAGTGGTAGAACTAGTTAGTTAAGTGGGCTGCAGTCTGACTCCATGACCCTTGCTTGCTTTCTGTCTCCACGTAATTTCTTTTTCCTTTAGAAGAGGTCTTGGAAACTCCCCCCAAGACAGCTTACAAACAACCTCTTGGTCGAGAATCTTGGGCGAATAACATGGGGCTCCTTTGGCAAAGGGAAGTGACCTTGCTGGTCACCTCCTAGGTTTCTGCAGCCTGAGACCTTGCCCGGGTCCTCTGTGAGCCCATTACTGCATGCCCAAGGAGCATGGCAATAATTCCTCCATTCAATTCTAGTTCTCTAGGATTCAGAAGCACCTCCCAGCCAGAGGATTTTGTAATCTAGAGTCTATTCCTTGGAGCCTAGTCCGAGGAAAATGCAGAGAGCTCTGAGGGAAAATAGGGCTGTGTTTGGGCCTGTGGGCCTGGCTGGGGGCTGGGAGGCAGCGTCCACATGCCTGTAGGGATACAATGGGCACACTCAGTGAGCTTGTGGCCCCGGGGACCTGCTTAGCCCAGAGGTCAGATTATAGCTCCTGAAACAAAGCATTAGGTTTAGCCTCATACTTGTGCATTTAATTCGCTCTTCAGTAGCTTTGGCTGGGACTCTGCATGCCTGGGTGGAGGAGGCTTTTGTCCAGCCGTTCCTGCAGCCTGTGTGACCACAGCACCCAGCCCCAGCAGGCAGCACTGGGCCAGAGGACTGCGCCAGTGTTGGACTTGGGGGGTAGGGTCCTCACGGAGAGGGAAGCTGGCTCTGGCCATGGGAGCCAAGGGGCCTGGGAGTGAGTCAGTGTGGCCACCCAGCCCCAGGGACTGGTTTCCTCACAGGTGATTACTGGCTGGGGAGGAGAAAGCAGCCAGCCAGGCCCCATTAAAATGGTGCCACTGGCGAGGAATCATCTAGAAACTATCCCCTTCAGGGCTGACAAAATCTGAAGGGGGGAACTCCCAAGTTTCCAGGAGCGTTTCCCACCCAAACCTCTGGAGGTTACCAGGGGAGCTCTGGCCCGGAAGGGGGCCGGCTTGCCGGGTGTCTGTGACACAGCTGGGAGCAATCATCACCATGGTCACCTTGTACCAGCCCTCTCCCGTGCCAGGCACTGGACTCACACTGTCTGTTTCCCTTGCCAGAGCCCTCCAGGTTTGGCGGCGTTCTCCCCATTTTATAGATGGGGCTCTGAGAGCTAAGTAACATGCCTAATTTGTAACTGGCTGGATCCGGATTCAAACCCAGGTCTGTCTGGGTTTCTTCCATTCCATCATTAGGCTTTCTCAGAAGGTAGCGCTGACTCAACCCAAGATATTGGGGTTTTTTTTGGGTAAGCATCTGTGGCAGCAACCATAGCTATCAGGTTTACAGATGTCTCCATGAGATGAAGCGGGACGAAAATATGGTACTGGAACAAGGGCACTGAATGTAGTTTCTTTACATGGAACAGTGGAGGTAAATGCCTCGTTTATACCCAGTCATCATATTGGTAAGATGCCCCCATCTTGTTCTTGTCCTGATTTCTATGGGTAGGTCTGCAGTACAACGCCTCATCTTGGGGAAAACTATAGCTTTTGGTACCCATAGAAGAGCAGAAGCCATTGTGGAGCTTTTCTGCCTTACTGATAATTTCTGGATTTCACCCAGACCATCAGATCTCTCTTGCCTTACCCCTATATACTTTACTAGCCAATTTGTATGCGGTTACTGTCTATCCTTGATTCCAAAATGTCCTTGATCCCAAGAAGCACTTTTTTTTTCACATGCTAATGTCTTTGCATTGGCACCCATCCTGTCATTGAGGTCCATGTTTAATGTGGTGGGCTGTTTAAATGGATGCTACATTTTTAGAATTGATGGGGACCAAGAATTGAAAAAATATGATAATGCAGCACTTATTCAACTCGTCAAATGCCTACAGTAAATGTCAGGCATTCTGCTAGATGCTTAGGAGGTAGAAAATAACCAGCATGCAGTCCCTTGCCTTAAGAATGTCACAGTCTTGGTGGGGGAGATAAGGGCTCTGAATTTAGAGAGCCAGGATATGCAGAGGGTCAGGAGAGGAGAAGGGGGGGAGGCTGGGATTGCTTTGCAGAGAAAGTGTATCACAAAGTGGGTGGGAATACAAAGGGACGAGGAGGGGGTTGGGGAGGTTTTGGGGAATGGTCTCCCGGACCACTGGATATCTGGAGCAAACAAATGTTCAGAATCATAAAATCCTAGGATGTGTTTGCAGGCTCGGAAAGGCTCAGTGTGGTTCCATTGGAGGGTATATGTGAAGACATGGTTGTAAATGAGGCTGCGGGGGGTAGGCAGGGGTCAGATCATGGGGGATTGAGCTCCACATGCAGGAGCTTAATCTCTATCCTAATCCAGTGGCAAATCATGGAGTGATTTTCAGCAGGGGAGTGATGCCTTGATTTGCTTTTAGGAACTCCACATTGCGAAATGGGTGGGAAAGAGGGGCGCTGGGGTGAGAGGAGGTGATCAGAGTGATAGCTGTTGGGAGAGAGAGAATAGTTACCCAAATGAAGCAAAAGCCTCATTTTTATTTACTATTCCCAGATGGGGTGGACCCAAGTATGGAGGCTTGAGGATGATCACACAGAGGGGCAGCAGGGCATCTCGAACTAGAAGCTGCAGAGTCAAGTGACGTTGTTCTTACCTTAACCCCGTCATCTCGTGGGCAACTGCTAGTGTGTGCCCTGGTCTCGAGAGAGCCACCTGAGCAGTAGGCAGGCCGACTGTCTGACCAGATGCTGGGAGAAGCTAGAAGAAGAAGAGCCCACTACTTGCACTGCTTGTTAAGGAAGGGTTGTTTCAGCCCCCCACTTGCCAGATTAGTTCACTAGTCCGAATTTATTACAGATGGGTAGGAGTATATGCCAATGCTTGGGGGCAAAAATGTTCAGGTCTTGCTGAGAACCCTCACAAGAAAGACAAAGTGGACTTGTTGATAGGACATAAGATACTTAGCATTAATAGTCATAGGAAAGACGTAGGTAGGTTGCTGTGATTGGGCCTGGGGGCTCCCACAGAAGACACATAACCATGTTGTCGACTGACCGACCCACCTGCAGGAGGTAGTTGGGACAGGTGTTGGGTGAGAGGTGGAAGGAGCTCCTTCGCCACGGTGGCAAGGCTTTGGAAGGGGTGGGAGCTGACTGTTGATATGGTGACCCATGACTTACGGTTCTCTTCCCCTCCCCTCTTCCCTGACCAGGTGCAGTGCCACACTTACACGGGGTACTGCTGGTGTGTCACCGCAGACGGGAAGCCTGTCAGTGGCTCTTCTGTGCAGAATAAAACTCCTGTATGTTCAGGTACCGTAGGCAGGGGCGGGAAGAAAGAAAAGAGTTGGAGAGAGACCCCTCCGCTGGTCTCCTGCATCTCATGGGGGAACCTTGGAAAAATGGTGGGAAGATGGTGGGTGGTTGTGAGCCCTCTTCCAGGTCAGAGAGCATTCCACGCTGACACACCTGCTCTGTAGTCAGCTGGACAACAGGCTCAGTATATGCCTATGGGTATACATTTCTTTATTTTGAGTTGAGGTTTCTGGTTCGATGCTCTTTTCCCAAGCATTGGCTGGAATTCCTAGAGAATGGCATCTAAGCTTTCAGCTGGGGCGCTCTGGCTGCTAGCAGTCTTGGGAGCACTTTGTTGAGACAGATTTTTAAAATCGAATGGGAGTTCGGCATCAAAGACTGAAGGATCAACAAGTGATGTCCGTCACGGGCTCGTGTGCCATATATTTGCTCCTCCTCCCTGCAGCAACATAATGTAGGGGAATGGAAACCTTTCATCCCAGTGGCCCTCCAAGCTGGCTGTTAGCAGCAGTGCCTGGGGAGTTAAAAAGAGCCCAGGTGTCGAGGCTCCCCGGAACAGTCTGCCAGCAGGTCTAGAGTGAGACCCGGAGTCCACCTCTCTGTGAAGCTTCTGAGGTGGTTTTGATAACCAGACGAGGGAGGGAATCATTGCTTCATAGCAACCCACTACACTAGTCCACTGAGACATGAAGTCCTTTCTCTTGCCGACTCTATGAGCATAGAGGACTTCTGCTCTTAGGTCAACTCACAGGATCATGGATTTTGGATTTACACAAGCCCCACACTTCCTACTTCCGTTCAGATGGTAAGGGACTTGGGGGGTCCCTCCCTTAATTCATGGTATGGCTCAGCCCTCACTCAAGAAAGCCCGTCCAGCCACCAGCCACTTCATATTTCTTCGTATCTGTATGTTATGAGGTTTTATTTATTTACTTATCTTTAATTTTTAAGTGCAAGCAAAGGATAAAACATTGTTCTAAAGCCTATGGGAAATGCCAAGGGCCAACAGCCCTGCTATCCTAACATTTTTCTTTTTTCACAAGCTTTATTCATTTTTCTACCGGCCCTGCTATATAAGGGAATGGTAAGAAAGGCAGTAAGCATCTACATTACGAAACCAAGATTTGCAGGCCAAAATGGAAAGTTTACTTTATTTGTGGTTTACGTGGAAACTGGAAACCTTAATTGGGGTTGGTGTGGGGAGAAGCAGGAATGAGCCCTCCTTGCAAATGCCCTGGAAAATTTCATTTAAAGCAAACAAATGCACTAGAAACAAGCCATGCAGAGTAATATAATTGAATTTTCACAAAACTAATATATGGAGAAAGGGGTATGGTATAGAATGAGAAAAGAGGGAATCCTTTTTTTTTTTTTCTTCTCTTCGTGGCTAGACCCCCACAGATGTCCTCACGTGGGTGTGCTGGCTCTGGCCTGCATGTGTGGGCTTCCTGGAGAAGACAGGTGCCGCAGGGCCCGGACCGCAGGACGGGCGCCCATGGCACCCTAGCAGACGCAGGGCGAAGCCTTTGGCGAAACACACACACTATACCCTCTTTGAGGAATAGGCTGCGTCTAGAAAATTGTTTCCATGCCTCAGACTATTTTGACCCACTCAATACAATCGGGCCAACAATTTTCTACTTAATGCAGATGGAAAATCGCCGATTTCCTGCCCTAACCATCGAGGGATGTCAATCATTGCATTTTCAGTAAGAGGGGCTTCTTTTCAGTTGGCCCTACGGACTGGATATGGCTCAGAACACGGAGGTGCCGGGATGTGGGGGAGACGGGGAGTGGAGGTGAGGGGCAGTGCCTGGAACGTTCACCAGGGGAGTTCTGTGGAGGGGAAGTTTTGTAAAACTCTGGTCAGGATTGTTGCCGGCAGGTCATGGTTCATCTCACTGGTACTGCGGCATCAGTGACATTGACGTGAAGCAAACACCACTGGACGCGTATGTCCGTTCTTTGTATACAATGTGCCCAGACATGTGTACAGTGCATGTATGTACATAACCATATGCTTACAGCTGCAGGCTTTGCCAGCTCTCTGAAGGAAACCAACCACGATACATTCTGAATGTCTGTGTTTTTGTTTCCCTTTTACCCAAGGTTCAGTCACCGACAAGCCCTTGAGCCAGGGTAACTCAGGAAGGAAAGGTGAGTAGAGTTTTATGCTCTATCCAAATGTGTGCTTCTAAAGCCAGTCCAAGAAGAGTTCTAGACAAGATGGAAGGAGCCTGGGTGTAGGCTAAAAGTCCCCCCACAGAAAATCTCCATTCCTCTTCTAGGTTTCTTCCTAGAAGGACTGGAGGAGGTAAGTAAGGCTCATACGGCGGTGGGGGTCCACGCTTCCAGAATTTCTGCGGGAGGTGAGTGAGCGCTGCATACAGAGCTGGCAGGGACCCCGAGAGCCTTGGTTCCTGGGCCGTTCAGGCAGGCAGCTACCAGGTAGCCAGCAGGCAGCTGGAAAGGATGCGAAGGCAGTCATGTCCAAGTCTGCCCCGACCTTCTTGTTTTGGAAACTGGTTTGAACCTCCTTTTTGCCTCTCGCTGATTCTCCCTAATAACTGTTCTAGTACATCAGATTTTCTTCACTAGGAGGAAACTGGCTTCACAGGCTTGTACCCTGTGCTGCTGCTGTTTGGAATTCTTAATCATTCTGTCTTTGAACTTGTGTTCTGTTACGGAGAGCCCAGTGGGACCACAGGAGGCGCGCATGTGCGTGTCCTCGTCACCCCATTGGCATATCGCTTTTGTGGTGCGGGCTGTGGGGCTTTCACAGGACGCTAAAAATTTTAATCCTTCTTTACGTAGAACAACATTAAATGGAAAAATTGAAAACACCACAACAAGTCAAGAGAGAGACCATGGAAGAGAGGATCAAACTTTGCAGTTCGGTGTCCTTCACGGCACTATTTTTCTGCTTTTTGAATAAAGGGCCTTGCATTTTGATTCTGCACCGGGCCCTACAAATTATGTGGCTAACCTCAATTAAGGCATTTGTCTGAGTGCTGTTCAGTGGAGCAGCCAACATGAGGACTAGGGCCCTGGGCTGTGCTGACCACAATTTCCAGTGTGAGGGACACTAGCTTCACCACCAGGATAACAGAGAGGGAAAGAGAGGGGGAGAGAGAGAACGCACTCTAGTAGCTGCAGGGAGAACCAATACCAATGTCATCGCACGTGCGAGCACTCCAGAACCCCTGTTTCGGGCTCTTGGGTAAAAGCCCAGCCAGGAGATGGTAGCTGAGTTTGAGGCTTCGCACCTGTGTCTGGGCTTTGGGAACTTCATGTTCTTAAATGTCCACCTGGAGCGTCGGGCCTGTGTAGGATCAGCATGAGGTACATGGGCTCGACCTGCACCCGTGGTCACAGGGAGACTGAGGCGAGGCCTTGGAGCCCGCCCTACATGCTTATCCCATGGGAATGGGAAGAGGAGGCAAAACCACCCTGCCCGAATGCAGAAAACGGGACTCTGGCTGGAGCTGCTGGCCGGAGTGCAGGTGTTCCAAGAGCACGTGGAAATGGAGCATCGGGATCCGACTAGAAAACACAGACTAATGGGCCTACCCGCCAGCAGGAATGCATATGGGGGTAAAAAGAAGGGGGCAGATGCCTTTCCAGGTCCTTCCCAGAACAGGGAGAGGCAGCCGTGTGTGTTGGGGGTTCCCTTCTAGGTGGCAAAGTGGGAGAGGGGTGTGAATGTTTCTTCCTGCAAAGATCTGAACTCCTCAACACTGTGCATGGCTTGTGTGTCTGTCTGCACTTTACTGGAGTTGTGGTGGGGAGCTGCCTTCAGTTTGACTTGTTGCAACTGAAGACTTCAGGAACATCACCTCTACTCTGGGGCGCGAGATCACGACGGTAGTAAAAAGCAATCGGCAATCATGCAAAACCGACAGCCCAGATTTCCCCCACCAAAGGGAACTGAAGGCGTGATGCTGAATGGAGCGTCCATGCCGAAAAGGGCGGACCATGGGGTCTGGGATCTTAAACTGTACAGAGGAGTACTTCCCAGGTTGCTGTGGCTTTGCACCCTGTGGACAACAAAAGAAACAGACCCATAGCCATTGTGGACTCCTGCTGATCCAGCTGGGAGAGGACAGGGACACCTGATTCCTCCAGGGACCGTGCACAGAATAGGGGCATAGAGTCTGAAGCCTCATCACAGAGATAAGTTGCTTAGTTTCCAGCAGCTTGCTCCCCTACACCGGATGGGCTCCTCCCTCCCAGATGGTTCTGCAGAGCCTCTCTTTGATGCAGAGGCCTGGTGGGGGATGCTAGGGCACACTGGCCTCTGGAGACTTGACTTTTGCCCAGAGCCTCTCCTTCCTTCTACTTTGGAAAGGATCACCTTAGGTGCTAATCCTCTTCTCTTTGTCTGCCACGGGCAGTGCGGAGAAAAGCAGGCTCAGGCCACCTGTAGGAAGGACCACCTGAAGCCACACCTGTCCAGGAAGCTGGAGCTGGAAGGGGGACAGGGTGCGAGAGGGCATTTGTAATATCCTGTGTTGGCCACCGAGGTCCCTCTCTCAGCTGCCACTTAAGAATGGAATGTGCTCCGGAGGGCAGCAGGTGGGAAGACACAAAGGCCCCTTGTCTGAGCTGGTGCCCACACGTGGGGTTTCCTAGATGGGATCTCCCTAGAGCTGGGGCTCACAGCCCTGAGGCCTGCAGCGGCCCCGGCCCCCGAGCAGGGTGAGAGGCACACCCAGCAAGGACGCCCCAGGTCTGGGTGTGAGAGTGGTGGGGGCCGCCGGGGGTGGCGGGGGGAGGAGCGGGCCCAGGCCTTCCTCTACCCACCTTCTTGCCTCTGGGAGCCCGCTCCACTGACAAGGCTCAGAAGGATCGGTTCTCCCTGCCTGGAAGGAATGAAAAGATGTATTGTGCGGAGATGGGGGTCTGGTTGCTGGCCAGGAATTGGGCCTGCGGAGGAGAGGAGGAGAAGGCTGAGCAGAGAGGCTGGGGAGGAGGCTCCGAGAGATAGCAGGAGGAAGGGAGGGGAGAGAAGCCAGTAGCAGGTCACAGGCGGCTGGCCTAGACAGGAGGCCTGGCTCGAGGCTCCCGGGTCCACAGGTGTGCGGCCCGAGGGGAGAAGTAGGGAAGGTGGGAGCAAGTCGCTGTTATCTTACCCAGATGCACGTGCTCTGGGAGGGGAGGAGGGTCAGAACTTCAGACTATTTACTTAATCCCTTGGAATGTCCTTTCCTCGCTCTGTTCTTTGGGCCCCTTGTGTTTAACGGACCCCTTTATGGGAACATGTGTGGTAATTAACACGTGCAGCGTAGGTCCCGGGCCATGTGTTTGAGTTTCAAATATCCATTGATCTGGGGCACTCCCATCCTGGCTCCCCTCCACTTCTTTTCCTTTGGTCCTTGCCCTTGAAGAGAGATGCAAGGGTGGGGGCTGTATTTGGGGAGTTGGGGGGCACACGTGCCTCCACATGTGTTTTATTGATGCTTCAGAGGACTATCAGAGGAGAGGAAGAGGGCTGCCAGCAGCCCCTTGAGCTCTGTTGATCTGCTGCTAAGAGCAGTAGAAGGCTGCAGAAGCTGAGGTAGAGATGGATTGGACAGCTAGGACATGGCTGGGGAGCAAAATGTGTTTCGAGATCGTGAATTTACCCTGAGTGGATTTTCCTGAGGTCCCTGTTTTTGTGGTCTTGATGAGAAGGAATGTGGATGATTTGGGGAGCATAGGAGCAAAGTCGGGGGTGGCTCCTGGGCAGGATTGCTTGTGAGGTGCTGGAGGGGAGTTCTCAGCCTCCCGGGGGAGACCATGGGGTATAGAACAATGAAGTGGGAGAATGGACAGAGAGCACTTGTGAAATTCTTTCCTGGCCCTTCTCTGGGAGCTTGCTTCTTGTGAGCACCCAGGACCCTGGAGATCCCTGGCTGATGCTCCAGTAATCGGTGAGGGAAGGTTGAGGACCATGAGGGGTTTTCTGCAGTTTGCATATTTCCTACTTGTAAGATGTCTGGAATTTAGCCATTTAACTAAAGTGAGAGAAAAACAGAAACCTTAGCAGACTCTGCTTGCATTTTCTGCATGGACTTCTGTATTCGTCAAGCCAGTGGTGGAGAGGGGCAGAGCTCCCCAAACCCAGCCCACCTTGAATCCCCCAAGAGCTGCTCTGTACCCTGTGCTCTTAAGTAAAGAATGAGTCACAGTTATTTGTCTTAGGGTCTCTTTCTCTGTCTCCATTTTTAGACTCTCTCTTGGAGTCTGGTCTACAGGTTGGTGCCAGCTTGGACGACCTGTCACTCAGGTGACGGGTTCAGTAGCATGCTTACTGAGGGCTGAGGGATATGCTTTGGGCAGGGGTGATGGGCTGCAGGCATCCCGGACAACGGGGATGGTGTGGCTTCCAGCCCCAGCCCTCCGGTGGTCAGCACACCCAAATGAGGTTCACCTCACTGCCCTGAGCTGCCCATCGAGGGCTGTCTCAGGATGTCCTACACGTGGAGCTGGCCCTCCTGCTCAAATGACTCTACCCTCTTCCCAGTGTCCCCTCTTTCCTCTCCCCTAGCACTGAGGGAGAGGCGAGCTGAGTAGGGACCTGTCAGTGTGGTCTTTGGATGGCAACAGTCTGATTCCCTACCATCTGGGGTGGGATGTAGTGGGAATGGGCAGCTGATGACCTTGACAGGTTGGCCTCTGCTCACACTGGATTTCCCCAGGGAGAAGCAGTCGTTTGGATACAGCACCTGCTGAGACAGAAGCGGGCCTAGGCAGCTCCAGACCCATGGGAGGCAGCCTTTTACTGTCTGCATGTGTGTGGCTGCTGCCTGCTGGGGCCCCGAGCGGTGCTGACCAGCCCCGGCACCTCAGGGTACCACCTTTGCAGTGTAGACAGGTGAGCGTGGGTATGCTCGAGCGCGCGTGTGTGTGCCCTGCCTCCTTTCTTCCTCACTCCCCAGCTTGGCTCCATGTGCTCAAGCCCTGCCCTCCACCCAGTTCCTATGCTGGGGTCTCAGAAAGAAAGTTGTATGTCGAGGATTCTACATGAAGAGTTTGAATCCCTGCCATATCCCCATTTCCAAGGACTGGAGAGGAAATGGGGTTTAGGGATCTGGAAAAGCCTCCTAGTCATGGATTCTTTTGAGTCCCTGGTATTATGTGTAACCTCTCGTGTTTCTACTTGGTTTCTCATTCTTTCATTCAACAAATATTTACTGCAAGTTTCCGAAGTGCCAGGCTTGTTATGATCACTGAGGACCCGGCGACAAGGAACACGATAAGAGCTCGGCCTTGCCGTTCTAATGGCCCTTAGCCTCTTTCTTAGAGGAGTTCCCTTCAGGGGGAGGGAAAGCCACCCCGGGAGGCACAGGCTTCTAGGTGCTGGGAAGCTGTCACCTCTGCTGGGAGGCAAACCAGGTGGCCCCTCCACACAGAGCACAGCCCTGGTTGGTAGTCCCCATGGCCAGACCCTCGAAGGAAACACCCTTGGGGAAGGTGCCTGGGATGAGCATGGCCCATTGGCAAGTTCTTTTTTTATTTTTAATCTAAATTCAATTAGCCAACATACATTACATCATTAGATTCGGACGTAGAGTTCAATGATTCATCAGTTGTATATAACACCCAGTGCTTATCATATCACGTGCCCTCCTTAATGCCCATCACCCCGTTGTCCCACCCCCCACCCACCTCAGCAACCCTCAGTTTGTTTCCTGTACTTAAGAGTCTCTTGTGGTTTGTCTCCCTCTCTGATGACTGGCCATTCACGTTCTTGATCCCACTGCCTGGTACCTTTGTGGGGTCCCCCACGTCCAGGTGAAGACTCAGAGATTGTCAGGGCATTGAGAATTTGTTCATTGGCTCACTGTCCCTTGATTGAGTTCAGTTCCAGGCCTGGCCCAGGAATGCAGATGGAAGCAGAGATTTCTGCGTGTGCACACAAAGGTCTCTGGGCCACATCTGAGCCCCTGTCTCCAGCTCAGAGCACCATGCAGCTCCTGGGGGAGAGGCCAACGAATCACCACTCTCGGGTCCTGCTGTACCAATTCTGTGCCAGCTGAAAGAAAACAGAGATCCGGGACCTGCTTATTTGAAAGTCTACATGGAAAGGCAATGGAGCTAGAAGAGCTAAAACAAATTTAAAATGAAAAATTAAGTGGGAGGTATCACTCTGATTTCTTTTAAAAACAAAGAGATCTTTCATGCTTTACTCCCGCATGACCCTTGATAAAGTTTCAATTCATGCTTCCCTGTGTTCTTCTGAACAAATGCTGTGACCTCTCCCCTTTTAAAAATGTTTGTCTCATTTCCTTTTTCTTAAAAAAAAAGACTTCTTTTTTTTTAAGAGTAGTTTTAGCTTCACAGCAGAATTAAGAGGAAAGTACACAGATTTCCCATACAGCCCCTGCCCCCGTACAGGCAGAGGTGCCCCACTATCAACATGTACACCAGAGTGACACATTTGTTATAATTAGTGAATCTTTACTGACACATTGCCATCACCCAGGATCCATGGTTTACAGTAGCGCCCACTCTCAGTGTTGTCATTTCCATGGAAATGGACAGGTGTATAATGGCACGTGTCCACCATTACAATTTCATACAGAGTATTTTTGCTGTCCTAAAACTCCTCCATGATCTCCAGTCCTGGCAACCCCTGCTCTTCCTACTGTCTCCATAACTTTGCCTTTTCCAGAATGTCACGAATTTGAAATCATAATACCCTGGTGAAGACCTACAGTGCTCCAGTAACCAGTACAGTGTTGTGTCGGCCAAGGGACAGACACATAGATCAGTGGAGCAGAGTAAGGAACCCAGAGAAAGGCCTGAGCAAGGCTGGCAAACTGACGGGACAGAACAGAAAGCAGTTCTGAGGAGGATGGCGCTGTAGCGACCAGACATCCGTAGGCAAAAACAAACACAAGAAACCCCAAGCCCTCAACCCAAACCTCATTTTCTTACACAAAAATGAATTCAAAGTGGATCTTGGACTTAAATGTAAAATGTAAAACTATTAAAACCTTTAAAAGAAAACATAGGAGGAGATTCTCAGAAACCATAGGTAGATGAGCCTAGAGCTTTTTTTGTCTTAGAACAATAAGCGCAAGATCCCCCAAATTTAAAATTTCTGAAACCTGACCTCATCAAAATTAAGAACTTGCTCTGAAAGATCTTGTTAAGTGAACAAAAAAAGTACAGACTGGGAGGAAATACTTACCAACTACATATCCAGTGTAGGACTTCTATCTAGAACATGTAATGAGCTCTCAGAAACTCAACCTGTTGAAAAGCAGTTCCATTTAAAAATGGGCAAAATACATGAATAGACATTTTAACAAAGCTCAGATGCGGAAGGCAAATAAACACATCAAAAAGATGTTCAACATCATTAGCCATAAAGAAATGCCAATTAAGATCATGATAGGATATCACTACACACCTACTAGAATAGCTAAAATTAAGAGAAAAAATAGTAACAATACCAAATGGTGGTAAGACTGTGGAGAAACTGGATGTTTCACACATTGTTGGTAAAAATGTAAAATGATACACAGTCTGGGAGATATACTTTGGAAGTTTCTTTACAGAGTAAACAACGAAACAGTTATCCTATAATCTAGCAATGGCACTCCTGAGCCTTTACTGCAGACAAATGAAAACTTGTGTGTGCTCAAAAATCCAAACATAGATGATCTGTGGTAGCCGAAGAGGAAAACCACTCATGTCCTTCCATGGGTGAAACACAGCTCAGTGCCTCCACCCCGTGGAACACAACCCAGCGGTAAGAGGGTACAACCCGTCCGTGTGTGCAAACCATGACTTGGCTAGACCTCAAAGGCATTATGCAGAGTGAGAGAAGCTGGTTTCAAAAGGTCACTTACTGCATGATTCCATTTATATAACATTCTAGAAGAGACAAGATTGTAAAGATGGGGAGAGGATCAGTGGTGGCCAGGGGTGAGAGATGAGGGGAGGAGGGCATGTGTGGTGATCAAGGGGCCGTAGAGGGAGATCTTCGTGGTGATGGAATAGTTCTGTCTTTAATTGTGGTCACACGCATAAGCACGTGGATAAAATTACATAGAAATACCGCCCCCCCCTCACACACACACACACACACACACACACACACATGAGTACGCGTAAAACTGGCGGGATGTGGATGAGGTCCATGGATGACCCTACCCCTCTGTCAATGTCCGGACTCTGATATTGTACAACAATGAGGTAACCTACATATTTGTAAGTTGCCTATATATTTAGGTTCACTATGATGATGTTACCATTGAGGGAAACTGGGCGAGGCATACATGGAACTTCCCTGTATTATTTTTGCAACTTCCTGGGAATCTATCGTTTTTTTTTTTTTTTTTTTTTTTTTTTTTTCAAATTAAAGAGTTAAAAAAAAAACTAGCCCAGTTCTCTTTGTGAACCCAGCTTGGAACTGACTCTGCTGCTGGTGGTTCCTCCTCTCCCCTCTCCCCTCCTCTTTCTTTTCTTCTTCCATGTCTGGTCTATTTTTTTCACGAGCATCATGTTATTTCTCTTATTTAGGGGAATGTGGAGCTTGAGGATGGTAGGGAATTGTTTGCAAAAAAACAGCTTTGAGCCTGCTTCTATTTCTTTTGGGAGGGAGTGTGCGAGTGGGTAGACGGAATGTAAAACATTGATCTCTTGCTCTGGAAAGGACCTGAGGTGCCCAGATAACCCCTGTTCTCAAAGGTCAAGATTAGGACAGCTCATAGTACATTTCTGAGCCTCATTGTTTCTGGGACATGCATCTCAGGAAATGTTGACTAAAATTCCATCCTCCTCCTCACATGATTTGGGCCAGGGTCTTAAGGGACTTTTGCAAAAGGCACCGGTGTCTCCCTGTGATGTCCAGAATACAGAATTCCGACTTCCACACTGGATCCCTGAGTCACAAGCTGAGGGGGCTGGTGGCTCTGGCATAAATGTGGTCCTGTCAAAGCAAGAACCTTCCAGTACTTCTGCCAGGCTGAGGTTTCTCTCCATGTCTTTGTAAAAGACGACCGATGGTGGTCTAAAAGAATTCAAGAGGGAGGGTGGCCCGTGATGGACATGGCTTGGGCAGAGCCCAGGAATCAAAGGGGACTTGGGATCGTGGAGAGACCTTCCGAATCTGGGGCGGGGGCGGGGTGGGGGAGATTTCTTTTTCCCTCATTCTCCAGGGCTCCTCAGTCTCAGAGACCCCAAGAGCTGCCATTAATACAGATTCCTCCTCTGCCCCCTTTGACACATTTGCTTTTGAAGGACCTGGAAGAGAAAGCTCTTTGTATGTGGTCAGAATAAACTCATTGTACACCCGAACAATTAACTCCTCGCCAGACTCGCCAGCCTCTTGAAAGGCCCGGCCCTGCTTCCCCGGACCTCTTGGGCTCTATTCAGTCCCTTAAGCACACCAATGTTTTTGAGTTTTTGTTTTGTTTTGTTTGTTATTCTGAAAAGTCTTTCGCTGAGAATAGTCAGAGCGGATCAACATTTGTCCTGAGCCTGCATTTATCTCCACTTGCCAGAGAATGTCAATCAGGAATCAAAAAGCCAAATAGAGGAGGCTTTGACCAGTGTCATCGGGGGTCAAAGTGACTTCCAGCCGTCTGTGCATGGGCCAGGCCTTCTCGCAGGACAAGGGATTGTGCTGTCACACAAACCCACGGTCCGGACAGGCTCGCAGAACCTGTGCGGGGGGTGCAGCTTTGTGGGGGTGCACCTTAAGGAAGACACAGGGTTGGGGGTTGGAGAAACTGGAAGGCCAAACTCCAGGGCCCTGGGCCTGGGCAGTTTCCAGAGCTGCTCCCTGCCTCTGGGCCCGGAGCAAATCACTTTCTTCCTCTGCGATGCCATCTCTTTTTATCTGCCCGGTGACGACCTCTGTGCTGGCCATTGGTGAGACTAGATGAGGAAAGCCACCTGCCAGAAACTGAGTGTTGCAAAACGTGGTCTCATTATTGTGGGATCTTGACATCATCCTTGAGAAATTCTGTCAGCTTTGCCTCATTCATTTAGTCATGAATGTAAGCTTGCCTTTTTAAAAAAATTTTTGTTTTATTTTTTCCCCCCACTGTTTCCAAATTTACATTTTTCTCTCTGTAAGAAAAACGATAATCTTCGAATTGACGTTTGCAATGTCCTCTCCTCTTCTTGTTCTGGAAGAGTGTAGTGGTGTTAAAGAGGACTAAGGTCCTACTCTGTGAGGTCCAAAAGCACCACCAACAATGAGCACGAGATAGCACATCACCATGAACTTACGTGTCAACTGAGATTGGGATACATTTTTCTTTAAAACATGTGGAAGTCTCCCTGCCAATTAAGGATCACTGAAATAATTCAGCGGCTGCTGCCTGAGGTTGAATCTGAGATGACATTGGTACTCTAACAACTTTACTGAAGCATGATTCTATACCATAAAATTCACCCATCATAAACATACAGTTCAATGAGTTTAGCACATTTAGAGCATCATGTAGCCATTACCAGCGAACATTTCCATCACTCCAAAAGGAAACCTTGGACTGGTTTCTGGTTACACCCTACTGGCTCCTCCAGCCCTGGGCACCTGCAGATCTGGACTCTATAGACTTATCTTTACTAAGCAATTCATCTAAGTGGAATCCTACAATATGAGCATTTGTACATGGCTTCTTTCATTTAGTCTAATGTTTTTGAAGTTTATCGGTGGTGTCACTTGTATTCGGAATTCATTCTTTTTCGTCGCTGCGTAGTATTCCATGATAGGGTCCTATCACCATCTGTGGCCTGTTCACCAGTTGACAAACATTTGGGCTGTTTCCAGTTTGAGGCTCTTATAAGTGATGGTGCTATGGATCTCTGCACACATGTCTCTGGGTGGACATGTTTTTCTTTTTTTTGGACAGATTCCCAAGAGCGGAATTTCTGGGTCGAATGGTAAGTTTATGTTTCACATTTCAAACAAATTGCCAAACTGTTCTCCAGCATGGCTACTCCATTTTCTATTCCCACAGCAAGGAATGAGGGTTTTTGTTTCTCCACACCCTGGCCAACATTTGGTATTTTCTATGTTTAAAATTTTAGCTATTCTAATAGGTACATAGTGGTTTTAATCTGCATTTTCTTAACAACTAATCATATTGAGCATCTTTTCATGCATCCCTCAGCTGTCCGTGCATCTTCTTTGGTGAAATGTCTACTACAGTATTTTGTTCATTTTAAAATCAGGTTGTTCATCTTCTTACTGAGTTGAAAGGTTTACTTTTTTTTTTTTAATTTAAAAACTTTGGTAGGATTTTAATTTTGTAAATCCAATCTGAAAAGTAAGCAGTTGGTTAAGATGGTTTATACTCATAGCATTCATACCTTTAAAGTCCCTGCTCCTGTTTAAAAGTCTCTATTCCTGCACCTTGTCCCAAGACTGGGGAGGCAGGCACCCTTCATTTCAGAAGAAGCTATCACTGCCCAGAGAAGAAAAGTGAGGGGCTCAGGTTACCCAGTTTTTTGGATGTAAAGCCAGGATGTGGATTGTGACTCCACTGGAGACGGGGAGACTGAGGGGAAGCTTTTCTCTCTCCCCAGGGCTCAGTGTGGGGCCTGGTATTGTCCCAAGGCCTGCCAGGAAGCCGAACTGATGTGGACCTTGGACCCAGGCCTTGGACCTGTGTTTGGTCAAAGGGTATACTTGTTTGCTGGGTTGGGAGCCAGGGGCCCAGGTGCCCGGAGATGATGGTCAAAGGGTCCTGTTGGCTTTGGCTTGGCTTCTCATCCTTTGGGCAGCTGAATTTCACAGGTGGTTCTCCTGGCAGCGGGGCACTTTGTCTTTTCTCACTTCATAAAGATTTCTGTCTAGGGCCTCCATTGTGGCGGTCCAGCTGTACCTCCTCACCCTTGGTGACCCCGCCCGGCAGGAAGATTCACTGCCTGCACATGCCTTCAGGCACTGTGGGCTCTGGGCCTGCGTCTGGGCAATGGTGGAGGTCCTGGGTCTGCACAAGTGCCAAACTTTCCCGGGAGACTGGAAACACTCCTTCCTCCCCTGGGGCAACGGACCTTTGCTGATCGCTACACCAGATGGGCAGCCCCAGACTCTCATCAGATTGGTGGGAGGAAGCAGCAGAATGTTCCCTGTTACCCTGCTCCAGAGAGAGCTACGGCTCTCGGAATATGGGGGGATTTGTAGTTGAATATTAAAATCTCGAAGGAGCCATTTTTCACTTGGGTTCTCACCATTGTCCCTCTGGGAATGTTTGATTTCTCACTTTCCCTTTGTGGCCCTGGAGGCCCCTAAAGTGAAGCCACCCCGAGTAGAGGGCCTGAGCCCATGGGGCCAGGCTACTGAGACTCTGAAATCTGCATCCGGAGGAGCAATCAAATGTGCCTTGCAGCTGCCACAAGACTTTATTCAGTGGCTCATTGAATTCAGTGGAAAGAGGTGTTAATAGAGTCAGGGGAAGTGATGCTATTAAAAAAAGCGACATTGTGTGGTTCTGCCCTGTGTTTATTCTCCTTCAATGACTTCCAGATCAAACTTACACGGTTGTGCATCAAAAGATGCCTGTTCTGGACTCCGGTTGGAGGCAAATGAGCTATCCAGCAAGTTCACTCCTCTCCCCCTGCCCGTATCTTGTTCCTAGGGATGATTGTCAGCTGGTGCAGGGTCACCTCGGCCCCGGCCCCGGTAGGAGCTGGGTCTTGGTGTCAGCAGAGGAGAATAAAAGCAGGATCATGTGTCACCCGACGGTGGGGCTGCTGGCCTCAGCCTCCGGCCATGATTAGGGTCTCTCTAGAGCTCCAGTCTGAATATCCCAAGGGTGGGGTGTGAGTCTGATGCTCAAGAAAGGGATCAGAGCTCTGTGTTTTTCCTCCCTCCCTGATAAGATGCAGGGAAGTCGGCCAAAGGTTTTGGGAGCTCCAAATGGCGGCGGGTGGTGGTGGTGGGGGGGTGTTATTAAGGGTGATCTGACTGGCGTCGCAGAGACTCTCTGAGAACTTGCTTTCTCCATAGTTAATGAACTCGGTGGAGGGGATTAAGAGGTACAACCTTCCAGTTATAAAATAAATAAGACATGGGGATGTAGTGTGCAACACAGGGAATATATCCAGTAATACTGTGGCACCTTGGTGCGGTGAGAGAGGGAACTATACTTACTGTGGTGATCATTTTGTAACGAACGTGAACACCAACTCACTATGTTGTACACCTGAAACTAATACAATAGTGTATGTTGATTATTTTTCAAAAAAATAAATAAATACCAGTTATAATAACCAAAAGCTTAAAAATAAGAACTATTGGCAAAACAAATAAATATAGATAAATACATAGTAATTAAATGAATAAAATGACCAAAAAAAAGTTAGTGCTTGGAGAATATAGTGTTCAGTTGTACAAGATCTCTGGGGGATGGTGTAATCATCCCACTGGCTGAGACCACGGGGCTCTTCTCCCCCTGCCACCCCACCCCTGCCCTGCCCAGGGAGAACACAGAGAAATCTCTAAACTCAATGGAGGCAGAGATATCAAGAAGGGGAAGTTGACTGGGGGTGGGGGAGGCAGGGGAACAAAAGAACTCTTGCTCTTTTTTCGTATAAAGCACAGATACACATATAGTACATCAGCAGATATACACACAGTGTGTCCGTGTTATGAATATTTTATTAGGAAGGCGATTAGGAAGAAAAAGTCTAAAAATGCTCTTTAGCTGGGCAGTAATGAAAACAAGTTGAGAGACACTGACCTGCGCTAAGGTTTTGGGGGATCTTGATGGAAGTAACCCAGAGTCCTGAAGGGTGACAAAGCCTACACTCACTCCTCCCCTGCAGACATTCTTGCTCTGTGGAGAGCGGCTGACTCTGCTGGGACCCGGTGCGTTAGGACTTTGTTCCTGGGAACTTCATGCTCCCGTCATCTGGGGTAGAAATTTCAAAGCCAGTCCAGGCTGCAGTTTCTCACATCCCCTTCTATCTTGCTTGCCCCCCACCTCTCCCTGGGAATGGGCGGGCACAATGTTTCACACTTAGAAGTATTCTAGGGATTCCTGATTCTTTCCAGTTCAGCATACTGGAGAGAGGATGGTCCTTCCTGTCTGTTTTTCCTTTTTAGGGGAGGATAGAGAAATAGCTAGGTGTTTGGGAGGGAACACAGCACAGCACCTTGTTTTCCTGAAGCTCTTCAATGAGGGCCACTAGGTACTCGGCTGGTACCTTTCACAAAAGGGCAGGAAGGAACTGGGGACACCAGGATTTGAGGCCACGAAGTATGCCAACCTTACCCTAACATGCCTGGCCCAAAGCTCAGGACTGCTGGGGAAGGTACACACCCACCTCCACACCCCAGCTTTCCTGCGGGGAGGACGACGGCTGAGAGTCATCATTCCAGGTCATGCAGGTTGATGAGGAAGGGCCTTCCAAGACCATGACAGTTGAGTTCCCTTTTGTCCCTCCCCTGGGATGGTGAACATACACCTGTATTTGTCTTACTGTTGGTGTCTCTCTGTGGTTCTTTTTTTCCTTCCTTTCCTTTCCTTTCCTTTCCTTTCCTTTCCTTTCCTTTCCTTTCTCTTTGGTCTTTTCATTGGGACTTGGCCGGGCCATGTGCAAACCCCAACCATTCAACAGTGCTGGAGAGTAGATAGTATTTACCTCAATAATGGTAGTCTCTTTTCGATTCTTTTTAACCCTCAATTCAGATGATGGATCGAAGCCGACACCCACGATGGAGACTCAGCCCGTGTTCGATGGAGATGGTAAGCTCTTGTATCACTTCCGACTCGTATACTCCCACCCATTTTTAGATTTGAGGAACATCTTTCCTTTGGATGTTTGTATAAACTTTATTATTGGGTTTTTTTTTCTCTTTTAATTTCAGTTTTTCCCAGGTTAGGCTGGGTTGTTTTAACCTTTAAAAAAAATGCAGATCCTCCCAGGAACTGGTACACTCTCTACTTCTGGAAAGGCCCTCTGTTCTAGCCAGGCTTCCTGCCTGGCTGCTGATGTCCAACAATAACACAGCCTGGATGGACCCTTTGAGCTGCCAAGACCAAAGAGCCATGGCTGAAAAAGACAGGCCAGCACTGTCCCTTCAGGAGATGAACCAACACTTACAAGTCCCTTCTCTGTGCCCACCATTGTGGTAGGCCTCTGGGGGACCAAGAAGGAGTAGCTGAGATTAAGCCTTTGCTCTCAAGACAATGGCAACAACTGGGGAGCTTTAGATGTTAAATTATATGGTCTTAGTTTTTATTGTAGTGGACATTTTTGGGAGAAGGGAGACCATAGTGGTCTGGGGGAGGACTATGTGAAGAGATGGGACCTGGGCTGGATAGTGAAAGGGGAAGGGAAGAATCAGGGCGGTGGGGGGACTGGTATGGACAGAGGAGGAGAGTATGGTGGGGCTGGGGTATAGTAGGAAAGTAGGAGGAAAGAGATTGGTTAGTGGACCTGGTTTGACAAAGTTGGACCTTGAGAGCATTTGAGAGGGAATTCTAGGGCAAGAGACATAGTATTGCTGGTAGGAAGATAGAGGCTGATTGTCCCTGGGGGTATGAGGGCTAGACAGGAGGAGTATGGGGTGTAGAAGGCTGGCCTCTATTTGAGTTTGAGCTGCTCATGGCCCACATTCTTCAGTGTACTTTGCCATATACTCCAGGCTCCCATGAGGGGAAGTAGGAAGCTTGGCAAAATGTAGTTTCTAGAAAGTCTGACACTGGGGTTCAGCTGTCAGTGCAATACGCAGCAAACTTTGAGCAGCTTTCAGCTGAGTGTATCCAGGCCTGGATCACGAGACTGGACTGGGAGACAGGAATAAAAAGAAATTATGCCACTGGTCAGTACTGTGGCTACAGATGTCCCGAGCAGAGGCCCACCTCTAGGTAGAAGGATTGACATGTGAGCTCTCCTTTACAACTGGTCATTTAGTGAAACATACATATGTGTGTTCATCCCTAGAAATTCAGATGTTTCTGTGATCCACAAATCTGGATTTTTGGCAAGTCAGGGATCTCAAGGGATGAGATGGGAAATGGAGACCATGTCACCTTGGGAGATCGCCCCAGCAATCTCACTGAAGGACTCATCACTCTTGAGTTCAGGGTCCTCCCGATTCCCATACCACTTGTCCATCATGTGACCCAAGCCCCAAAGGGCCTAGAGATCCCCTCCAAGCTCTCTGGATGGAGGATTCAGCCTGTGTCCATGAGAAACCATTAGGAAGGATATTGACGCACACATTGGACTCACCACTTTCCTTCCCAGGTGGAACAGAGTCTCAGCAAGCCGAAATCTGTTGTGGCTCAGCCATTTCCTCCAAAATGGTCTCTGTGGTTTGTTTGGCATTCATTTGTTGATTTATCCCCTTTAAATCTTCTTCCAGGGAAGCAGCTGAGAGAGACTTGGCTTGGCCCATGCTCCTCACCTCCTGGGATAATATTTTTATTCCTGGATGGAGCAGCTCAGCACCTCTGGACTTAGACCACTCTGCCTCTGAGCAGGGGAGGTCCTGGTTATTCCCATGAGCTGGCGGGGAGAGGAGCTTCCGTAGTGAGAAGGGAGAGGTGTTGGGACTAAGTGGATGTGAAATGAGGAAGAAAGCTCAAAGCCTTGATGCCTCAGGCTTTAGAAAATTTCCTGAAGCCTGGGGGTTACCATCCAAGTTAACCACTCCCTTTGCCCAGATTTTCTCACTTCTTCTTCTTCTCCCCCCCCCCCCAGAAATTACAGCCCCTACTCTGTGGATTAAGCACTTGGTAATCAAGGACTCCAAACTGAACAACACCAATGTAAGGAATTCAGGTAAATAATCTGCCTGGGATTGTGTATGTGCCCGAATCGCCTGCAGTTGCCCCATGGTTACTCCATGACTACCCACGGTGTGGGCTTGGGCAAGTCATCTAATGTGTCTTATCTTCAACTTCTACAGCTATAAAGCGAGATTAGATGAGTGAATCCCTTCCAACTTTAATTTTCTTCAATTAGTAGCTCAGGTATCATCTTTCATGAGGAGCTGATCTTTTAGCAAAAAATCTTTTGTTGACTGTATGTTTTTCTGTTTTAATTGACTCTCTACATGCCATGCAGAAGAATTTGAAAAAAAATGATCTGACATGGAAATGTTGGACCTCAAGGCTTAGGACACTTGGTTCTATGTGATTTTTTTTTTTTAAGATTTTTTTTTTAAGATTTTATTTATTTATTTGAGAGAGAGAGAGCATGAGAGGAGAGGTCAGCAGGAAGAACAGACTCCCTGCTGAGTAGGGAGCCTGATGTGGGACTCTATCCCGGGACTCCAGGACTCCTGAGCTGAAGGCAGTTGCTTAACCAACTGAGCCACCCAGGAGTCCCGGTTCTATGTATTTTTTAAGGCTCCAAATAGTTGCTTACGGTCATGTCATTTCTGGTCTCATCTTTTGAGGGTCTTGTGAGTGGTCAGGTTTCGTACTGGCTGAGCTCCTTGTAGAAGGGTGACGAGTTTTGGAGGGTGATCAGATTCGTAGGACTCTTTCATAGAGTTTGTTTATCATCAATGAAGACCAAAGTCAATAAAGTTCATTTCACCATCAGTAAAGACCGGATGTCCACCGACAGGAAAGTGTATTAACAAAGCCAATCTATATCTCCATCATGGGGAAATCACCCTTCTTTCCGCCTAAGACTTCATTGTGAGAAATACCCCTCTGCATAATTTATGCCTGCATAAATTTGGTGAATTTCATTTCAGCCATATCATTTTCTCCCTACAGATATCAAGGTCTATAAACAAAAGATCCATCCCTTTGAACTGATGGGTAGAGTTTTAGAAGACCTTTAATTAGTGAATGGGCTGTCATTGAGCCCCTTTAGGTGTATCCATCTGCCAGCTCTAGCCTAAAGGTGGGAGTGGGGGAACTCAAGTATACGAAGGAAGTTACCCATTTTGGTGACCCCATGCAGCATCCCTGGATTTTCTCTCTGATGTGGGCTGGTCAGTACCTCCGCATGTGTCTGGTTCCCTGATTGACAAAAGCTGGAGGTAGGGGATGATGGGGTGGGAAGAAGACCACGTGAGTCCCGTGGGCCAGGGTCTTGGACAGAACAGTGCCGTGGTCAAAGCACAGGTGTTGGAATCAGCAAAACCTGCCTTTGCTTTCAGGCTCCTGCACTTATCGAGGGATCCAGGCAAGTGAAATAATCCCTCCAGCGCCTCAGTTCTCATCTGGGGTCATGATCTTTCCCTTGAAGGACTGTGGGTAAAGGTTAACCGAGATACTGTCTATCTGGTACTTAACCAGTGTCTGGCTAAGTGGTAAACAGTAAGGGCAAGAGAAGCTGAAAATACATCAGTTATTGCGATCATCATTGCGGTAGGAAAAATGGGAATGTTAATGATGCCACTTACAGTGAGAATTCTTCAATTCAAGCTTCTTTGTAGAACCTTCTTCCACCTCCCCTCTTGCTGTTAGACAAATGTGATAAGTCAAAGCGACATGGTTTTGGTGCCAGTGGTCCCCCTATCCCTGGTCCCCCCCTCCTACCAGCAGGTCTGCAGAGCCTTTATTTAGAGGCTTTATTGTCACTCCGTGACCAGTGGCAGCTATGACAGCGCTCTCTGAAATCCTGCAGCACCATTTGCCTGGAACACTCACTCGACATTTAGCAGTTGCTTCCAGAAATTGCTTTCATCTACCAGTGGTTCATTTCTCTACCAAGGCTCTAAACTCTGTGAGGGCAAGGGCTTTGTTGCCTGCCTATTATATCTATTATAGAATCTAGCTCACTGTGTTTGAATGCTCTGGGGGAGGGCAGAAAAGACCACCATCATCATCATCATCATCAAAATTGGAATCATCCTTTCGGGTCCTGTACACCTTGACATGTGTTATCTCCCTGAAGCTTCACCACAACCCAACGAGATAAGTGTTGTTATTGCCTCCGTCTGACAGATGAAGAAATGGAGGCTGAGAGAAAGGAAGTAACTTATCCTGGGTCCCAGCTAGTAAGGGGTGGGGCTGGGGAAAATGATTTATCTTTGCAAACAGAGTGCTTGTGTTCTTGGGCTCTTTTCTGGGAGTGAAGTAAAGTGGTGATGTGAAGCTATTTGATGTTTGCTTCCGCTCGAGTTCTTCAGCTTTCCATTCCTACCTGCCCTGGATAGTTGCCAACTGGATGACTCCTGGGTCTTCATGGAGAAATGGTATCCAGGCTGGTACAACTGCCTTCCTTTTGTTGGTGTGACCCAGCCATCTTCATTTTTTCCTGGTTGGCCCCAGTTATGTCTGGAAGGTTAGTGTGTAGAACAGGAAAGTTTAGGGAGAGCTAAAGCTTCCCTGGGAGAAATTGAGGCCAGCAATAATTATCAGAGATCAAGACCTTAGGCATTTTCTTGTAAACTGAGGACTTTCTCCATCATGATCAAGTGGTAATACTGAGTACCTGTCGATCCTTTTGATGGAATTATGTATAAAAAAAACATGGTGTCACAAAGGCATTTAGGCAGGGATTGGCAAATGGCCAGCTGCCTGTTCAGGCAAATAAAGTTTTATTGGAACACAGCCACACGCACTTATTTACATGTCACCTATGGCTGTTTGGGGGCTGCAACAGCAGAGCTGAATAGTTGTGATCCAGCCTGCACAACCTAAAGTGCTTTCTATCTGACCCCTTACAGGGAGCAGTTTGTTGGCCCCCGGTCTATGGGTCCGAATTAGAAGCATCTGGACGGGAATGTGTGCCTGGGGGTGTCTTTCTCCTGTTGCCTGGCCCCTCTCATAGACCAGGCAGAAGTAGGGGCCATGCCTCGGGAGATGTTTCCCGACACGCCCAGGGAAGCCCGCATCGTCAGCTCAGGGACTTGGGGCAGCTCACGTGGCCCTGCCCCGTCCGACGTGAACCTTTGCCAAGCTTCAGCATCCTGTCCTGGTGTACTCCCTCACAAATGGGATGCCCGGGAGACTTCCTGACGTCTGGCTTTTGTGGGCAGAGCTAGGGATCATTTTTATACAGAAGTGGTAAACCTCGTAAAGGCATCAGCATGGGCTTCGGTACCTGACAAACCAGCAGACCTGGCTTCCCGTGAGAGGCTGAGTGACCTTAAGAAAGTTCATTAGCTGTGAAACAGGTTCTGAGTGCCTTGCAGGGGTTTTCTAAGGATTCAACGATATATGTGAAATGCCTAACACAGAGTAGGTATATCATGAATGATTGAAAAAATAATGGCTACTCTTGACGGGATATCTTTAAATCTTGTGCCAAGTGTTCTTCATTTTATCTCATTTGGGTTGATGAGAAGTCAGATAACACGTTAGTGATAACTCATGTCTGGGCAGCTGGCTCTGGTACAGAGTGGAGCCTCTGGGTCAAGCCCCCGAGGCAGTTTCCCATTGGAGTTTGCCAGAAGATTCTGGGTTACGAGAGCTTCAGCCCCCACCCATGGGGAGGGTGAAGCAGAACTCAGAAGCCAGTCTAGGTGAGCGCTTTTCCCACTCTCTCTTAGAGGCAAGAAGGCCATCCTAGTCCCTTCTACCACCCCAAACATCCTTCTTTCACACTCAGACCCTGTGACGCCAGGTTTGTTTTCTGGCCTGGGGACTGTTGATGTTGGAAAGGTTCCACTGGGCAGCTGAAGCTTTGCAATAACATGACACATACGCCTGCAGACTTACCCTGTCTCCTTCTCTCCTCCCGGGGGTGTCGATCCTTGTTTTTAAGGCTCTGTCTTGTGTTCCCCGTGGTCAGTATTGCCTTTTGAGGGCTTGGCAGGCTCAGTGTCGATGGGTTTGCCCCTCTGGGCTCCTGTCTCTGATTCTGGTCTCTGTTGCACCAAGAGCGCTCTTGCATTCGGGAAGACGGCATACCTGGCCAGCCGACACCCTAGCTTGACACCAGCCATACCCTCACATACGAGTGTTGGCCGGAGACTGTGTTCTGCTTTTAGGACCAAATATGAACTCTTGCTGAGCTTTTGGTATCAGAGGCTGGCTACCAAGGCATTTCTTAATATAACTAGAGTATAAGAATCTTTTTAATCATCTGCATTTTATAGAAGAGAGTAAAGAGATTAAAGAAATGATGAAAACTAGGCTTTGTCTCATTCTTCATCCCATATTTCGTGTCCCACTGCTTCTAATTTTTACTATGTGCAGACACTTTCCTACAGCTATGATTTATAAAAGTCTCTATCTTTTTCTGTATGACAGAATTCTGTGCTTTCTTGTCTGGGAAAATACTTTCAGGAAATATGGTCGTGCGAGCCTTACCTCTTCTCTTGGAGCAGCACAGCGATGCCCTCAAGGCACACAGGCCCTTTCCCTCTGCTCCCGCGTGGCTGGCTACCTCTTGAAGCCACTGGTGGGGTCCTTCGACTTCTCTTCTTCCTTCCCCATCTCTTTCTTTTCCTTTCCTTTCCTTTCCCGCCACCTTTCCTCATTAACTTCTTTCATAATCTGATCTGGGATTTTGAGAAGGCCCTAGAACTTGACCCTGGAGGTGAAATCCAAAAGCACTTGCTTTTCCTCCCTTGCCTCTTTGCCCGGCAGAGCTTCCTTCCAGACATCCCTGAATGTGGGAGCATGTGGGAACTCCGCTTCCCAGAGACAGAGCCGTCAGCAGGGTTACAAGGTGAAAATCATTTCTTGTAAGTTTTGCCACGAACACAGCACCGTCTCCTCACATGTGGGAGCGTTTGCCTAACTCACCATCCGCATGGCCGGTCAGATGTTCGCAGCACCCCTGCTCCTTTCTACCTGCTGGCGTCAGAGCCCTGCTCCTCTCGAACTGCTGTGGGCCCCTGGGCTGCATTTGGACCGCTCCTTCCTCACCAGGGATGCTCCTGCTGGGACAGCTGCGATGACTGGGATGCGGGGTCACTGAGGCAACGGCACCTCCTGGCCGGATCCCCCACCCCCCAAACCAGCACTCTTGGCCTGCCCAGAAACCACGGGGTGATGTAATGACCCGAGGCCTGGAAAAATAAACAGCTCTCAGGGAAACCAGCGGTAGCCGTTGTAAGCAAATACCCCGCAGCCACCTGGAACCTCACACATGACGTGATTGGAAGGAAGAATGAGTAATCCGCTAACGTTAGCAGCTGAGGACGGGTCTGGGCTTGCGAGCATTTAAAATATCTGTATAAAAACAAGCCCTTGATGTTTATTTCTATAACTGGCCTTCTGGACGCCTGCCCATCTATCTGCTGCAGGTGTCTTGGTCCGTCATGGCCAGAGCATAGAGTTGGGGACAGGGAAGTGTGGTCATGCCTTTGGCCCTCTCCATGGCAGCAAAGGCCTTTCTCAAGTTTTCCCTCTGCAGAGAGGACCCGTACACACATTTGGAGGCCCCAGAGAGCCCAGCCCTGCATCCATTTTTTCCTCGTTTTTTAAAATTAGTTTTCCCAGTTGTCTTGCTCCTTCGGCCCACTGCATCTGCTTTGGACACAGGGGTGCGGTGATGGGCCAAGGTGAGGTGAGAGTGTGATTGGCCTTTGGGCCTTGCTTGAACAGCAAAAGGTTTTTTTTTTTTTTTTCAGTAGGTGAGTTTGTGAGGTTTTTGGTGCTGATAGCAAAACCATGTGCCCTAGCATTTTCTTTTGGCCTCTGCTACTAAAAACCTGAAACTACAGATCCCTCTAAGGTATTATAATTGGCTCCTTCCCATTTGCTAGAAGTCAAATATGGTATTCGCTCTGAGGATCCTCATTCTGCGTTTATTTGTAAAATGGCTCTGCGAGAAGGCGGAGTATATATCTTATAAACACACTCCCACGTAAGTGTTTTTGGGAGATGAAGAGTGAAGTTAGACACTTTTTATGACAAATTAAAAACTCTGTCTTCCTGCCACTGACCCCTGCCCCAGCATGTGCCCCCTCCTTCCTTCTTGCCTAAATGTGTATTTGCTAGCTCTTGTCCTTAAAGGACAGAGCTTGTCAGATCAAGGTCAATGAAGTTACTGAGCAAAACTAGAAAGAAGACTGCTTGCCACTTCTCAGTACTTGTCATTGCAAAACCACTGGGAAACATTTCACATTCTTGTTGGTGGAAGGGTCACATGAGCTCACTTAATAGCATGAGGCAGGAGATATGGAGCCTTTTCTAAAATTTGAGGGGATGTGAGTCAGTGATGCTTTGGGGAAAAGTTAAAAAAAAGTGCCTATATTCTATATTGGGACGATCCATCCTCGAAGAAATATCTGCTGTAGAATTTATATCTTGTTTTCCTCCACTCCTCAGTTTCTTCTGTGTGGGAAGGCAGAGGTCGGTGCTTCCAACAATGGTGAACCATGCCTGGTCATTTTAGGTTCCACAGAGAGAGATCATTTAGACAGGCCGGTTGGTTTGTAATTTTCCCTTCCACGTCCTCACCCACGACGTTTTGTCCCAGCAGCATGCCCTATTTACAGAGCCACTGCAAACACCCCTGTGAGTAGGTGCCCTGAGCCAGCGTCGGGGATGTGGGATGGGCATGGTGACTTTTGTTCTGGGGATGGGGTCTCTGAGCCACAGGATGGCTCTGAAGGGGTTGAGAGGTACAAGGGAGAACCCGGAACCAATGCAATAGCCTTGCTTAACCTCTTCCTAGTGCTTGGGCTCCGAGGGGACGTGGGAGGCGGAGTTTGGGTCATGGAGGCGGAGTTTGGGGTGTGGGAGGCGGAGTTTGGGGCGTGGGGGCGGAGTTTGGGGCGTGGGGGGCGGAGTTTGGATCTGGCCCCAGAGAAGTGCCCCAAAGCTGCCTGATTGTAAGGCTGTGGAACTTGAGAGCGCCTCGTCTCGTACTCCATTTTCAGTGGCAGAATAGAGCCCAGGCTAGTCAGGGGCCTTGTCCAGGGTCATAGGCCCATCCACCTGGTGCGAAGGGGAAGAAATGCAAGGCATGTCTAAGCAAGGAGCTGGCTGTTGGGCCGGGGCGTGCTGAAGGGAGGGGGCAGTGGTGCCGTCCACTCCAGTGCAGAGAAATGTTCTATCACTGAACTTGTTTGGTGTTGCCGGCACGGGGGTCATAAAGATCTTGGTTCCATTATTAACTATTTAGTTGGCCTACCGGCAGTGTGCCCCTGTATCACCTGCACGTGCGTGGACTGTGGCCACTGCCCACCTGTGGTCCATCCCTGCAGTCCAACCGAGGAGGCTAGTTATTCACGGGGCTGGGTCAGGAAGCCCAGGTTCCTTCCACATTTGCTGAGAACACTGCCACCTTAGACCGGCTAAGACTCGGGGGCCAGGGGAAATGCTTGGCCTCTACTTCATTTAATCCCCCGGGGACCCTGAAGTGTGTGTGCTATCATTACCCTGCTTTCACAGGTAAGGAACCTGGGACTTAGCTGAAGGAGACTGCCCAAGGTGGAGGCTGATCCATCTGACCCCGTGCTCTTGGCCACCACCCTGTGTGGCCTCCAGCTGTTGTTGACTTCCATGAAACAGCCGCAGAGCCTTTCTGTGCCAGGCCCTGGGGTGGAGTGTGCAAGACTGGGAGTGCTAGGTTCTTACTCTTGCTTTCAGCCTTGCCAAGGAAGCCCAGGTGTCCCCATGCCATGCCCACTCCTGTTCCTCTGACTGCCCTAAGTTCCCTCTGGTGTTTGGGACCAGCCAGCTCCCTGAGCCTTGCTGCCATCCTCACCTGTTCTGGGCCAGAGGGGAAGAGCATCTCTTGGCTAGTTCATCCATCAGAAGGGGTCACCCCCTCCAGAGATCAACCTCCTCCAATGGCCCAAAGTCCATCTGTAGGTTAAGATTGGGTGATGGTACCATTTTCACTTCATTTGGCTGCCCGCCTGCTAGGGGAAAGGGCCTTTAGATTAAAGAGATGGGAGAACCCATCCCAGGGGAAGGGCGACCATTTTAAATGTGTGCATATTCTGTCTCTGTTCTTCCTCCCTCCCCTCCCCCCGCTACCCGCTGCACCCCTGAGCACAGTTTCAGGGCTTGACTCTTTCTGTTTGTCCGTAAGGCTGCTTCTCCTCTGACCTGGCAGGGCCTCTCCTCTGGGCCTTTCCTTTTCCAGGCCTGTTGTCTGTCCTCAGATCTGAAGGGAGGCCTGAGCAATGGTTCTGTGCATTCCCCTCTTCTCTCCGGGGCTCTTGAAGCCCCTAGACGAGTACGCCTTGGGAGTCGGCACTGGCTGAGGGGCAGCTCAGTGCTGGATATGACAGAGGGCCCACGGTGGCAGGGCAGAGCCAGCCCAGCACATGGTGCTTGGAACCATACTCCGGGGGCCACTTGGCCCATCCTGTGAAAAAGTGCGAAGTCCACAAGTGAGAAAAATAACCTCTTCACACAGTTGGCTTGAAACCATAGGTGCTAAAACCCTGTGTGGCCAAGTAAACAAAAAGGGCCTGCTTGGCAACGTTCCATTAATCATTCCTGAAGATGGTGGGCTCCAGCAGCTTGTCCTCCCCTGGAGACCACACCGCCCGCCCTTCAAGACCGGGAAAGTCACTGCCTTCCGACCTTGTCCTACCTGTCCCTCCCCTTGCGTCTGCCATCCCTCTGCAGCTGGATTCTCCATCCCGAGCCTGTGGCCTGTGGTGTGGATGACTGCCGCCCTCACTCGCTGACTCAGGGAACCCAGAGGCAGGGGCCGCGGGAGTTCTTCCGCCTCTGGAATTTCAAGTTGTGATTTAGGAAAGGTTGTTTTTAACACGCGGTTTGTTATTTTCGGTTATCGGGCAACATTGCATTCATTTTTGATAAGAGGCAAGGTGGGCGTGTGGCATTGGAAGAGGTTTCGGGCGAATTGTGGGCAATACAACGCTAGTGTTTTCCTTAATGTTCTTGGCCTTCTGGATGATTCCATTCACAGCGAAACATAAATAAGCTCCTCTCGCTTTCCAGGCGGGTCACCTTTTACGGGTTTTTTTTCCCCTAAGAAAATCCAGTGGTTGATAGTCTGAGGGTGGAGGTAGCATTTTCCAGGATGAGTCAAGGGGATAGATATTCTTATCTTGGTCTCTGCGGTCTCAGCCCCCCGTTGGGCATTTACTCCGTGGTGTGGGGCCCCATGTATGAAATGCCAGGCTAGAACAGAATTCTGTCACTGGAGATGGCACATAGCAGGGGTTCAAGCAATAGAGGGGTTCTTGGGCTAAACACTCTTTCTGTATCCTTTAAATAGAGACTCCATGGTTCTGCTATGAGTAAGGAGCTGGGGGCCAGGGGTGGGGGTGGGGAGGATAAGGAAGGGAGCCATAGAGTCCTCGCTCTTGGGAGCCTCCAGTCCAGACAAGTCATGGTCCCAAGTCTCCTCGAGGGGCGCAGATCCTCAGTCCTAGACTCAGGAGAGGGAGACTTCACTAAGATTGGGGCCCTCAGGGAAAGCTTCAGGGACAGAGGAAGGCCTGAAGTGAGGATAGGTTAAGACCTCAGGGCTAGTTCTTTCGTCTTACTATGTCTCCCAGAACTTCCGTGACCTCTCCAGAGGCTGACTCGGTGCTAGCCCATGCCCAGTACCAGACCATGTGATAACTTGTGTCCACCAAGGCCCCTGACCTCCTCTGCATCCTGTGAGCCCTAATCTCATGAGTCACTCAGGATCTGTGTCAGGTCCGATGCTCTGGGGACACCCTCCTCTCTCAGACCACTGTCTTCCATTCCGTCATCTTCCCACTTCCCTTTTCTCTCATGGAAGCAACTCTTGGTCAGGATGGCCTGGACATCTGCCCTTTGTTACCAACTGTGCCTCCACTGGGAGGAGATCCTCTGGTTCTTTCTCCAGGAATATTGTCTCAGTCATCAAGACACCTTCCCAGTGCACATTTCTATGGCCTGTGACTCTTGGTTCTTCTGAGTATGGTTTTCTGTAAGACTGGGTTTTTTTCTTGCTCTCATTTTTCATATGGACCTTGTGACGGTTCATTTGGTGTGCGAACTTGGCTAGGTTACAGTGCCCAGTTTCTAGACCAATAGACTGTTTCTGCACTAGTCTAGACGTTGCAGCAAAGGTATTTTTTTTTTTTTTTAGAAAAGATTAACATTTGTAATCAGTTGACTTTAAGTAAAGCAGATGACCCTCCATAACGTGGGAAGGCGTTGTCCAATCCACTGAAGGTCTTCAAAGCAAAATCTGAGATTTCCTGAAGAAGGAATTCTGCCTCCAGACTGCAGCATAGAAATCCTGCCTGAGTTTCCAGCCTGCTGGCCTGACCTATTGATTTTGGACTCAGTATTGCAGGATCACTCCTACTTGAATTTCTAGCTTGCTGGCCTACCCGGCAAACTTCCCACTTGCCAGCCCCATGATCATGTGAGCTGATTCCTTAAAATAAATACCTCTCTCTCTCTATATATATATATAGAGATAGATAGATAGATAGATAGATAATATATTCATATATATATCATCTCTCTATATAAATCCATATATATGTGAACTTGGCTAGGCTATAGTGCCTATATATATATATACACACACACATATATGCATATATGTATATATATGGATTTATATAGAAAGATAATACATATGTGACTATATATATAGAGAGAGAGGGGGGTCTAGATAGAGACAGATCTAGATATCTGGGTATAGATGTAGATGTAGGTCTTTAATTGGTTCTCTCACTCTGGAGAACCCTGATTGCTACTGCCTGCCCCTACTAACTGCCTTCTCCCGCCCTGTCTCCATCACCATGAGGCTCCCCTGCTCTTTCTCCAAAGAGTTCATGACGTGACTGGCTCATGGATACCTGCAGGCCTGGGTTATGCAGTGTCTGAGCTTTTCTCTCTGCTCCTTCCTTTACCAGATCCTCTTCTGGAAGGCAGCAACCGGAAAGAAAGACCAGCCCAAGGACCTGAAACTCGAATCCTCTAATGTTTATGTTTGTTGGCCATTTTTGTTTAAAAAAGAAAAAAAGTAAAGAAGGAAAAAAAGGGAAAAAATGATAAAGGAGAAAAAGTTCCCAGGACAAAAGGATAAACTCTGGGCTAAAATCAGGATTGGGGATTAACTGAGGATTTAGGTTGTCCACGCTCTCCTTTGCTCCTAATTACCACGAGTAATTGAGAGGCGCAGAGGCAGGGGCTAGCCACAGCAGACAGAGCTGTTCTCCATGCTTATCCTATCTTGGCGGGACACGCGAGAACCCGTGCCCTGGGTCTGCAGACGGGGTTTAGGTTTGTCTGGTTCAGCCTCGTCTTTCCCTCCCCTGTCCCCCTCCCTTCCTCTCCCGCCCCCCTTCAGGCCTGCTTTGCCCTGGTGCTGGAGTAAGTGACAGCAGAGAAGGCTGTGTTTTCTGGGGGCCAGGGCTGGGCCATGTCCTCATTTCTTCCACAGGACACTGTTCTGTTGTATTTCTTCTCTCAGGCAGCCAGAGGTGTGTCGGTGGAACTCAAAGCCCCCACTGCCGGGTGAGGAGTGACATGGCTCCCGTCTCCGTACCATCCTGGCACTGGATTGTGGGGGTGGGGTTCGTGAGTGTGTGAGAATGTGTCTTCCTGTCTCCGCTCGCCCCCTGGCCGGCCCCGACTGCTCCCCTCTCTGTCAAGCATTTGCAGATGGGCCTGGCCCTTCTCCTCATCATCAGGCCAAACCTTCTGATGTTGTCGTCCTTCCCTGAAGTTTCTGAAGCAGGGATGGAACGTTATAAAGCAGGGGCATCTCCTTCTGAGCGGCTCCCTCTCTGAACCAGAGGTCAGGAAGAGACCCTTGAAGGAGACCACTTGTCTTGCATGATTGCAAGGTGACTTCTTGGTACCTGGGAAAATGGATAGTTGTGAATTTTAAAGTCCATTTGGGAGGTGACCCAGAAGGGCAGAGGGTGACAGTGGCCCTGTGGGGGGGGGGGGGGCTGGCTTTTGTCTTCTCAGATACAGAATGAGTTTTGCCCCTTGGTACATTCTGATTTATATTTGCATGACCTCTGGAGAAGCACTGGAGGAATAATCGATTGATTGAGCTATTATTGATCGATTGAAGAATGTGAGAAGCTACAAAAGTCCTTATATAAGGAGTAAATTGATCAATATGGAGTTGAGCAAGTCAAGGTGTTTCACATGCTACTGCTGTGTAACAATCCACCCCAAAACTTAAATGTCAGACAACAAAAATAATTTAGCCTTTCTCATGTTTCTGTGGATTGGCTGCGTGTTTCCCTGACTGGCTCTTCTGAACTCACTCCTGGACTCATCCAGCTGGAGGGTCCATGGGATAGGGTGGCCAAGATGGCCAAGGGCACGCCTCTGGCGGTTGTGCTGGCTGCAGACTGACTGACTCCTGTTTTCTTCTGTGTGCCTTTCATCTTCCAGTGGGCTGGCCTGGCTTCCTTCTGTGCTGTTCTCAGGGCAGCTTCTAAGAAGGTGAAAGGTGAAGCTGCAAGGTCCCTAAAGGCCTAGGCCTGGAAGGGACACGCTGTACCCCCCGCCTGCCCTCTCCCTTGGTCCAGGCCAGTCAGTGTCTGGGTGAAGGGGTCTGAGGTGCGATTCACCGGAGCCCCTTTCTAACTATTTGCCACACCAAGGAAAAGTAGAATTGGGAATCGAATGAAGATCAGACTAGCATCTGGCAGTGACAGATGGTATTGAAGAGGGGTAGGGAGCAAAGCCCGGGAGCAGACTCCCAGGGGGGACCCCCGCTCTGCTACTCCCTAGTTGTATGACCTTGAGGAAACCCTGCAGCCAGCTTGCATTCCTGGGTCCTTCTCTGCTCCGTTAGAGTAATAATAGCACCTGTCTTGAGGCTTGTGGTAAGCTTGAAGTGAGTTAATACAAGCCAAGTGCCTAGTTCCAAGTGTGGCCCACAGTAAACCCTGAAACAGGTGTGAGCTCTTTGTCTTCGTTTTGTGTTCTCTGATGGCAGGTGAGTGACAAACGTGGCTTTAAGTTTTCAGTTCCACAGCAAAGAGGCAAAAATACTCGGGTACAAGATGTGTGGTGTGTTCAGGCTGAGAAAAATCATTGGTTCAGAAAGAGCTGTGCTGTGTTAATGGGCAAATGCGCGCGTTTACACACTTGGTTTTGAATGTGGCAGATATGGGGAGTCTGCAAAGAGACTGACCCAAGAGAACGTCACGCTAAAGATAAATTCATTTTTCTCCCAGAACAAATGATTAGAGGCAGCAACCTGTGTCTAAAATTTAGCAAGACAGGCTCAACTGTCAGAAGCCCTTGACTGGGGTCCCAGCTCTCTCCTCTCTGGCTGAGTGCACTTGAGAAAATTCATGAATCCCCCCAAAGCTCAGCTTCTTTGTCTACAAAATGGATATAGTCCTCGTGCCCCCCTCAAATGGACAAAGAGACTAAGCAAGCAAAGCCCTTTGTCTATCACTGGGCACGTACTACTCAATGAATATTTGCTTTGACTGTTATTCATATAAAGATGGTCTTAAGGGAGATCTTCTCTTTTGGAAGATAAATTCTCTGGGTACTCTTCACAAATGGTTAGTGATTATTATTATAAACTTCTCCTGTCTCTTTCTTAGAGGGGCATCTGGAATTTTCAGGGCCTGTCCTAAAGTAGCAAGCGAATGTGCCAACAGGCCATCACCCCTAGACATAGCCTTCTCTCTAATTCCATGCCAGGCCCGTGTTTCCAAATTAGCGAGATTTGTCCCTTGTGTGGTTTTTATTCCCCATCGAACTCCATGCAGCTTCTGTGGAGGCTGGCAGCACACACAGTTCAGGGCAGCCTTCAAGGGCTTCCAGAAGTCTGTCGACAGCCCCCAAACCATGGGATGCCGCCTCCTCTTAGATGGCTTCTCTCCTCATTTCTGCAGTTTCGGGATCCCCAACGGTGTGAAGTCAGGTGTTCGTTCTCCCTGCCCCTGGGGAAGCTTCCCCCACCCTCACTCTCTCTGCCTCTTGCTTTTGGGCTGATTTATGGCTTTAGAATGTTGGCCCAGAGGATCTTAATTTAAAGCCTCTGTCGGGGTTTTTGCATGAACGTGGTGCCAGTAAAAAGCTGTTTTCCTTTGGTTTTGCTCCTCTGTCGCCTTTCTCAAGGCATGAAATATGAGGTCGGGAAGTAAGGTAACCAAACTGGGATTGTAGGAGCTATTGAAAAACTCTTGCATCATCCCAGCCAGGGGCCCAAGTCAGGATTCTGGGCCTGTAAGCCAACTTCATGCCTCCAGTAAACCCATCAATTTCTCTTACTCATTAATTTCTGTCTCTTACTCATCAATTTCTGTCTCTTATTGGAGCTGCCTCTAGAGTCTCTTCCGCTGGTAGTTCTAATTAGGTTCAGAATTCTTCCTCTGGAGTCTGTCTGCTCTTACAGACTCCTGTTTCTCTAGCCATGGGGGTTCTGTTTAGTTGTGCTGTATTTACTTTATAAGAACAATAGTATTTTTTTTCATTATCCAAATTCAAAGTTATATTTTAATTGTGAATGTGTTTTGCACACCTGCCTCCTCACGCTGAGATGTCTTTATGGCACTAAGGAGACATTCCCCCACCCCCACAATGAGAATCACAGGGCTGTCGCTTTTCCACGTTTTTTCTGGGAGCAGAATCTTTTGCCCATTGTGTGACTTTTCCCGGAGACCTCGTTGGACTGCTTCACGGCACCGCGTGCACCTGCTTTGTTGAAACACCTGTACTGCTCATCCGTGGGTCACTGACGGAGCTGCTGTTCAAGGGCTTGGCTCCTGTTGAGTTCAGCGGCTGTGACTTGGACCGTTTAGGCTCTTCAGTGAGTTCTGTGAGCCTCCAGGCTGCTGATACCGGCTTCCTGGCTCAAAGAACAGTATTTTTATTAACACACTGTTAACATTCCATGGAATGCCCAAGACTATTCCTGTCATCTTCAAGAGGAAAGCTGTGGCATCACATTCGTAAAAGAAATAAAGATATAATAAAGAAATAAACAAAAGAGAGTAATAGTTCAGGTTTTTTATTATTTATTTATTATTTAAAAAAAAACAAGTGGATGTGGGCATATGTATTTTTTCATGTCTTAGGTGCAAGACAGAAGGTCTAGGGCAGGCAGTGTTTAACTTCCATGGGATTCTGGGGTTTTCACAATTTTTTTTATACCAAGAAAAGAAATCCAATGCTATTTATTTTTTAATAACAACAAGACAAATGAAAACACAAGAACCGCCCAACAGGAAAGGAACATCAGGCAGGTCATAGACTGGTGGGTGGGGTTTTCAGGCCAGGGGCCCGGCTCGAGGCGCCGCACACAGCCTGGACCCGGCTCGGGGAATCCAGGTTTGGCTGTACAGACGTGTTCACGGGCTCCCCGCAGCCGCTGAGCATGGACACTTCCTGTGCGCCTCTCTCTCTCCCACTGGATAGAGCAGCACCGTGTCATGGCCTCGGGCCTGTCGAGCCTACTTTGCCCAGCCCTGTTGGAGCCTGGAAAGGAGTGGGTTTGGGCCCTGTGTCTGCTCCTGTTGGGCGCTGAGCGTCGCTCCCCCGAGGCAGGCAGGCGGCTGTGGCTCAGTCCTGCTGCGTCTGGGTGTGGGAGAGTGTCTGCACACACAGGCATTCCTGCGTCAGCTCCTCAGCTCGCAGGGGTCAGGCTTCTGCACCTCCGCCTCTCCCAGAGCCAGGAGAGGAGCCTCAGCGGGAACCACTCTGAAAACAGTCAGGAATTCCACCCCCCAGGGTAAACTGCTGTTCAGATAAGGAGTGGCCTTGCCGCCCCCAGCTGGCTTGTGGCCCTGCTAGAAGGAACTTCTCCAACTTGGTGTGAATGCTAATGAACCCTGGCAGTGGAGAGGCTTTGGGGAGGTTCTGGGCCTCCAAACTCCCACTCCCATCCCCACCCCCACCCCCACCGTGGGGGCCGGTGCAAGGCCCGTGCGGCAGCCATAGCTCTCTGCCTGGTGATTCCCCAGCCATCTGTTGCTTGGGGCCAGGCCGGATCCTTGCTGGGAAAGCAGCAATGATAAGCTACAAGAGTGCGAGTCATTACAGGCTGCCTCTTCTCTTGCAGAGAGAGTCCATTCGTGTGACCAGGAGAGGCAGAGCGCCCTGGAAGAGGCCAGGCAGAATCCCCGGGAGGGCATTGTCATCCCCGAGTGCGGCCCCGGGGGGCTCTACAAGCCTGTGCAATGCCACCAGTCCACTGGCTACTGCTGGTGTGTGTTGGTGGACACGGGGCGCCCGCTGCCCGGGACCTCCACGCGGTAAGCCCTCCCCACCCCACATACCCGGAGCCTGTCCAGTCCCTGAGATGGACCCCGGGGGGAGGAGCGGCAGCTTGCTGTTAGGCTAGCTTCACATTTCCCTGCTTGCCTGGCCTGGTGGGAATCAAGGCACTAGGAGAATGTTTCTGTGCTGTGTCCTGGGTTCTGGTCACAGTTCTATTCCTTCCTAGCTGGGTGACCTTGGAAAAGCAGATTGGAACCTCAGTGCACTGGTGAGGAGGTTAAGGCCCTGCCTGAGTCCCTAGGTTCTGTAGATCCCAAAAGTCCTGCATGCAGACACAAGGTGACATCGCTCTGCTTGAGTGACGACTGGGGACATGCCCCAACATGTCTCTGTGGGAACATCACTACCCAGATTGGGCAGCTGCTGGACAGCGCAGGAGATAATCTGTAGCCTGCCCTGGGAGTTCTAGGCTTAGTGGCAACAGGATGGTTGCTGCTAGCCGTGGCTCCAGCGGGCTCAGTTCCTGGCCCCTCCTCACCCCGCCCCCCACTCCCGTGTCTCTCTTCCCAGCTACGTGATGCCCAGTTGTGAGAGCGATGCCAGGGCCAAGAGTGCGGAGGTGGACGATCCCTTCAAGGACAGGGAGCTGCCAGGTGGGAAACAAGGCTGCCCCTTGCTGATGCCCTCCCCTCTTCCTATTCCTGCACCTCCCATCATGCCCAGGCATCTCCTTTCTCTGCTCTGGCTCTGTTTCCCCTTTTGTAGGATGGCGTGGGGGGAGGGGTGTGGGGCGAAGCCTCCCAGGAGCCCTGGGACCTGCATCCAGGCTGGGATTTGTCCCTAAGGACGCCTGTGCCCTTGAGCAGTTTATTCCTCCTCCTTGCTCTTAGCTTTTATCTTCATAAATCGTGTCCTTGCAATCCTGCAATTCTTTGTCCATCCGGGGTGATCGGGACAGTGTTCCAGGGGCTGAGAGGAGAGCTTTCAGGGAGGGGTTGTCCTGAGGGGCATGGGCAGTGTCCGTGGCCAGCCCGATACTGTGCTTTCACAATCATCCCGGTGGCACAGGACTGTCACTGGGATGCGACACAAGACGCATGGGCAGGGGGCCCAGAGCCTCCAGCTGGCTGCTGTGAGGGGTTTCTCATATTTACAGTGTGCTCTGCCAGCGGGTGATGGGAAGGTCACTAAATATTGGTGGCTTGGAACAGGGTAGTCTTCAGCAAGCACAGACTCCGACCTGCACTGAGGGGAGCTGGGCCCCCTCCCCACTCCCTGTCAGGACTCCACCCTGAGAACTGAAAGCAGAGGCTCCTGAAAGTCCGGCTGTGAAAACCAGCCTGTCCCGAGAGATTGGAGTCGTAGAGGCCAGGGTACCCGCTTCCAGTCCCCTCCTCAACAGCGTGAACTGAGATTCCACCATGTGCTGGGCACGAGGGTGAGATCAAGGGCTCTGAACAGCACGGGGCTCCCACAGCCGAGGAAACCGATACAAATAAATGAATACAAGCTGGTATAAAGAGCCGTGGCAGGTGCTCTGAAGGGGAAGAGCAGCGAGCCGTGAGATGTGCAGGGAGGCTGTGGTTCCTGGCCCGGGGCTTCTCTGAGAAGGTGGTGGTTCACCAGAGACTGGGTGGGTTGCCGGAGGGAAGACAGAGCTGTCACCGCAGAGAGGAGGGTTGTGGGAATGATTGTAGGGCCCAGTGGGGGCCAGCAGTCATGAATTTACAGGGACGCCCACCTATCTGGTTGTTCACACCAGCAGAGCTAATGCATGGGGGAGAGACTGGGGTTTTGCCGAAACCAAGCAATGGAACAAACAAGAAACAAAGGAAGGGAGGTTTTATCATCATCTAAGCTGGATGAGATAGAAGTGAAGAAAGGAGATGGTTCTTGGACAGATAAACTGGTAGGGCTACTTGAGTCACCTCCAACCACTGGGGGACATCTCCGTCCCTTGTGCCCCCTCAGCACGTGCTCCTTCTTGGGAGAGCAGTGTTTCTGACGCTCTAGCATGACCACCTGGTCAGACTCTCCCCGAGCTAGCTGGCGTTCCCAGCAGACTCTGAACTTGGACGGATAGGGACCCTGTGTACCGAATCCCTAACATTTGACACAGCGCCTCAGCTGATACTCAGCAAAAATTTGTGGAATGGAAGAAAAGTAAAAGCATGATTTTCCATTTGTTCTGCCGGTCCCTTGTGGGCCGCGGGTAGAGGAACTGTGGAGGTTTATGAGACTCATCCGAGCCATAAATAGTTCCCAGAGTGGATTTGGCTAGGCAAGAAGGACCTGGAGAGGTTTGGGAAATGGTGGCAGTTGAAGAAACTGTTTGCTTGATTACTTACCTGGCAGCTGCCTTTAAATCTCACTTTATCTTTCAGGCTGTCCAGAAGGGAAGAAGATGGAATTTATCACCAGCCTCCTGGATGCTCTCACCACTGACATGGTGCAGGCCATTAACTCAGCAGCGCCTACTGGAGGTGGGAGGTGAGAATGTGAGCAGGACTCAGGCCCAGCGTGGGAGGTGTGTCCCTGACTTTTCAGAAGCTTCAGGAGGCTGGGAGAGCGGGGAGGGTCTAGGCAGGGCAGGGGCCGGTCCCACCTTCTGCCAAAGATCTTCTGATCCTCTCTCCTCCCCATTCTTAGGGACTTGCTTGCTTCTGCCTTTTAGTTACCTGATGATAGGCAAGTTCAGGGTGTCTGGAGACTTTCAGCACCTTAGTCTCAGGAATGGATGCATTGGGGTGAGAGTCCTTAGTTGCAGGAAGGAGGAGGGGTATGTAACAGGAGCAGAAAGGAAGGACAGAGCACTTAGTGAGTTTCTTCTCTTCCGAGAAGGCAGGAATCATGAGCTTTTTTGACTTCCTGAAAATCCCAAGGTCTCCAACAGGGAGGTTGGGCATTGCCATACCCAAATCCATCCTAGTTCAGGAGATGATATGTATGCGGAGGCAGTCCTAAATGAGGCTGAAATGCACACATGCACTGTGACCAGCATCCCAGCGCTCACTCATCAGCCCATTAGGCCAGTGGTTGGAGTACACATCCATCCATCCATCCATCCATCCATCCACCCATCCACCCATCCATCCACCCATCCACCCATCCACCCATACATCCACCCACCCATCCATCCACCCATCCATCCATCCACCCATCCATCCACCCACCCATCCATCCACCCATCTATCCATCCACCCACCCATCCACCCACCCATCCATCCACCCATCTATCCATCCACCCATCCATCCATCTACCCACCCATCCATCCATCCATATCCACCCATCCATCCACCCATCCATCCATCCATCCATCCACCCATCTATCCATTCAGCATCTGGTGAACATACACAGCATGCCAAGCACTGGTCTAAGGCCTGGGAATGCAGGATATGAGGCATATTCCTGTTTTTAAAGTTTGCAGCTTGGTGGGCACCCTAGGCTGTGGATAGATATTTGCAAATTGCATCCTAAGTATGAGAAATGAGGTGGAAGAACAGAGAAGGATTTGCCAACTCAGTCTGGAAGAATCAGAAAGGCTTCCTGGAGGAGGTGATAGCTGGGCTGAATTTTGAAGGACAAGTAGACTTAATCAGCGAAAGAAGGAGAGTCATCCCAGGAAAAAGGAAAGAATACTGGGGCTCCAAGAAAGAGAGTATCCATAGTCCAGGAGGCCTGGGCCAGGGAGGACAGGGTGAGGAGGAGAGGGGAGTGGCAACAGATGAGACAGAAGGGACAGTCAGGAGCTAGGAAGCTAGAGAGGAGGCACAACAGGGGATGAATGTGGAGGGGGGGCAGGGCGAGTCCCTCCACATCTGCCCAGAGGCAGAGTTGTTGTCAGCAAGGCAAGGAGTGCCCGCATGGTGACAGGCCCAGGCCTGTAAAGGGCCCTGGCATGGCTGCCTCACCAGCGAGCCACAGAACCACAGGGCGTGTGTCCGGCGCAGGGAAACAGGGCTGTCAGTGATGCTGCCACCTGAGGCAGGTGTGGGTGGCTGTCCAGGAAGCCCAAGGTTAGGTCATGTCCAAATGAATGCAGAGCTTGCCGCCTCCTGGGTGCCGCTCAGAAGCTGCCAGTCCAGCATGGTCACTCTCAGCAGCCCCACGGGCCTTGAGCTCTTGGCCTATGGATGGGATCACCCTCCCCAGGAGGCCCAGCCCTGTGTCTGAGACGACGGAGAGGGGCTGACAGGCTGGCGGATAGGGGCTGCTTGGGGCAGCTATGGTGGAGAGAACTGTAGCCAGACCTCCGGGAAGAGGGGGTGGGGGAGATGGTGAAAGCTTATTTAGTAGTCCATGCCATGGTGATTTATGCTTGGAATACCTGTTGTTTCAGGCAAAAAATGGGGTTGAGATATTTGTGTTTATTAGAAGAGAGTGGAAAAAGTACCCAGGAGGGGGCATGGGCTTCAGAAGTCCAGGTCTGGGTGCTTCGCCCCCACAGCCCCCTGGAGCTGGCGGCTCTGACCAGCCACTTGGGGAGCCTGCCTGTGTTTCCACAGTGTTCCTGAGGAGGCAAGATTTCAAATGTGGTCCACTTGCTTCTTGGGAGCCCGCCCCTTGAGCATGGTCTGGCCTGGGCCCCAGACGGACTGAGGGCACTAGGGAAGTACCAGAACTGAACGGGTCCTGGGCCAGTGGGTGAGGGGCCCACAAGGGGCTGAGGGCGCAGGCGGGGGCCCCTGGCCAGGGGACATCAGGACTTGATGCCTTGCCCTCAAATTGCAGGCCAAAGGGATCTTTGCAGAAAATAAAAACTAAGAAGTATATGATGTTTTTAATCACAGTTTTTAATATCCAGGTGTCTTTAGGGAAGAGATTTTCTTTTTTTCTTTTGAAAAACCCTCTCTTTAAGGTATAATACAGATACAGACTTGGGAAAAGATTAAGAAAACATTCTTTCCTAAACATGTTTTCCATTTTAAGCTCCTATTATGCCAGACCGTGTTTGGTTTTGATGGGAATGAAAGGTTTGAACCACATGGGGAATTGTGTTACTTAGAGGCTGTATTCATAATCAAAATACAGGCAAGGGGAATTAAGAAATAGTCTAGAAATCTAGGCGGGGGCAAGGGGATGCAGGATGAAGGAGAGAGAGGCCCTTGTACAGGAGGCCACTTCCTGGGTTTCAGGTCCTCCTTCGGGCGAGTTCTAGCTCTGACCTGAACTAGCCCTGCAGGAGGGTCTCACTGGCCATGTTCTCCCTCCCTTCATTGTGCTCCAGCTGCTGTCCTTCTCAGTACCTCAAATAGACCTTGAACCTGAACCTTCCGGGTTCCTGCCTGCCCCCTGGGCCGCCATGCCAGCTACTGCTTCAGCCTGGAATATCAGGCCCCATCTTTCTGTGACCAGCCCCGACTATCCATTTAAATGTCACCTTCTTAGCAACCAGCCAGTCTAAAAGGGCTGTCGGTCACTTTCTATCTCCACACCTCTGTTTGATTTCTCAGCTGAGCACATACACTAGCTGATATTTTGCTGGTTTATTTATTGTCTGTCTCACCCCTACTGAATGAAGATCTAAGTTCTGTAGAGAAGGAACATAGGCTGCGTTCTTCCCTGCTGTGTCCCTAGCACTCAGAATAGTCCTTGGCACATAGTAGATGCCCAGTAAAATATCAGTTGAACGAATAAGCAGCCAAAGGTACCCTTTTTATCCTACACATCAGAGGGTTCACCACCTGCTGCAAGACTCATAACGAGGCCAACCGTAGCCGTCATTCACCATGGCCTTCCTTTGTCACCAAGGCCCTACGGCACCCTGCGCAGGCCCCAGAAACTTGGGGCACTTTGTGGATGGACCCTAGATAGGCACCTTTGTATGAAGAAAGACACCAAGGCACAGGGCAGCTAAAAGTTGGGTGGCACATCTGGAAGAGGACTGTGGAAGAGAAGTTGGGAATCCAAGCTGCCTGGGTTCTGGCCTTGGCCCTGAATTTGGGCAACATTGGGACTGTAGGCATAGGAGACTGGAGTCAAGGAAGACACATCTGATCCCTCCTCCCTCCTCTCAGGGTCTGGTAATTAAGGCTGGACATTCGCTGGGGCCAGTGGGAAGAGGGGACAGAGAGGGGACCCGAATACCACCTGTTGGGTCTAGAGATTCGGGCTTTGTACGAACTATTACATCTCCACCCTTCCCTCGTGTAAGTTCTGTGTGGGATTCTGTGGGCAGACAGGGACAGAGGCAAAGTCCCTGGCCTGGAGGAGCTTTGGTCTGGTGGAGAGAAGAGGTATACAATCCTGTGATTGCGCTATGAACTCAGTGGGGCAACAGAGGACGGGAAAGTGCCTCAGGGACTTGGGGGTGGGAGGGCCTGTGAGGGGAGGCTTCAGAGAGATGACATTTGAGCCACATCCTCAGTGTGAAGGGGAAATGCCCAACCTAGAGGGACTAGAGCAGAGGGGCCCTAGGAGCCATGAGGTGGGGTCTGTGCAGGGAGCTGTGAGAAGTACGGCTTACATCTGGGAGGCAGGCAAAAGGTGAGGCTGTAGTTTGGGCAGAGGCCAGATCACGCCGGGCCTTGGGATTCATGCCAAGGGCAGCACGACGCCCGTGATTTAGGTGAGCGTGTTGGAAGAATCATCCTGAAGGCTCTGGGTACGCTGGATGGGAAGGGAGTAAGATGGAGTGGGGAAGGTTACAGCCATCAGAGGCCGCACTACAGCTCTGGGGAGGGGATGGTTCGCTGAAGCTTTAGCAGCGAAATTAATCCGATTTCAAGATGATTTGTTAGTTATAGGACATGGCAGGGAGGGGAGAAAGCTGCTTCCTTTTCTGGCCTTCCAGACTGATTTTGGGTGAGGGAAATCTGAGAATGCTTTTGGGCAGGTGCCCAAATCTGAGAATGGGCAGAGTGGAATGGGGTGTCCACGGAACCATCTGCGGTCAGTGCTGGGAGGGGCGGCCGGCAAGTGTCATTGGAGACTGGCAGTTCTCAGTGAAGGTTTGGGGATGATTGAATTATCCTTATGGTCCTTCCCACTCGGGCTCCAGGAGGAGAGCTGCCCCTTAGATCAGCCCTCCTATGGCACCCATTAACATTTATCAGACCCCAAGGAAGAGTTCTGAGATCCCAGCTGGCAGAATCTTCTCGAGCAGGGAAACCCTCCCCTTTCTCCATCTCACCCTAGAGAAAGTCAACTTTGAGGGGAGGTGGGATGGGCTGTGTGAGCCTTCTGGTGGTCCTGCAAGGAGGGACCCTGTGCACAGTGGCTCCCTCCTTCCTGCCCAGTGCAGCTACTCGTCAATGGCCTTGCAAGGAAGAGGCTGGAATGTGGCTGACTTGGCATTTCCCAGCCCCACCCGCCCACATAGCTGGCAGGGTCCAGACCCCTCTCCAGATGGGGCTCAGTTGGTCTGCTTGGCTTGGCTAGTGCTTCCAAGCCTTCCTGCCTCACCTTCTTTAAAACTGCTTGGGACAGCAGAGAAGGCCTGAGATGTTGGCCAAAGCAAGTTTTCTCGGGGCGAATGGGGCTGGCTCTCCAGCTGTGCATTGCTGCCAAGGCAGGCCTGGCAGGGCGAGGCTGCAGAAGCAAAACTGAAAGCAGTGCAGGACAAGGGCAGCACCTGTCCCCTCTCCATTCGGGAGACAACTCAGTGGGGCCAGACCAGGGAGGCGCCTGGCTCGAGCAGGCTCCCTCACCCGTGGAGGTGGGAGCCAACAGGACAGCCGCCCAAACAGCTCAGAGACAGAGCTGCCACCAGTCTTAGGATTTGTTTTTCCAAAATCTGGAATTCGGTATCCTGTGGGTGTGACTTTCCATATCATATCCAAGGAAGCTTGGATAACGCTACACACGCAATGAACCCTTTCAGTAGAGTAGAGCCTCACCTGCAGGGAGGCCGGTGGCACGGACCACCAACATGGAGTGATGTAAGGAACCATCTCGCCCTCTGATGCAGGGTTGCCAGCCCTCACCTGATGAGCAGATTTGAATTCCAGCAACTCTGATCTCTAGGGGCGGCTGTGCGCACTTATGTGAGAGGACGGTTGGGGTTTGGTGCCAGCGTGAGTCAACCTGGAGCAGGAGTGCCAGCTGCCAGTGTTTTCAGAGGACACTTCTGGAAGGCTGCAGGAGCTGGAGGGGTCAGTGGGGTATGGCTTTGAGGTCAAGGATAAGTTTGGGGGAATCTAACTCTGATGGAAGGGACTCCAATAAGACTGAAAGGTTTCTGGAAACTCTGGGGGAGGCCCTTTTGCACCACCCAGCCACCACTCCCTGGGAAAATCTCAGCTTCTCTTTAGCTAACCGAGGCCTCTCTTGGCTCTTTTGCACATGTGCGCCCACTGCCGGTTTGACCAAACCCGGACTCCTGACCCATCTCAGTCTTGACTTGATTTTGTATGACGCATGGATGGACTTACAGCTGTCGTAAACCCAGAAACCTGGTTTTCAGAGTTTTAGACTAAATACCTTCAGTACTTTTCTATTATGTTTTGTTGGAAATATTTGTTGGAAACAGCTTCCGAACCCGTCCAGCCACTGTCCTTTGTCTCGCCCCATCTTAGACTTATGGTTAAACATTCTTCTGGGGCCATGGCTGCATTCTCCTTCCCTCTAGATCAAGGGTTTTTCAGCTGAGTCCATGAGCTTGGATGAGGTTTAGGGAGTCCAGTCAGCAGAGTGCTATGTGCATATGCATTTTTCCAGAGAAGACCATAGCTTTGTTTAGGTTCTCCGAAGGGTCCGTGATCCCTCAAAGCTAAGAAATTCTTGCTTTAAATGCATCTGGAGTTTGGCCAGGGTAAAGCACTGGGTTCCAAAGTGGGACCCTAGAGCTGCCAGTGTCACACGTAGAGCTGGGCTCTGTGATCAGCAGTGGGAGTGGGATGTGGGTTTCTGGAAGTCAAAGGAGGTCAGAAGCAGGGAGCCCTAGGCAAGCTGGGAGGAAGGAGGAAGAGGGGGTGCCCCTCGGGGCCCACAGGACAGGCTGAGGGTGTGACAGGGTCAAGGGACCCAGAGGCACTGCTTGAAGGGGCCTCAAAGGGCTTCCTCCTGGGAAGCGAGCGTCCTCAGAGCCTCCAGGGCCAGGTCAGGCCAGGGGTCATGGCTGCAAGATGCTGGGGAGTGAGGAGGGCAGGACCAAGTGGACAAGGGTGACAGGGCCGGGAGAGAGAGTCAGAAGAAAAGGAAGGAAGAGGGAGCAGGAGCCAAATGATGATCACTCCGCGTGGGGGGAAACTCCCAGAGGTTGTAAAGTGGGGCGAAGAGCTGCTTCTTGCGTGGACCAGCCCAAAGGAAGGTGGGGGAGCTCCCTCGGTGCAGTCCCTGAGAAGCGGACAGGCGGGAGCCCCAGCAACACGTGTTGGAGGCAGCGGGCCTCTCCTGGCAGGGCGGCTCGGTGGGATGACCTCATCCCTTCCCGGCTCAGCGACTGAGGCTTTATTATTCCAGCCTCTAGGTAGACATGACGCTATGCGCTATGCGGAGCCTAAAGGTTAAAGAAAGAGCTGCCTTTGCCGCCACAGGGCTCCCGTGGCCCCTGGCTGGAGGGGCCCAGACAGAGAGCACTCCGTGGGGATGCAGGAGAGCCTCCCTTGGGCCTCGTCCTGGCTCTCCTCCGCAGCCCGGGTGCCTCCCTCACATTTGGGGGAACACAGGCAGACAGGGTGCTCGAGAGGGAGCTAGCCACCCTCCTCCTGTGCCTTGAACGTCTTGAGAGAGAATTTTCCGCTGCTCACCTGGTCTGCCCTGCAGGCTTGAGAGTGAATATGGTGGGTAAAATAAAGGAAGTTTTAAAACAAGAAAATACCACGTGCCAGCAGAAACAAAAATCTGAGTTCCCCAACAAATAACTCCACGTCTGTTTCAAAGACCTTCTGAGCCATGACAGACCACGTAGATCCCCAAAGAGCCAGGGGCGGATGGTCCCTCGCACCTTCCCCAGGTACTCCCTGCATTAAACCCATGGGGGTGACATTCTGCTGGCAGATGCGATAATTGCGCTGTCTGGGAATCAGCCCAGGATGCCCAGGGGTGCTGGCCCAGGACTGCAATCCAGTTAATTAGCAACGGGCATTTAGCAGGAATGCCTGGCTTTTTGTGGTAATGAAACTTCTTTTCCCCTAAATGTTGAGGTCACCTGGGGGTGGGAAAGGGAAAGAGTTAGCTGGCTCGTTTGTAAGGGTAGGGTCAGAGATGGTCCCCTCCCTTCTGGAAAACTCAGAAAACCCCAGGGAAGAACCCCAAGGTATTGGCAAGTGCCTTGGATATTTTTCTTGCCAGATATGGTTTCAGAATGTGCTGGCAGCCCAGAGCCCCTGGTCTGGGATCCCTGTGTGACAGGGACCCCCTTCGCCTCCAGTTCTGATCCGCGGCGGAGCTGTAGTTCAGCTCAGGGCTCTGCAGACAACTTGAAGGTATTGGCCTCCCAACCTGAGCCTTTCTCCCCCCTACAAAGGGAAAGGTACCCAGGATTTTGAAGACAAGGGCCTGAGCCATATTTACTCAGTGCCAAGCCCTGGGAGCAGAAGCTACAGTCACCCCCCTGGAATAGGCTTGTCATTGGCTCTAAAAGTTTGAACTATTAGCTAGAACCCTGAATGGCATAAGTATCAAATGAATGGGTAGGGCCTAGGTACTGTTACCCATAAAAACACTGGTCTTTCCACTTTATGGGCTGTGTAGACAGGACGGTGTTAAGTGTGTGGTCCTTACTGTGCACCTTGACCCCAGGAAGCCTTCTTGGTTGCTGTAGTCTAGTACTCCTAAGCAAAATCTCCAGGGGTTCTAGTATACCTTTGGTTTCCCAGGTCCATCCCAGACCTCCAGTTTTAAAACCTCTGTGTGGGGAGACGCACCCCTTGCAGGTCTGGGACTTGCCAGCTTCAGAACCGCTGTCTGTGTCCATCACAACCGCCTTCTCTCCAGTTCCTACCTTAGTTGGTGCCTGACAGGATCAGGCCCTGGGAGCTTCGCACTGAATCGTCACTGCCCGGTGTCAGCATATTGGGTTCTGTCCCAGCAAGATGCTGAGGAGTTTGAGGCCAGGGTCATTTGTCCCAGAACCTGGCCTGGTGTTGGGTGTGTGCGTGTGCTCAATCATAGTCCCGATTACCGAGTGTTCATGTTCCTATGGGAACAGCAGCTTGTCCTGCAGAGAACCCCAGGCCAGGAGGACAGCTTGGACGCCAGCTGCATTTTACTCAGGTGAATTAAATTTAACCAGTGTATCCAGAGCCCCCATCTTGTACAGGAACACTCCTGGCTATGGTAGAGGGTGAGATAGTCTGACGTAATAAGAGGGACGTGCTTGGGGACCCTAGAAAAATAAAGCGTCCAGTCTTGAGAGTCAAGCTGGAGAGGACAGTTCCATCCTGCTACCGGCTGAGTGGGGCTGGGAGGTCTTTGGCTCAGGGGAGCCATTTCTCCCCGGCCACCGGCAGCGCAGCACAAGGACCCCGGCGTCCGACCTTGTGGGAGACACCTGTGGCAGGGCAGGTGGCTCCAGCAGGATGCTAAGCGGGGATCTCGGGGGCGGGGTGGGGGTCTGCCTGTGGCCCAGGTTTGCAGAACCGGACCCCAGCCACACCCTGGAGGAGCGAGTGGTGCACTGGTACTTCAGCCAGCTGGACAGCAACAGCAGCAACGACATCAACAAGCGCGAGATGAAGCCCTTCAAGCGCTACGTGAAGAAGAAAGCCAAGCCCAAGAAGTGCGCCCGGCGTTTCACTGACTACTGCGACCTGAACAAGGACAAGGTCATCTCGCTGCCCGAGCTGAAGGGCTGCCTGGGTGTTAGCAAAGAAGGTGAGTGCTTTCTCCTGGGCTCCTGGCCTTCCAGAACTTGGCCCATGGGGGCACAGGGACCGGGGGCTCCCTCCATAGAGGGGGCCCCGGGGAGACGCCTGGGGCAGTGAAGGAGTCCACAGGTAAAATCCTTGTCCTCCCATGATCTACCAAGGAGATAGATAGGAACGTATTTACAGACATTGTGCTGAGTGCGTTGAGAGTGCGTTCGGATAAGCCAGGCTGCGTAACAAGCAGAGCCACGCATGTAATGGTTCAACACAGGAGAAACTTGTTCATCTTGCCATGCGATAGTTCAGCATGTGATTCCAGGTCATGGGGTGTGTGTGTGTGTTTCCAGGAGGACAGATAGGAATGGAGACTGCTCTGTGCACTCGCTCTGAGATCTTGGCCGAGAATGATTCGTCATTTTTATTATGGGCTTCCAGGTCACCGTGGGGGTCATTTCCATTCCCAGTCGGCCAGAGGGACTCAAGCACAGAGCAGTGCACGTGCCCCTGGGGGAGTTTTATGGGCCAGTCCTGAAGTGACACATCCCCTCTCCTATCCCCGGGGTTGGAACGGCCACCAGGCCACACCCCACAGTAAGGAAGGCTGGGAGCCCAGGAAGAGGAGGAGAACACGGATTTGGGTAGAAACCTAATCATCTCTGTCATGATAGAACAAGTGTGGAGTATTGTAGGAACACGTGTAGGAGCACTTAAATTAGCTCAGGGGCAGACGGCCTTGGAAAACCTGGTGCAGGAAGTGATGTCCAAACCAGCCATGGCCCTGGGGCCCCATCTAGTCCGTGGCCTATTTTTATATGGCCTGTGAGCTAAGGGTGGTTTTTATATATTTAAAGGGATGTAATTTTCAACAAAGAAGAACAAATGACAGCCCCTACTTGGCTCACAAAGCCTAAAATATCTACTACCTAGTCCTTGACAGATAAGTTGGCCGAGCCCTGGTCTAAACTGATACCTGAGCCACGGGTACAAGATGGCCAAGCCAGGGCGTCAGTGGAGGGCGAGGGTTCTCAGCTACGGCAATTGAAGGGTGCAGGCATGGAGGCGAGGGACTGGTTGTAGAGGAAGATCTTAGTGGGGCTGAAATGCGTATTTGAAGGTGGCAGCAGCCACCTGGATGGATTTTGCTTTAAAAAATCAGTCAGGCTGCAGTGCAGGAAATGGGTTTGCAGACGAGCAAGGCACCCACCGGAGGCTGTGGTGGGAGATGACAGAGGCACAGCGGGGGTGAAGCGAGTGGATTCGAGATAGCTCGAGCTGTGGTTCTGGTGACCAAGTGGATAGAGGGATGGAGGTGGGCTCGGACAGCTGGAGGGGGGGTCTGTTCACGGAGTTGGGCGACATGGATGGAGCAGAGCACGTGGGGCGGGGCGGGGGAGACGCCGCGTGGGGGCGACATGGATGGAGCAGAGCACGTGGGGCGAGTATGGTCTGGACATGTCAAGTTGGATGCACCTGAAGGATGGGTGGTTCTCTAGTGCAGGTGAAGGGTCTGGGCAGGCGATACCAATTTATTTGAAGTGGAAGCTTTGATAAAGCTGAGCTTGCCCAGGGAGAAAACATAAGGGCTTTCCCTGGCACTAACCCTCAGTTGACATTGAGCCCAATGGGTAGCCCAGGAAGTGGATGAATGACCACTAGGGACCCTGTCTCGGGACCTCCCCACTCCACAGCTGGTTCTGGCCCTGCCTCTGGGGCCTGTGACCGTGGAGGAGTGAGCTCGTGGCTCTGGCCCCTCCTCTGTGATGTGAGGCTCTGGGTGTTCCCCCAGGACGCAGGGCAATGCCATGGCTCAAACCTTGCCTCAGCTACAGACTCGCTCCTTCACCTTATACAAACCACATCCGTTCTGGCTTTCAATTTCTTCATCTGTACAATGGGTATAACCAGGGTATTTACCTCATAGGACTGTTGTGCTGATTCAGTGGGTCAGTGAGTGGAAACATTTATCCAGCCCCTGGGACAGTGAGGGAACTGGATACAAGTTCAACATTCCTGTTCTTAAGATTATTGCCCAGGGCAGCCGCATCCCCACCCTGTAGCGCGGTCTTCCCAGTGTCCCCACCAGCGCCGGGCATGGCACCGTTCGTTCCTATCCGCCCAGTGTGACCTCATGGGTGAAGGGGGCCACCCACTCTAGCGACGCTTGGCATCTGCGCTCATCTCCCAGAGCGCGGGCAGAGGGCCAGTACTGGAGGAACCCGCCCAGTGTTAGTGTGGAGCCCAGCCCCAGGAGCATGGAGGGACTGAGGGGGTATGGACTCATGGGGGTCTGTAATGACTCTGCCCTCAGTCCCCTCTAGTCTACGCACCACACAGAAGCCAAGAAAAGGCTGAGGGTGGGGACCTCTTGTCTGCAGAGCGGAGTGGGGCTTCCGGGCCTTTCTCGGAAGCCTTGCCAGATGCCAGGGTCTGCCAACGCTGGCTGCTGCCTAGGACCTGAGGGGAGCACCCAGGAAAACTGTCCCCTGGGATGTGATACTTAGGGAGCCCTGCTTCTCCTCACCCAGACTCGGCCGAGGCTTTCGTGTCAAGGGAGGCCCCCCCAGAGTGCTTTCTCCTGCCAGAGAAAGGACCTTTAACGGGAGGCGTAGGGGAGGCCGGGGCCGGGGCCGGGGCCGTGGGTGAAGAACAGAAGCTCTGGAGTCGGACAGACCTGGCTTTTGAATCCCGGCTCTGCCACTCACTAGCCCTGTAATTTCTGGCAAGTCATCTAAACTCTCTAAGCCTCAGTTTCCTCGTCTGCAGATGGAGGTGATCGCGTCTACCTCACAGATTTAGTGTGAAGATTTAACAAGATCGTGCCTCTGAGGCACTTAGCCCAGTAACCCAGTCTGTGGTGGACGCACAGAAGAAACTGGTAGTAGTAGAGGAGCGAAGCCACGGGCTGAAGGCAGCTTCCCTGGGGCCCTCTGCTCTGGGGAGTGGCAGAAAAGCCACTTGGGTAGGAGGTTATGTGGGGCCTGAGCCCAGCATTGGCCATCTGGTGACACGCGGTGCCCTCTGGTGGGCCAAAGGGGGCTTGCAGGCCCGGTGGGGGGCTCCAGGCAGCTGGGGGAGCACAGGCAGTTTAGGAACAAGTGTCGCTTTGGGTCTCAGACCACATTTTCTGGAAATGCCTCGTGAACACTGGTATTTTTACTCAGCAGACTGTGCACTGGGGGGCCGAGCTGTCAGCACGGCATGAGGGGTCAAACGTTCTGAGGGCCGGGCCTTCTTTCTTACCTTGTCCTCCCCAGTGAATAAACCGTCTTCATCAGGGTGATGGTCACCATCCTGTGAGGCAGGCAGACTGGAGACTAGTTCCTGCATTTGTGAAACATCCCAGCCCTCTTTTGGCATTGCCCAAGGATGCCCCAGGTTCCGGCCTTTCCTCCCCCACACCCCCGCGCCCCTAAGAGCGTGGTGCTGGGAGGGCAGAGCCAGGCCTGAGGTCACTTCACACATAAAAGCTATGCCATCTCCAAGCCTCAGTGCCCCCATCATAACATGGGGACGATTGGACCATTTTGTAACTATCATATAAAGTTGCCCCTCGAGGTCAATGATGAGATTTAGGTAAAGGATTAGTGCCTTAAGCCTCCCCCAAGCGAGGGCTGGATCTTCCCCGGTGGGTGTTTCCTTTCCCCAAGTCTCTGCTTGGCCTGGCGGCTCAACTAAGGCACCACCCCCCTTCTGTGACTCTTCCTGCTCTCAGCTGAGAGAAGCTGCACTGGACAGAGCGGGTGAATGATGGGATTCCTTGTCAGGTGGGATTCTGCCACTGCCCACCTGCTGATCCCCGAGCCCATCACTCTTTTCCCAGGCTTGTTTCCTCATCTGGAAAATTGGACATCTCAGTTTCCGCCCCCGGCCTGTCTCCCAACTGGGGTTCTGTTGCTCTCAGGTCTTAGGAATGTTAGCGTAACGGGGAGAGGGGAGCATTGAGCTGTGGGTCCACATGGCCCATGGGTGGGTGTGGGTTCCTGCAGCACCTCACGCTTTTCTTTTTTTTCTTTTTTTTTTTTTTAAGATTTTATTTATTTATTTGTCAGAGAGAGAGGGCACCTCACGCTTTTCAAAGCCCTTTCTCCACTTTATGAATTCAGTCCGTCCTCAAGGCAGCCCTGGAAGAGGCAGAGCAGGGGCGGCACAGCTGTGGCCCCAATTCCCATTCTGTAGACTGGCCCGGCGGGGTTCTGGTACGTGCGCAATGTCACGTGGCCTCCCGGGGTCACGCAGAGCTGGCCCAGCTCCCACTCCTCCTCGAGGAGCCCTGGGCCCTACAGGAGCCTTCAAGACCCATCAGCAACCTATGGGGCAGAGTGGGTATTAGCAGAGCGAGGCTTGGGCCTTGGTTAACTCATGCAATTGCTCCAAGCCTCAGTTTCCAGATTTGCTGGGTGAAGGGGCAGGACCAGATGGTCGCTAAGATTCCCTCCACCCCTGATGTTCTGTGACATGGAGAACTGGGACCCAGGAAGGTTATGCAAATGTCCATCGGCATGAAAGCCCTTCTTAGCTAATAGCTGGGGGATTTCAGAGAGACACTCCAGTGAGGGCCTGGCCTTATGGAAAAGGGACTTTGTTTAAAGGTGCTGGTCAGCGGCGGCTTCACCCAGGCAGAATAGGAAGGACACCCACAGAACAGGAAGCACGGCCACACAATCTGTCTCTCCTGAGTCCGTTCTTCATTCCAGGGGTTGGAGGAGACAGCCCCCCAGGCACAGAGGAAGCCCCGCCCTGCCAGTTCTCTGGGTCAAAGCCCCCTGAGGGTCATATGTTCCTGTTTGTTGCAGGTGGTAATCTCAGCAGCGTCCCCCAGGGAAAATGAGTGGGTCCAAACCCATTCAGTAAGTTGCCTTCTTTCTGGGGTCCCCTCTGTGGGCCCCCTAAATGCAGCACTGGTAGTCTGGCCCGAGTGGAGGAGCTGGCCAAGTTACCTAGGCTCCCGTTTTCCATTTTTGTTTGGGGACACAGGGAAAGGTTGGTTCGTGCTACAAGGATCCGGATCCCCGAGTATAAAGCCACACCTGCCTCTCCCAGGGTGAACGGCTAGTGTCTGGGACTCGGATGGCCCATAGGGGCTGCGTTCCCCGAGCCGTGCTTCCTGGGCAAGGCCTCATTCTCTGGAATGCCAGACTTGCTTCAGGGGCCACTGTGGTGCTCCATGGGGGCAAAGGATGGGCTGGTGAAACACGGGCTTACTGGCAAGTCTGGGCTCCCTGCGTCCTGCCCAGCCCGTCTCTAACAGGCTGCTCTTGTGAGGAAATGGGTGTGTGTGGTTGGCCCACCTCTGACCTCTTGCTTCCGCTTCCCCTTCCCAGTAGGACGCCTCGTCTAAGGAGCAGAAAACCAAAGGGCAGGTGAAGAGACCAGGGAGGCAGGACGGCCCGCCCGACACCAAACCTTCCCCAGCTCCCCTGGCCCCGCCACATCCCGTGTGACATAAGTGGTGCCCACCATGTTTGCACTTTCGATAACTCTGATTTGCGTGTTTTCTTTTGGGCTTCATTTTTAAACACCAGTATCTAATACCAGTGGGAAAAGGAAAGGGAAAAAGACTGTTTATTCTCTCTCTTGTTGTAAGTTTTTGGATTTGCTACTGACAACTTTGAGGGGTTTTGTTGTGGGGAGGGTGGGCGGGAAGGTGTTTGTTGCTGGGACTGAGAAGAAAGAGATTTATATACTGTACATAAATATATATGTAAATTGTATAGTTCTTTTGTACAGGCCTTGGCATTGCTATTTGTTCATTCCCCTCCCTCTCCCTGCTTTCCTTGTGGGGGCTGTGGACACATGGCCCCGCTTTCTAGACCCCAGGACTGTATCCCCAGCCCACCTGGATTCCATTTGGAGGCCAACCCCTGTGTGCATAAAGACGGGAGCCCTACGATGATATTGTAGACTCTGTTGGTTCTTTTCTGGGGGGGAGGAGGGTCTTGCCCTTGCTTTAGCTGTCAGATCTGGCAGGTCACTGGGCACTTGGCCTTCTCAAGAGAGGTTGGATTGGGGGACAGATGGAGATGCCCTCTGGAGGGAGGGCATTAGCCAGCCCAGGCACCAGTTCTCACATGCCCATGTGGTCCTACTCTCCAGCCCCTCAAGTGGCCCAGAACAGAATCCATCTGTGGGTATGACAGGATCCTCGTGACTCACTGAGCTAATGATCCCCAGATAATTTGCATCGGGTCATTTGGAACATTTTCACCCGTGTTTAGCGTCTACTCTATAAAACACGAGAAGGGAGGCAAAGAAGAAAAAGAGACAGTGGGGCCTTCTATTTAGTAGATGTTTGATGTTTAAGCCATGGAGGAAAGAGGACAGAGGCCAGCACTGATGAGTGCGGTGCCAGCCCCCTGCAAACGCACAAGCAAGGCTTCCCGAGACTGGCCCTCTCAGCAGTGGGGTCAGATAGGGTCTTCATCTCCAGTTGTATCTCCCTTGCCATTCTGTCCTCAGTGGTGATGACAAGCCTGAGGGAGGAGCTCGACTGGTCATCTTGTTGGTGACTCAGTGGTTTATTTGTTTTTTAACCCAATACTGAGATTGTTCCTGCTCCCTCAAACGCTCCTAAGGGCTTCTAGGCTCAAGGCCAGTTCCAGAGCAAAACTGGTCCTGGGCCTTCAACTTCTGCCCCCCTTGGAAGTGTAGGGCTAGTAACCCAGCTAGGGGGAAATGTGGGCCTCACTTTCCACAGACATGTTTCTGGGATTCCACTGCAGCCTGCCCAGCCTTCCTCTGCCCGGTGGCCGTGCCCATTCGGACAGCCATTAGACGGCAACAAGTGACACTGAGTATCTCTTCCCGTGAGCAGCCGTGGCAGCATCGAAGGAGGACAGGTGGCCCAGGACTGGTGCCCCTATCAGATTGGTCCTGGAACTCTGGCCTTATCTTGTATCCCACCCAGCATTCCTACAAGTGCACCCACTTCAGCCGACAGTGTATCCCATTTCCGGTCTGGAAGTCACTGGAACCAGAAGCACAGGCCCACTCAAGGCCCTGCTCAGGAAGAGCCCGGGGCAGAGTTGGGGGGCAGCAGAACCTCCTCAGGACATGCTCTGGTGGGGCCTCAGGCTAGAGAAGGTTCTTGGGCAAGTCCTAGAGGTTGTCTCAGGAGTGACTGGAGGCCCCATCCCAACATGGTAAGGAGGAAAGGGAGCACCTCCCCCAACCCCTGCCCCCAGCGTTGGCCTGGACAGATGACACAGCGTGCTAGAGGGGATGGACCTTCCAGAAGGCCCCAGCCCCTTTCCCGGGCCTGGAGGGAGCATGAAAACACAGAGAGGGCGCCCCCCTGTGGAAATTCAGTACTCCTCCTCGCCAACCCTGCATCTTCTCTCTCACACGTGTGGGCTGTGTTGGTGGCTTGCCTTTGTGAGGACGGAGGGAGGTATTTGTAGCTTGTTTTATAAAAAATAAAAACGAGTAAACCTTGGTAGCTCTTGCCTCTTTCTTTGGGTGGCTTCCTCTGATGGAAAGGTTTCTTTTTCTTAAAAGTTTGGTGGTTTTTCCCTGGTGCTCTGATTCTAGGAAGTCCGAGTTGTCAGATGAGAAGGGAACCCTGAAGTGGCTGAGAGGCGTCAGCCTGCTTTGCTATGAGGACATTGATCCCTTTGGCCTTCACCTACCATGTTTGTACATCTTTGTACAGCTGCCCCCCCCGCCCCCCCCGCCAAAACCATCACCGGAAGGTCGGCAATGTTGTAGGCCGTGCTGTGGGGGCAGGGCTCTGGGGGGTGGAAGCCCGATCCATGGCTTCAGGCTGGCGGGGGTGGGCACATCAGCCATACTTCCGGTCTCAGGACCCCAGGTGGGAAGCAGCTGTAGACAGGGTGCAGGTCCCCAAAGGGGTTCATGCCATCTCTGGGGTACCTACTCTGGTCGAGGCTGCCGGCCTGGTCCACATTGCTGGGGGCTTCGGGGGGCACTGGCAGCCAAGGGGAGGCTCTAGATGTTCTCGGGTGTTACTGGCGTCTCTTCCTTTTCTCCCCTCCCCACACAAAGGGGTGGGCTGTCCCTGGAAATGGCTTCTCCACCACCCTCCGAGAACCTTCTGCAGAATTTCCTCTGCCACACTCTGCCCTTCTGTCCTTTGCCAGCAAACAGAAAGAAGGTAATTCCTCTTGAAAACCCTCCCCTACCCCTTTATGCAGCTAAGTGCTCCTGGGAAAGAGGGTCACCCGTGCATGCCGTCACATGGGTTTAGTGCTAACACCGAGTCTCCGGGCTCACCCCCGGCTCCAGCGCGCTGTCTACGCGCCCTATCCTGTTCATGCCCACAGCCCAGAGAGACGCGTCTTTCTCTCCCTGTCACCCGAATCACACTCGGGAGTTCGGTGACTTGCTGGTGGCATCACCTGCAGCTTTCCTGCCCACTCCCGGCTGCCCTCCTCGAGGCGCTGGAACAGAGCCTTTCCCCCAATTCTCTTTCCCCCAATTCTCCCCCCACCCCGGGGCCCAGGTGGTTGCATTCAGCTCTGAGTGTGTTTTACTCTGAGGTGTTTAGAGTCTCGGAAAAAGCCCCCTGGTTTGCTGAAGCCTCCCATAGGCTTCAGGGATTTGGGGGAGAGAAAAAGGGGAGGCATCTGCCCATGCAGGACGTCAGTGGGAGACTTAGGGCAGGCCAAGCCTCCGTCAGAGATGCCCAGTCTGGTGTGGGAGAGGACGAGTCTGAGCTCTCGAGTGAGTTCGAGGCCCACTGCAGCCCCGTTCAGCCTTCCTCTGCTTCCCCCAAGGACAGGAGGACCATTACCAGTAGCAGTCAAGGAAAAGATAGACCCATCCCGTTTCTTCCTTCACCAAGACACTCCTGAGCCACACCTAGCCTCTGAGGGGAGGGAAAGAGTGAGGACATTTTTAGTTAGGATGTGAGGAGAGGGTGTCTCTGGGCCTGTGCTGCCATCTGGGGAGGGACCTGTAGGCATACACCCCTGGTTCTCTAGGGGACCCAGGGAAGAGGGGAAGCGGGCAGCACCCACGCCTTGTAGGAAAAAACCCAGAGAGAGCCAGGCTGGTCAGCCAGCCATTTGCTCCCAAGTTCCTGAATGACCCCTAAGGCCACAAGCGTGGTTGCAGACCTTGTCAGCACGCCCATCTTCTGCTCTGTGGCACTGGCCTTCTGTTAGGTGCCACAGTCCCCAGGTGGGGACTGGGGAAACCTGACCTTTTCTGTGCAGTGCCATGAACTCCAGCCCTCCTCCCTACAGCCTGGACCACTACCCCCCTTTGTGTGACTTTCATAAATCCACACAGAGAACGCTCATGGCCTTAGCTGCATGCCTGCCCTCTGCATGGGGTGCAAAATACGTGACACAGGTTTCTCCTTTTCTTTCTTAGCAAATCTGGGTGAGCACTCTGGCCAATTCCTTCTACTCTTGCATGTCATCCCCAGCCAGTACCTCACCAGTGCCGCCTCAGTCCTTCCCCTACCTGCACCGCCCCTTTCCCTTCAACAAGGGACACATTGTGAAGGTTCCCTTGCCCGCGGGGGGGGGGGGGGGGGGGTGTCTTCCTAGCCACAGCTTTGAACGTAGCTAAAAGTCCACGATCCTGGATGTGGCGTACCCGCCCGAGCCAACCCGGATCGTTCACACACTTGATGGTGGAGGGGCTGCATCCTTGCATGTGGTCTCTTCACTGGGTGATGGGCACACTGCTAGCCTACTCACAGGAATCAGGAGAGACCACCATCAGCTGCGGTAACAGACACCCACAGCCCTCAAGGGCTTCAATCCCAAAGGTGTTCTTCTCATTCCTGCAACTTATCCATGAGACGTCAGCAGGGGGCGCTCCTTCTTCTTGTCCTCACTCAGGGACCCGGGCTGAGGGAGGCTCCATCCTCCAGAATGGTGGTGGCAGAAAAGGGGGAGGTGGGGGACACGTGGGAAATTGTACGCTGGTTCCTAAAGCTTCCATCTGGAAGTGACATGTCACTCTGCCCACATGTCATTGACTAAAAGCAAACCACATGGTTCCCACCTAACTCCAAGACAGCTGGTAAGTACCCAGAGTAGAATTAGAAATACTTAGTGAACTCTGGTGACTATCACAACATAGATTATCTCTGTGTTTTCTTCTCCATATGGATTAAAAATCTGCAATTTCTACACTGTCCCATGGCTTCCGGTAGACCACATTTGTGAGGCAGCATGAAGATACCGTCCCTCCTGTGAGCGCTCAACGCCCCCTCCCCCACCACCTGGAAGCCGCATCTCTGGTGACCGAGGCTCCCAGGTGCTTGAGAGCTCAGCACCCCCCCCACCCCACCCCAGGAGGAACCTCAGGGCCCTGGGGACAAAGGTAAAATGTGTCCTCTGGGCTCACTATTTTCTGCACCTTCTTTCCATGGTGCCCTGGATCCCTTATGACAACTTCCTGGCCACTTCCCTTATTTATAAGCCCGGTTCTGCCCATTACCAAACCTCAATCCTGCTCCCCCACCCCTCCCTGCTGCCCCAGCACCCCCTTGAGCGGGCCCATGACTGCTGGCTGGAGAGCAAGGGCCCAGCAGGCTCTGAGACCACGCCCCTGGGCTTTCCGAGGGATAGTAGTGGAGGAGGGAGAGGAAACCCATGGGGGCTCCTTAGCAGACAACAGCCTCTTCCTCCGTTCCTGGTGAAGGCCTCTCAGGTTACCATGGGTAGCCCCCCACCTCTGTGGGGCAGGTGCCCCAGTGCTGGCTCTTGGAGTGGGGCCCATGTCAGGTCCTAGAGTGGGGACCTCCCCAATGCACAGGGCCTTTCCGTGGGACAGTCAGCCCTGGCTTGACCTCTTCCACACCTCCCCACACCGCCCTACCCCATGTCTGCTTCCTTCTCAGGAGCCTGCCTGCAGTTCTGAGGGTTCAGGCCTCGTTTGCCTCTGTGGTGCCCATTCACCCCTGGGGAAATCACATCTCATTTCCCTGGATCAGGTTGACGGTCAGTGCCCTCTGTCTTGGCTCTGCCTCTCCCCACCTCTCCTCTGCCTTGCAGAGGAGAGGCTGGTCAGCAAGCCTGCTACCTCACAGACTTCCGAAGGCCAAATGAGGTCCGGCCGGCAGCTGGCCTAGATCTCCAGGAGCAGTTCTCCAGGAGTCTCCCAGCTTCTCCAGCTCCAAAGAGGAGGAGAGGAAGGAATGCAGGGACCCCGCTCTCCATCTCTCTTCCCACACCCTTTGTGGACTGGAACGGGGAAGGGTGGCTGGTCGCAGGGTTGCTTCAAGTGTCACGCTGTCCTCGGGGAGGGCACTGGGCTCCAACTGTGGCTCTTCAGGACATGGGATACTCAGCACCTTTTTTCTTAGTTACGGGCCCTAATCACAAATTCTGGAAATAGAAATGCGTACCCACCCACCCCTCCCCACAAAATACTGTTAATGGTGGGTTTAGTGATAGATGCAAAGGGAAGTTGATCCCAGGGAGAATCCCCCAGTAGCTCCAAGCCCAGGACCAGGGGTTCCAACCCTCTGAGAACCCTAATGGACATGCGACCCCAGATGGGTCTGTCCTTGGGGCATCTGCCCCAGGGCAGGGCCGGCCCCCTGGACACCCACTTACCCTCACTCCTCATACAGCCCGCTCTGCTGTATAAAGACATGGTCTAAATTCCCAGGAGTAAGCCCCAGCAACACTGGCGCAGTGGAGGGAGGAGGATCTCTTCAAGCGGAGTCCTTTCAGAGACATGACCCAACACTACACGTGGAAACCCCCTTCTTTGCAGTGTTCCCCTCCTCCCCCCTGCCCGCTGTTAGCAGTTCTTTCCCACAGGCTACCTCCTCCCTGTTAAAGACGGGAACTCTGTTTTTGGAGATCCCGAGCGACGCTGGGCTGAGCCGAGCGGATTCCAGGGTGCTGAGCTGACCTCCCTGAACACAAGTCCCTTCAAAACTCTTGACTGGGGCGCCTGGGTGGCTCAGTGGGTTAAGCCGCTGCCTTCGGCTCAGGTCATGATCTCAGGGTCCTGGGATCGAGTCCCACATCGGGCTCTCTGCTCGGCGGGGAGCCTGCTTCCCCCTCTCTCTCTCTGCCTGTCTCTCTGCCTACTTGTGATCTCTCTCTCTGTCAAATAAATAAATAAATAAAATCTTTAAAAAAAAAAAAAACAACTCTTGACTGGGTGTGGAAGGGGCCTGGTGGGGACCAGGATGGCACACAGCCGGAGAGCAGGGCAGGACCACGGGCTGGGGGCCTGATCCTCAGGGAGGGTGGTGGGGCATGGGGAGGAGATGGTGAGGAGGGCCCCAGGCCAGCCCGGCTGAGGTGAGAGAGTGGAGGCCTGTGAGGCCCTAGAAGCCTGTGGTGTCGGTTCCCAGGTGTCTCAGGACGAGTCCTGGACTGAGACATCAGCTTCTGTGGTTTAGCCACTGAGCCACCACCTTTGGCTTTGAGTGGCTCCCTTTGCCCCCACAGACCTAGATTCTTTCTGACCAGACTGTGCTGTGTCGCACCCAGGGAAGTTGTCCTTACTTCCAAGCTCTGGTATTTCAGGGAAGGGAGAGATGCACGTGGAGAGGGAGGGGTCTGGACTGGTCGAGGGCCGTGAGGGAAGAGGGTCTAGTCCCGACGGGGAGACATGGCACACACCTTCAGCAAGTGGGGTGGGTGTGGGAAGGCCCCCCTTAGAGGGGCTGCGCATGGTGGGGACCATTAGCAGGAAAGGAAGAAGAAAATGAAGAGCGGAGATGTGCGTGTGGAGGGGGAGGTAAGATGAAGACCGAGGAAGAGGTAGCCGTATGCAGGAGAGGGAGGAGAAAGGCAGGAAGTGATCAGAAGCGTGTTGGAGAGAGGCTGATGGGCTCCCCCCAGGGGAAAAGCATGGGGAGTGGTGGGGATGGAGGAAGAGGGGTGGGAGGAAGGGGGCACCTCAAACTGGGAAAACAAACTAGAGCTAGGCTAACAACGCGCGCGTCTGCACTAGGCTGTTGGTGGTTGAGGTTTTCACAGTTGTGACTAGAAGGTTTTTCAGGGTGGTGTGTGGGCTCTTTTCAGCCTGGAGACTTGCGATTGTGCTCGGAATCTGCTACTGAGATTGTCGCGGTCTCGGACCCCAGCCTGAGTGTCTGCGGAGTCTGGGCTCCTGGACGCTTCCCCTTGGGTGCCCCCCGAGCCCGACAACTCAGCATGCCCAGAACAGGACCCATCAGCCCCATCCACCTCTCCCCGTCCCTCCTGGCAGTCCCATTTCCGGAGTCCCCCTTCTAATTCTCTGTGCCCTCCTTTCCACCTGCATGGCCACCATTCCATCTGCCTTCTGCTAGTCCACAGCTTGAACGGCGCTGGTCTCCACGCCCCACCTCTACCACCCACAATGCAGATGACTAGGATGGACTTAAGGGAAAGGCAAACTAGATCATGGTACTCTTGTCCTTAGAGTCCCTCCGTGGGACAGCACGGAATCGTGTCCCCCAACATTCATGTATTGAAGCCCTAAGTTCCACTCTGACTGTATTTGGAGATGGTCCCTTAAAGGAGGTAATTAAGGGTAAATGAGGTCATAAAGGTGGGGCCCCGATCCAATAGGACTGATGTCCTTAGAAGAAAAAGAGGAGATGGTGTGCCTGGGTGGCTCAGTGGGCTGTGTCTGCCTTTGGCTCAGGTCATGATCTCAGGGTCCTGGGATTGAGCCCTGTGTTGGGCTCCCTGCTCAGTGGGGAGTCTGTCTCTCCTTCTCCTGCTCCCCCTGCTTGTGTTCTCTCTTTTTCTTTGTAAATAAATAAAATCTTAAAAAAGAAGATGAGGAGGAGGAGACACCAGAGAATGTGTCTGCACAGAGAAAAGGCCACTTAGACACAGTGAAGAAGTGGCCATTTGCAAACCAGGAAAAGAGGCCAAACCAGAAACCAGCCCTGATGGCACCTTGACTGTGAATGTCTATAGCTTATAGAACTGGGAGAAAATAAACTTCTGTTGTTTAACCCACTTGCCTGTGGTATTTTTTTACGGCGGCAGACTAGAGCAGAGTAACACAGTAGCTTCTGGGGTAAATCCAGTTGCCTCTGTTAAGCCCGAGAAACTAAGCTTCTTGGTCTGGCCATGATCTTCAGTCCCTCCTCTCACGCACACTTTCCTGCAAAAACAGACAATTCCACTGTAGTAATATTGCCGTGCTGCCCCGGTGTGCGTCTCGTTAACCCTGCTATTTCCACATCCCGCGAACTCCACAAGTCCTAAGTGGCCACGCTCTGTCCCACCTGCTACTTAACGCCTTCACATTTCATGTCTTCTTCTGGAACAACAGCAATGTGAGTAACAACATAAATAATCACAGTATAATGCATACATTACAGCAGTTATGTATTTTACCACCCCCCCCGCCCCCGCCGCTAAACTCTAAAGTAGAGAACAGTATCTTAAGTGTGTAACTGAGTGAAAAATACAACACTTGAGCTCCTTGGGTGACATAGTCAAGGTCAGTCTGTCAGTCAAATGAGAGCAGAACTTGAACCCAGATCTTCACAAATGGACCACTCCCTGCTCTCAATTGCTTCTCCCTATAGCATTGCTAAACTGCCTGGAATGGGTGCCCTCATCTGTCTTTATTGATGCCTCATCCTTCAAAACTTGGTTCACCCCATCTGATTCTCAATGCTTCCTCCTGAATGCTCCCCAACACCCCATTCTCACCTCAGCCACTTCCCTGAGCTTTCAGAGGAGAGTTGGTTAAAACTGGAGTCTCTATTTTAAGGTCTTTTCTTAATTTATCATGGCGGGGGAGGGGGGATTAGCTAAAATCTCTGACTTGGTGAAAAGATTTTCTTTCTGTTCGAATTTTTTTCAAAAAAAGAACTAAGATTCAAACAAAAATATCCCCACAATAACAATAATTATTCTTCTTGTTCATGTTGGAATCTCTACCCAAGCACTGCTTCTGTATGGAAAAAATCCCCACCTTCTTTGTTCATTTTGCGCTGCTTTAGAATCTAATGCCGTTGCTTCCTACATCCCTCCAAGCACATATCCCTGCCTGGGTGTAATCATTCATGTCTGCTCCTTCTGCTAGACGGGAACCATCACCTTAAGGCTTAGAATAGCTTGCAAACCTGAGTGAAGACAGTTACAGTAAAGCATTTAAAGGGTGTATGAGAGGGGCACCTGGGTGGCTCAGTCGTTTAGCGTCTGTCTTCGAGTCCTGATCCTGGGGTCCTGTCAGGTCATGGTCCTGGGGTGCTGAGATCAAGCCCCGCATCGGGGCTCCCTGCTCAGCAGGAAGCCTGTTTCTCCCTCTCCCACTCCCCCTGCTTGGGTTCCCTCTCTCACTGTGCCTCTCTCCATCAAATAAATAAGTAAATAAAATCTTATAAAAAAATAAATAAAGGGTGTATGAGAGAAACTGAGATGTTTCCATGGGAAGAATTATGCAATCAGCACATTTGAAGGTAGAACTGGAGACACAAATAGAAAGACACTGAGGCTGTGTTTACAGAGCTGTATTGCTATCTGCATATTTGACCGTGTAATGAGATGTATATGATGAAAGAATCGGGAAGGGGAACAGTAGAGCATAATGGTTTGGAACACTGGACTCCACCTTTGAACAGGCGTCAGATTCACTTGGAGGGCTTATTAACCATGGTTTGCGGGGACCTATCCCCAGTGGTTAGGAGTCAGGGTGGAGGCTGAGAATTTAAATTTATAATAAATTCCCACGTAATGCTGTTTTTGCTCATCTGGAACTATTCTTTGAGAATCATTGATTTGGAGTTTTCTCTAAATGGTTTCCAGTATCATCAGATTCCAGTATACGTTCGGATGCTGCTAAAAATTATTTGGGTGACTCTGGGCAAATCACTTGTCTGCTCTGAGCCTCAGTTCCTTCATCTGTAAAATGGGGATAATAATCCTTTCTCCCAGAGTGGCCATGGTGGTTCAGTGAGCTCATGAGGGTAAAGTACATGGCACAGTGCCTGGTACAAATACTTCTGCATGGAAAAGTATTCTTTTCTCACACATTCTCTGTGAGTCCTCCCCTTTCCCCTCTTCCTCTGCATCGTCAGCAAACTTTGATGCTAGGAGGAGCCTGGAAAATCACCTGCTCTAATGTTTATGCATGAAAAATGTAAGACCAAGTACGTGAAGGGGCCTTCTCCAGAGCAGACACTTAGCTTATGGAAGAGCCAGAATTAGAATCCACTTTTTTGTGGCCCATAATTTAGTATTCTTATAGCACTTAATATGGTAATCTAAAGAGGGGTATGATGTACATGAATGGGAAAGTCCATTATCCATGTAAAAAGGAGTGTGTCTACTGCGATGTTGAGTACTACATAATGTCCGTATCTAAAATGTAAGATGTTTAGGGAGGGAGCTAATGAGATATATTTGCTGAGGCAGGGGAATAAGGCAGAAGTACCATGAGGAGATGTGTGTTCTGTTGCAAAAAGCTGTGGTGAGGGGCTGTATTGCAGGGAGTTAACTCCTTGAGGAGAAGCTAAGAGTGAAGGGACAACTTAATGTCAGTAGCAAAGCCACGTGGAATATCAGGGCAAGGAGGGGCAGTGGAGAGAGCTTCAAGTATGGGAGTCCCCAGCTGGCTTTGCTAGGAACTGGCTGTGTGTCCTTGAGCAGTTAGCATCACCTCTCTGGGCTTCATCAGTGTTTTCACCTGTGAATGCTTACTATCTGTCAGGTACTTTGCTAGGCTCGTTCTCTCATAAAATTATTGCAACAGCTCTATATGGTGTGCCAGAAGTCACCTGCCTGACTCTATAGTGGTAGTACCCCTTCTCCACCCACTGTCTGCTCTACCATGGGAGGCAGCTTGTACGAACTGTATCTTTGGAACTCCTCTCTCCTCTGGATAACCCGGAGTCCAGCAGGAAACAGGGATGGGGAGTTGGGAATGAAGGAGGACAAGACACTTATTCTCCTGGTTCTTCCCGTGAGGTTGGCTTGGGCTGGTTGTGTTTTTCCACTTAAACTGCTCCCCCCAAGGAGGCTTATCTACATGACTCTCCTCATTCCAAAAACCTCTTCTCTCCTGAAATGTGTGCCAACAGGTGGTAACAGCTCCAGTTCTGCTGGTCCTGGATTTCCAACACTGTCCACACATTTGGACTATCTCAATTTCAATGTACCGTTTGCTTCTATGGGGATTCTAGCTAATACAGAATGGATGGTGGAGGTGGACTCAGGAGACAAACTCATACAGTGAGACTCTGGGTTTGGGTTGATCATGTGTGAGCAACTCAGGGATAGCTTCCTTGATGAGGGCAAAGGGGACAATTGTAGCTCATGTAGATGGTGGCATCATATTAATCCAAATTATCACTGAAGTTTGCATGATAAAAGGTGGAGGGAAAGGTGTTGGGAGAGCAAGTGGTTCTAGCACCTAGTCACCAGGACTATAACAATGATTATAAAAACTGTGGATTCACCCCAGTCTCCTATGAACTTAGACACAATACATAGGAAAAAAAGACAAATGAAAAGCTATGAATATGCACATGGACAAGAGGATGTACCCCCAGGAAACTCTAAAGCAGTCCCTCCTCTCCTGTAGGCACTGGGAGGACAGGGATATGGACCAAGCCCAAGTCTCTCTGTTAAGTAAATGCTCAATACTATTAGTTCTCTTGAGAACACAGGTGGGGAAGAAACCAAGTGACAAGTGACTTAAATTACCCATGGACAACTGGTGCCTTACCTGAAAAATTACAAAATCAAGGCTTATAAGGCAGCATTCCATTATAAAACAGAAGGTACAGATATTGAGTCCAGGCCAGTCAGGTCAAGAGGGTGCCAGTAGGCTGCAAAAACAGAGGTGACTTACACTCCTGTATCTGCAGCTTTGTAGCCTATCCGTCAACCACACTATGGTTTCACAGAGAATTCCCTGCACTCAGTTTATAAATAAGGACAAAGCACAAACTCAGTTCAGGATTGGATCTGCACAGCACGCCCGCACCAGCCAGAAGTGGACAGCACCATGTTGCAGCCCCACTTGGATGGTCCTCAAAGACTGGTGAATGGAAATCCTCCCAGGGGACAGAACATCAGGCCGTGTATATGATTGTCCACTTTGGCCTGAACTATGGATCTACACTGACTCATGCAGTGGATAATGGGTGTCTGGATCATTGAAGCGTTGGAAGATACTAGTGTTCTACATGAATGCCATCCTAAATCCAATCATGGCTGTGGAGGCTCTCAGTAATCAAATGGACAAGTTGACTCATCCTGTGGATCTTAGTTGGCCTTTTCCCTAGTCACTCTGATTCTTGCTCAGTGGACCATGTATAAAATGGTCTTGGCAACAGAGATGGAGACTATGGTTGAGCTCGAGTACATGGGTCCCATCAACAAGGTTCATCTGACTCATGCATGGATGAGTGGTCAACCTGCTAATAGTAACAGATAAGCCCTTAATACAATACTATATACCACAATGATCAGCTAGTTACTTGGTATGAGGTTGATTAAATTGGATCATTCCCATCATGGAGGAGGTAGCAGTTCGTCTTCACAGGAAAGGGACACAGATTCTGGGTGTGGATTTACCCATAGAGTTTCTGCTAACATCTCCATTCATGGACTTCAGCATGCCTTATCCATTGCCATGATACCTTTCACAATATTGCCTCTGATCACGGGCATTAGTTTTAGCACATTTCCCATTACGCAAAGGTAGCTGGCTTTACATAATATTGGAATGACCTGATGTAGGCTCAAATACAGCACCAGCTAGGAGATAATAATGCCTTGAGTTGGGCTGCTATCTTACTGAGTGCCCTTAAGCTTTAAACTGGAGATCAGCAGATAGTGCTGACTACCCCTAAACTGGATACACAGGTCTGGAGACCAAGAGGTAGAGATGCAGGAAGGAGGTGATCCTTCTCATTATCATGCCTAATAAATCCCTTGAAGAGTTTTGCTTTGTGTCCCTACAACCTTGGGCTCAGTAGGTTGGGAGACCCTAATGCCCAAGGGAGAAGTGCTTCCACCAGAAAACACAGTTATGGCTCTGATGGCTTGGAAGCTGAGCCTGCCCACTACTCATTTAGGGCACTTTATGCCAATAAACCAATAAGCAGAGAAGAAGATCACTGCAGTGGTGGGGTGATTATCCCGGTTACTTGGGGGAAATTGGTTTGTTGCTACACAATGAGATAAAGGAGGACTATGTTTGGACTCTGGGGATTCATGAGGAGTGCTTCTTCATAGTCCCTTGCCTGAAAAAACTAAAACTAGAATTTAAAAACTAGAGCAATGCATCAAGAATTCAAATTTTATGGGAATGAAGGTTTGAGTCATCTCACCAACCGAAGAACCTCACCCAGATGAGATGCTGGCTGAGAGTCTCCCATCAAAAGGGTAGAAATGGTAGCACCAATATGTGAAAAGCCAAAATACAAGTACCTGAAGCCTTGACCCCATAGCAGGTGTCACTGCACAGATGGTTCCAGGGGCCAGATGAGTCATGTGAATGAGAGAGGTGAGCTGGGTAGAGGCTCTAGTGAACTGAGAACATAAACCCTCTCTGTACGGGGTGACCACTTATCAGCTCCATTGGATTGTTGCCACATGAGAATGCCCATAGAGTATGGCCAAAGAAAACCAAGTCCACATTTTTACACAATATATTTTTGTTTCAAAACATTAACAATTATTCCATTTAAAAAAAACCACTTCATTGATCAAACACATCAAGCTTCGTGGCCACCAGGTTTTAACTGCTGCCTTACGGTCATGGAAAGAGAAACTGATTGAACGAGGATCCAAGCCAGAGGCGTTGATCATAGCAGAAGACTGAATAGTTACCACACAAGGTAGAAGTAACCCCATTCATGTAATCCACAGTTCTAATAAGGGGGATGGCAGAGAAATGGAGTGACAACCAGCTATGCTGATGTGGTCAGAAGAACGTGAGATACAGCAAAAGGACTAAGACTAGATATCAGAGTTTAAGCACTTTGAGGCACCAGAAGAGTTTCCCTTGGGTGACCTCCTTTCTAGATATTTAAGAAAGAATGATGAATTCCTTTGAGTATGAGTAAAGGCTAATCTCTTTTCTTATAAAGTCTGATCACCTGTTCTCTTCTACAAATGTCATAAATGTCACAGGATTTACCTACTAGGGCAGTTTTCCAGGAATCTTTTTCAGATACTCTTTCCCAAGAAGATGTCTTTTGAATCTCCCCCTCCCTGGGGCCAGGTAATTCTCCATCATGAACGGTGGTTAAACGCCTCAACCCAGCTCACTTTGCCATTGTGTAATTTTCTACCCTTTGGAAATTTCTACCAGTTTGGCTCTTACTGGAATATCAGTCCATTCAGCTGCCTCTAGAGGAAGCTCCTTGCTCGGCAAGGATGGAGACAAAGGAGAAGGGAACTGAAGGAGAATGAGAGGGCCAGTTGCTGGCTGGTTTCTTCTGCTTTCCCTCCTGGCCCCTGGCTGCTTTTAAAGAGCTCCTTCACTGGCTAGATCTGCCTCCTGGGGGCCTCAAATCCTGTTCTGGTGTTTGTCATCAGAGGTTGTAATATGCTGGGAAGAGCTTAGATTTGGAATTAGAAGGCTTGTGTTTGTGTCCCGCCTTTAATAACTATGTGCTCCTGGCAATCATTTAGCCACTCAGGACTTCAGTGATAAAATGAGAATAATATCTATTTCTGTGGTTTTTATCCAACTCAAACACATGTATATAAAAGGCTTTTTATAACCTCTAAAACCTCACATAGATATAGGCCAGATGGCTCTTGCCATTGATATTAAAAATATCTATGTTTAAGCACAGAGGGGTTGTGGCAAAGGCACACATTCATAAATGTTCCTTTTCTTGTAAAATAGAGTGGACACTGGGAAGCGTCTGCCCAGCCAGTTCTGTATTTCCCAGTCTCCTTTGCCTTTGTGTGGGTTAAAGCCATGAGCGCTTCCAAATGGAATACAAGCAAAAGTAATGCATGTCACTTCAGAGCCAAGGAAGCTTGAAGTGTGTGTGCCTTCTCGAATTTTCTTCCTGTCTGGCACTGGAAGAGGAAGACGCCAAGGCCTCAGCAAGGGGCAGAAATGCAAAATGGAGGGAAGTGGATTTCCTGGATCATCATGTGGAAGAAAACTACCTGCTACCTGGGCACATCCTTGCCGGATTATTGCAAGAGTGAGGAGCAAACTTTCATCTTGCTACAGCTCTGTGATCCTGGGGTTTACTTATTATAGCAGCGAGTATCAGCCTGGTAACAAATAAATCTGGGAGCAGGAATGTGTGGCTCAGTCAGTAAACAGTGCTGAAAATGAACATGTGTGAAAAGGCTGGAAATGTCTTTTTTTACTCTAATACACAGGCCACGGGGCCAGGGAATTCCAAAAGGACCTCTGCAACGCTCTGTCGGGCAAGGTTGTTATACACACACACAAGCACATGTGCACGCCTATAAACTCGCAGGTGCACACATCACTTTTGTGTATGTTTTCCAGAAGGCCAGAGTGAAAGGTAGAAGTAATAGCCTCTGAGGCCATTGAAGAGCTTATCTGTAGTTCAGGAAACTAGTCCAGAGCAGAGATGGAGCGGTGCAGGTCCACAGAACCAAGGAATGACCGCCTCCAGGCCAGCACCTGGGGCTTCAGGCTCCCAGGCTCTTCTTCTCAACCCTCTTTCCCATTCCCTCTAGTTTATCCCAGCCTCTCCCTTGATAAAAGCCTGAAATCTAGGCAGCACCTGGGTGGCTCAGTGGGCTAAAGCCTCTGCCTTCAGCTCAGGTCATGATCCCAGGGTCCTGGGATTGAGCCCCACATTGGGCTCTCTGCCCAGCAGGGAGCCTGCTTCCCTTCCTCTCTCTCTGCCTGCCTCTCTGCCTACCTGTGATCTCTGTCAAATAAATTTTTAAAAAAATCTTAAAAAAAAAAAGCCTGAAATCTAGCTGACCCAGAAATGGCTCAAAAAGGGTGAATGGCAGGTACAAATGGATCTCATGATTTAGCATCTACCATGTAATCCGCTAAAGGACATTTTCCATTTGCATCTTAGTGGCTGGCAAAGAACCGAATGAGCCTGTTAGCCAAACCTTTCTCCTTGCCTACTTTTTTGTGTTGTTTCGTGTCCCCTTGAACACTATACTCTAGCCAAGCCAGCCAGCGTTATTCCTGGACAACACTATAACCTGTTTACCCCTCTTACCAAGCCCCGTCACCAAAAGATTCTTCCTTCAAGATCCTACTTAAATGTTACGTGCTCTGTTTTTCCCGATGCTTCCAGGCTGAGTTAGTGTTTCTGGTGGTACCTATTTATGGCATTCTTATAGCACTCATGACAGAACTGGAATTTTTATTTGTACCTTCGTGGTTCATATGCTTCATGGGCCCCTTCCCAACACTTGGCTTTTTGGAAAGGGCCGTAGTACCTGTGATGTCACCCCTCTCCTTTCCCGAGCTGTTCAGACTGGGAGTCCAGACCAAACTCCTAATCCACAGGCACCCCACCCCCAGCTTGCAACAGAGGGTTCTGCCTTTCAGGAATAGCCCTTTGGGGATAGGAGATTGGTCTCATTCTCTCCATTAAGAATTCATTCTCAAGAGAAAAGGGATGTCCCAGTCAATTGTGGGAAAGGAACTATACAGTTATGCTGTAGTGTCAGGGCGGGTGGCCACGCTCGGCCATGGGTCAGACAAGCAGAGCACCTTGGGAGGGAGAGGAAGGGGCCAGATCTGAAGGGGAGATGGGAGCAAGGACTGGAGGGACTATGCCATCTGGGGAAGGGGAAGAGCAGACTTGGTTCCTGAGGGCTTTCAGCCTCCTGTTGCCAGCTGTGCCTTCTGTCTTGGGTTCCATGAGAGCAGCCCCTTCACCGGGCCTTTGCAGCATTGCCTCCTCTCCCCCCACTTCTTGGACGAGGTTAGTGGGTTTCTGTTTCTTGGAACCAAAAGAGCCCTGGTTAAAAAAGCATTACCTATGCCTCTGGACCCTGAGTTGCTTGAAGTCTTCCGTCTTTAGCACCAGAATGTAGCTCAAGGCTGCGATGGTGTTCAAAATCCACTTGTTGCACAGATGATGAGTCAACGAATGAACGAATGTGCCTACTGGTAATAAACACAGAGCCCCGTTTGCCTGGCTGGACTCCTGCCCCACCGTGCCTTTCGGATACAAAAGCCTCCTTCCCTTAATCACCACAGCTCTGCTGCTTCTGTCCCCCAGCATCCCATCGTCCAGTTTCTGACAGGTGGCATTTCCCTGATGTATTTTTTTGCTTTAAAAACACTGGGTCTGGAACACTGGCCTCTGAGGGGATGCAGAGGCAGACAGGAGATACAAATAGAAGATGACACTTTCACCTCAACCACATCTGCTCCAGAAGAAAAACCCCAGCTGGCCCCCTTGACCTCTTCCTGAAGAAACATGGAAGGAGCAAGCTGTATTTAGAGAGATATAAGTATAGCTTTTATTTTTTTTTTAAACCAACCCAACATTTCCACTGGCAACTGTCAACATAGCTTATGACATGAGCACTGTTTCTTTTTTAGTTATTTTTTTTCTTAAAAAAATGTGTTTAAAATTAAACAGGTGTTTTTTTAATTTCTCTTTTTTCCCTTAAAAAAATGTATTTATGTCAATGCAGAAAGCCTAAAGATCTGTGGGCAGTTTTGTGATGAGTTCCTATGTGTGTCCGTGTGTGTATGTGTGTGTGTGTGTGTGTGCACGCGTGCACACACACGAGCGTGTGGGTTTTAAAGCCAGGTCCTTTTCAAATTTGTTGGGAAAAGGTCTGTAGGCCACGGCAATCTCTTTTTCTATAAACCCAGGCTCCGTGGGATGATAGCAACTAAAGTTCCTCTTAGTGGGGCAAGAAATAGCCCACAGGCTGGACAAAGAGCTTCGTGAGGTTTAAAAACAAGCAGGAATGTGGGAGATATGAGAAATTTCAGTTCCTCTCTTGTGAAAATGCTTTCAAACATGACCTGAGGGTCCAGGAGAGGTGGAAGGAGCCTCTGGTTTTCTTATCAACCTCTCGGTTGATTAAAAAAAAAAAAAAAAAAAAAAAAATATATATATATATATATATATATATGTCTCAAAAAATACAGTCAGACCTCTCAGTGTGGCACATTAGAAAGTGAGGGGCTGGTGAGGCTGACATTTCTCTGACGCACTGATGCTTTTAAACACAATCTTTCCCCTTAAAGTTCTCACGAGGTGGACAGATCTTCTCCTCGGCCTCAGATATGAAGCCAAAGATACTCAAGAAGCCATCTATGCCTTTTGCCTCCCCAGCCGCCCTTTGTCATCAGATACCGTCCCTGTTCCTGTCCCCCTTCTCGCATGTGGTGGGTCTTCCCGCACAAGGATGAACGGATAGACCCAGCCCCAGTGAGATGGGCAGAGTAAACAGGAAAGGGCAGGGAAGGAACCATGACTTCTTGCTTTAAACTGGATTTCGAAAGAAGCATATAAAGGTCTTCCTGCCCTTGCTGCAGCCCTGGCTCTTCAGCCGGCTGCATGGACCACCCAAACGCCAGCCCGCTCCCACTGAGAAAGAAAGCAGATGTGGAGGGGGGGGGCCCTCGTGCAGGACGCAGCTGGAGCCAAAAGACAGCTGTTACCCGAGGAGAGGGGGAGAGGGTGCCACTGAGCATCCCGCCTCTGCCTGTCCCTCCCAGGGAGTTCCTCCGCAGCACCTTTGTTAACCGACTTCCAAAAGAAAAGGCGAACGAGCAAGCAATGAGTGGCACCTGGGCAAAGTGAGCACAGTAATGGCTACGATGAAACGAGAACCTGAAAAGAGAACTGGAAAGTGGCCCGGGGGTGGGGGTGGGGGGCTGGGTGATAGGACTCACTTCCACCCCCATCAGCTGGGGGACAGTGTGGGGATGCGACCAACAGGACGGACGTGGAAGCCCTGCCCCCAGGGAAGGAGAAGAAGCAAAGGGATGATCAGAGTGCTGTGGGTCAGCACACGGGTGGGAGGACGGGGAGGAGGTGGATTTGTTGCTGCTGTTGGTTTGTATTGAATTAAATACTTTGTAAAGAGGGTGTTTCCTCCACTCGGTTTGACTGGTTAAGACTCTGCCCTTTCAGTCCCACTGCCCGGGGGCGGGGGGGTGGGCTAGGTCAGGTGAGGTTCCTGGGGCCTCTGCGGGCTGCTCCCCCGGGTGAGGTCACGGTGGCCAAGTGCCCTTCTCTCAGGAGAAGTCCGAGGCGTGTGCAGCGGAGGCCCCGCGCCCAGGCTCAGAAGCCCTTGATGTAGCAGTAGGCCTCCAGCGTGGCAAAGAGTATGTACAGGAGCCACAGGCCCACGAAGAGCCACGTCGTGGCCAGCTTGCAGCCGCGAGGGCCACCCAGCTCCCCGCCCAGGTGGGGCCGCCGGCGGTACAGGAGAACGCTGATGCACACGAACGCGAAGATAGTGAAGAGGGTGACTGAGAAGGCCAGCGTGCCGGCCGACACGTAGAACTCCTGTCCCTGCAGGGCCCAGTAGATGGCGGCCACGGACCAGGCCAGGCCGATGCCCAGGAAGACGTTGATGGCGTTGCTGCCCGTGACATTGCCAATGGAGGCATCAGAGTACAGATCCTGGATGGCCGCGGCTTTGCTGGCAAACATGTCTGGAAGAGGGAGAGAGGGTGGGAGCTGGAGGGAGCCTGAGATGCGGAGGGCCCCCCACTCCCGCCCCGGCCCCACCGTTTATCCAGAAGGCAGCTGGGGCCCCAGACCAAGCTCAGGAAGGAGAGGCAGGCTGTGTGGCCTTGGACAGGTCACCTCACTTCTCTGGGCTTCAGGTTCCTCATCCGCTGGGGTCTGAAAGATCCCTAAGGGCCTAGGTCCTGATATTTACTGAGTGGGTTTGCTGTTCTCTTATGATTTTTCTTTTTCTTTCTTTCTTTCTTTCTTTTTTTTTTTTTTCCGGTAAGGGGAGTTTGCTATTTCTCCATCTGCCCAGGGAACCTTGGCCGCCTGGGAAGCTGCTGAGGGTAGATGCTGGTTATAACCATCATGCAGCATACCAGCACACATAACACAGTCACGGTGCCCCCGGGCTCAGCATTGTGTTAGGGGCTGGATTTATGCAGACAGAGACATGGCAGGGAACCATGAAGTACGGACTCAAGGAAGACAGGACTCTGTCTCTGTAGTTAGTATATGGGGCACGGGGCCCTGCGAGCTGCTTGACTTTAGATGTTGGCCTGGACCATAGGCGTTGGAAGGACTGTCAGGGACATCTAGACACCCTTTGATTTCACAGGTAAGGATAATAAGGGTCAAGCAACCTACCCAAGGTTACATGGGCAGTTAACAAGACATTTGGTCCTAAAACTCTCATGGATGGGCCCTTTGCATATCATCACCCCAAAGAATTTCGGGTAAAGCCATGAAATCAGCTGAGTGCACCACTGTGTAACCTTTCTCAAGCCCCTGATGCTGCTAGCTGCTCCCTGACCAAGTGCAAGGACTTGGAAGTGCCCCAAGCTTGTCCTGGCTTGCCTCCTTCTTGCCAATTTTCTCGGATATCCCAGAGAAAATCTCTTGCCTTTTCTTACCTGTGACCTTGCTTTTCCCTCTCTGATCCTCTGCAATTTCTTTCCACGTGTGTCCCTTTTCCCACTATGATACCTCTGCTAGTTCCAGTCCCTTGAGGCCTGGAGAACGGAGATCACAGGGCATCTCCTCCAGAAAGCCTTCCATGGACCATTTGTCTAATTTCCTACCACCTGACGCACTTCCAGGAGAGCCAAGGCTCTTGCATCACTAATGCGCAAATCATCCCACTGCTCTGTGCTGGGGTTTGGGGATGAGGTTTCCTTGGAGTGGCATATCAATTCAGTTACCCTCCAGGGGGATTTGTTCTCTTAGTCCAGGAAGGGTTTCCCTGGGTCCAGCCAGCAGAGTCCCGTCTGATGGGATTCAACCTAACCCTCTTGGCACTTGACACTCTCTCTTCCTTGCTGTGGCAGCAGGGAGGCTCCCTGGCAGGAGTTCAGGTTCAGAGGTCCCGGACGCCCAGCTGAACTAAGTCAGGAGCCTGAGCTCACATAGCCCTCTGCCTGCTAACTGCTCCTTGTCGTTCCAGCCCAGCTTATATAAGCCTCTCTTGGAAGCCGTCCACGAACCAGCCCAGCCCCGTCCCTCCGTCTATGCTGACACAGCACCTCTACTCCCTTGTCATTGAACTTAAACTGAGATGATCTCAATAATGGGAGTTGAGTAGTTTCTGCCGCTAGCTGTTGAACTCCACTCAGAGCGGGGAGCGCACCTGCCCACCTTCCACGACAGCCTCCACAGCTAGCACGAGACTGCATCGGGCTCCATGAATATTTGCCTAATGAATGAATAAATTCAGGCTTGCTCTTGTTCGTCTCTGGGTGTTTATGCGAAAAGAAAAGAATATGTAATTCATCATATGAAAGGACACGAGCTCACTAAGCTTCCTCTCCTGTCCCATCAGGAGACGGTCTGTACTCACAGGTGTCCAAGTGAGGGAGCCAAGAATGCTTGTGAAGATTTCCAGGGTGACACCTTCCAGTGGGCTAATCTTTGGTCTCGGCGGCTGCCAGAGACATGTGGGAGGAAAACTGTATCTATAGTCTTTGAATTGTGTTGTTTGTGGCCTTCATATCACGTGGAGGTTGAGAAAGCGGGCTGCTCACACGGGCAGCCGATTTAGCTCCGTGGGCCTCAGTTTCCTCATTTGTCATGTGGGGATAATAATGATCCCAATTACATAGGGATCTGGTAAGCATTACAGAGAGAAAACATGTCAACTGTGTGGCATACACAGAGCCCGACACATTAAAAGGGTTAACTAGTACTGTCGTCAGGAATCCCTTTGACTTCCACGCACCTTAGGGGCAGAGGCTCTGTTAGCTCAGGTTGGTGGTAGTAAGAAGATCTTGAGGCAAAGTGGAGGGGGTCACTTGGACCCAGGAGGAACCTCTTTGCAAACCCAGGCTCCCCTCACTCTTACCTGGCACAGAGGTGCCAAATGCCACAAAGACAATAGCTGTGACTGAGTCCTTGAGGCCAATGGTGCAGCCAAAGTGGGAGGCCAGGTCCCCGATGACGGCCGTGAGCATGCCGATGATGAGAATGGACACGACGAAGCAGGCCCAGCCGTGACAGTACTCCGTGGGGGGCACACAGGCAAACAGCACCTTCCAGAAGACCGTCAGAAAGTGCATGACGTAGTCAAAGCAGGACGGCAGCCTCTCCTCTCCTGACTCATCCTCATCCTCGTCCCCTGCTGCAGACAAGATAAAACAGGCCCCGGGGAAGGGTAGCAAGGTCAGGTTCCCATTCAGGAAAACTCAGGTCAACCCAACATGGCAAGCATTATTTTTTTTTATCTTTTAAAAAAATTTTTTTTTACTTTTTATAAACATATAATGTATTTTTATCCCCAGGAATACATGTCTGTGAATTGCCAGCTTTACACACCTCACAGCACTAACCATAGCACATACCCTCCCCAATGTCCATTACCCCACCCCCCTCTCCCGATCCCCCTCCCCACAGGAATGCTCAGTTTGTTTTGTGAGATTAAGAGTCACTTATCGTTTGTCTACCTCCCAATCCCATCTTGTTTCTTTTCTTCTTTTCCTACCCCCCAACACCCCATGTTGCATCTCCACTTCCTCATATCAGGGAGATCATATGATAGTTGTCTTTCTCCGATTGACTTATTTCACTAAGCATGATACCCTCTAGTTCCATCCACGTCGTCGCAAATGGCAAGATTTCATTTCTTTTGATGGCTGCATAGTATTCCATCGTGTATATATACCACATCTTCTTTATCCATTCATCTGTCGATGGACATCTAGGTTCTTTCCATAGTTTGGTTATTGTAGACATTGCTGCTATAAACATTCGGGTGCACGTGCCCCTTCGGATCACTACGTTTGTATCTTTAGGGTAAATACCCAGTAGCGCAATTGCTGGGTCATAGGGTAGTTCTATTTTCAACTTTTTGAGGAATCTCATGGCAAGCATTATTAGCCCGCAGGACACTCCTGCTCTCTCCTGAGCCGCTGTGTGGGCCAGGTTGCAGTTGCCTGAAAACACTGGGGAAAGGGGAGCCAAGTGAGGGTGCCCCACTGGTCAAAGTGAGTGCAGGGCAGCAGGGAGGTGGGAGGGAGAGGACAGGAGAATAGAGAGAGAAGGGAGGGGAGAGGACAAAGGGTCGGGGCGGGGGGAGGTCACAGGAGGGACAAGGTGATGAGGTAGAGAGGAGGGTGAAGGAGGCCTCCTCGGTTGCCTGGGAGAAGAAAAGCAAAATCAGCTGTGTGTCCGAGCGCCTCCCTAACTTTCCTGACCCGCCTGCTGCAAAAACCTCGTGGTTCCAGTTGCCATCCGTCCCCAGAGGCGCGGCTGTCATTCCAGATCATGTGGGCATACCAGAGAACCAGTGCCATCCTCCCGATATCCCGTGGGACAGAGCAGGGCTGGGCCCCTTTGTCCTCGCCAGGAAACAGGGGCCAAGTGGCCTGTTCAGCGGTCCGGGAGGAGAGAATGTGCTGAGGCCTGCTGGCACCTGGTCCAGGGCAGCCTCGGTTAGGTTTCACACAATCGGAAGAGGCGAGGTTTTAACAAGCAGGAGTTAGGACACATGAGTTCTGGTCGCAGTTTTGCCAGGAAGAGGATCTGTAAGCTGGGGAAAATCACCTCTTATTTCTAACCCTCAGTTCCCTTGTTCGAGAAAGGAGGGGATTCGATGATGGGGCCTATATTGTTTACTGTCCCCTTAGGGGCAAAGTAAGGTCATCAGAGGGTGTCCTGGGGAGATCTGAGGCGGGCCACGTGAGATGTGAGGGAGCAGCAGCTGAAGACACCCTCTCTTCCTGGCGGTCCTTCTGCTCTGGCTCCTAGGCCTCAGGGATGTGACCCTGTGGGTTGCTATGACAACGAAGCCTCATGAAAGCAGACAAGGCCCGTGGAGCTGGGCAGAACGAGGAGGCCGCTGTGGTGCCAAGAGGCACTGTGGGTGGTGATGGAGACAACTTGTCTGAGGCCCTGGCTGTGCTCTGGGCCACCACTGAGGGAGCCTGCCAGTGAATGGCCAAGGAGAGGTCTGGAATCATCCAGGGTGGAGGTTTGCCAGTGTCAATGCGGGGAATTTACAAACTCTGGACCCCCACATCTCTAATCAGAGTAGTCCTCCAGTTAACAGAAAAGGAGGACCAAAATAATGAGAGGAAGGAATGACGGAAACCAGAATTTAATGAGTTCTGCTTGGCACCGGACTCTATCATTCAGCTTTGCTGAGAAATGTCTAAATGATTCCCTTTTTGAATGAGGAAATTGAGGTGGAGGGAGGGTAACTTGTCCCAGGTCACACAGCAGAGCCAGGATTTGAAACCAGCAGGTAGCCAGGCTCTCCCAGCTACCCCATGATTCTTCTCCGAAGTGACGTGGTAAAACAGGCCAACAGCAAGGACTAGATCTGGGATGCAGAGGCCTTCCCAGAAATTGGTAGTTGCGGAAGAGGCTGTTCTCCCTTCTCTGTTCGCCCGTCTCTGGCATTGCCTGCTTCTCTCAGCAAGACCGGTGCCCATCTTGAGACCCTCTTACCTGCACTGACAGTGATGGCCTCCATGAACTGGTCCCTCCAGGAATGGGTCCCCACAACCATGGCCAGGTTGGTCTTCTTGATCAGTTTGTCCACCGTATTCTGTCAGAGAGATAAAAACTCGGAATCATGAGGTTAGAACGCTCAGAACTGTGGAGGAGTCTGATGCTTCAAGGGGATGAAAGATGTCTTGCATTCTGGGCATATCCACATGGGTTCTGGGAATAATGGCCTTGGATGATATCTTCTGGGTCAGTCTTTCTATTTCTCTTTTCTTTGGTTGTGATGGCAGATATTGGATACTTAGAGCTATACAATAAAGCATAATGGTATTGATGCCAATAAACGTTGCCCCAAAGTAGTAAATTTTAGAATTTTTGTTTTTAAAATTCAGTTGAACAATAGAGATAATACATACAGGGGCTTTATAGCCCTTTTATTCCATTTGTTATGTTTCCTCCCAATGTTCCTAGGACCTAAATGGCCAGGGCTATTCATTCCAGGTTACACATGGGGACATTGACACTGGGTGAGTAAATGATTTGTTCAGTTTCAACTTCATTATTGAGTGGTGAAATCGGAACGAAACTTCTACCTCCCACAGCATTACTCTATTATTCAATTAGATCTCACTTATGGCCTGACCTTGAACTCAAAGGATTCTTCAATGATGACCTCTAGTTTGGGGTGTTCGCCCAGGACTGGCTTTCCCATTTCTGCTATCCTTTTGGCCTCCTCCTCCTCCACAGTCAGCTTTCTGTCTGTCACCTCTGCAACAAAACAAAATCAGACTAGCTTTAGCACATTCACCACTCCCTAGGGATCTAAAGCTCAGAGCATCAGGCATGGGCAGTGGGCACAAAGCAAACTCTTCTCAAGAGTTGGGACTTCGGGTACTTTTTAGTGTCTCTTTCTATAACATGCTGAACGTTTTATGACCATCAGACCATGAGAGGATCCCCTGAAGGCCTGGGATAAGTATTCCTATTTCCATTTTATAACTGGGTGTGCAACCTGACCCAAAGGCCTTCCAAGAAATAGCACCTAGTGAAGTCTCCAAGTCATCTGGTGAGATATTGGAGAGTTGGGAACAAAAGCATTTAACAATTTTGAATTGTTGGGCCTGGCTGTTCAATTACTTGATATAAAAGTTCTTGGAGGCCAGAACCACATGTTAATCCAAAGGATATGTCTACTGGTTCCTGTTAACATCTGTTTCCAATGATGTTGGGACTGTGCCCTCTGTAGAGGAGAAAGCAGGAATATCTACACTCCATACAAGTGAATGTTGTCCTCACAGTGAGAAACTTGGAAGAGTTCCTGAAAGATTTCCTGATTATCCAATGAAAGGTCCCCGGGATTTCTGTAGGAACCAGGCGTATTTCTTCTGGAACAGAAATACTCATTCAACCAAAACCAAAAGGAAGCTCTTCCTTTGCTTTTTTTTTTGAGGCATTCCCTGTGTCTCTCAGCATCTTGAGTCATTTACCAGAGGTCCCTTCTCATGTTGAATGGTGCAAAAAATTTTCCACTTCAGCTGGTGAGTCCATTTTAAGACCACTTCACCACGAAGACATGTTTTCTGGATTAGAGTGAAATAGAGATTGAATCTTTTTATTCCCCTTTGATTAGAAAATTGCTCTTGGCAGCCTGTTTCTTTCAGAGATCATTTAAACATCTTTCCTTCCAAGCCCACATTTTTATATGCAATTAATTTTTTTATTGAGTTCCTTAATTGCTTTCATTCCACACAGTGAATCTCCTATGGGAATCCTTTAGTCCTTGGATAATCTCAAGGACAACGTGGGTCAGAGGCCAAGGAGGTCTTCTTTTCTCTCTAACCTGGGGATTGGTGAAGCATAGGGATGGGTGAGGCTCGAGCTCTTGAAATTGCAAGGAAAGGAATTCACTGGAAAGATGATAAGCCAAGAGTGTAAGTTACCAGAGAGGCTGTTTTATAGGAGAATTTTCTTAGTTGTCCTGAATGAAGATGGGAAGAAAGTATGCACTGGGTTCCTGAGCTGGCTGCTCCACTGAGTGCTTCTGGGCCCAAACAGAGAAGGCAATCCCAAAATGTTTGGGAGCTGTCCGTGGTGCTGTCCTCCTGCTAGGGTTGGTGACGACTTTCAGAAGGAATTACTTCTTAAGGATCAATGTCCTGTCTATTTCTAAGTAAGCAGACACCCTCTAGCAGTCTAACTTTATTCAATCCATTGATTCAGAGTCTTTTATTAGTTAATTATGAAGGTAACTCTGGGTATACCTAGGGTTCTGGCTATGAAGTCAGTGATCCTAGAAGCCAGGCTGCAGGCTACTGTGAGAAAAAGCCTTTAGAAAGAGACTTATAGATTCCTTAAAAGCAAGGGTACTTTTTCCTACTACTTGTAGGTTTTGGCACCATATCACAATGGCTATCCTAGCAGTGACAGTATTATTCTACTTTATTCTACTCCTCCCTCCCCGATGTCCCCATGTCATACTTTACATGTGCCTCAAGAACTATATACCAATATAATGAGCTCTCCAGTGACATATAAATGTACCTGTCTAACCCCTTGTCTAGCTATCAATCTGGCACTATATCCATCTGGCAGGATATTGATCTACCTACTGACCTGTCCATCCCTGTGGTGACAGTTTTTCCATCTAGCTTTTTGCAAAAATCTCTCTGACAAATACCAATCATCTATCTTTGGATCTCCCACAGCCCCACAGAGGAAGTCCATATATATCAGTTAAGTGATTGATTCACATGCCTTTAAATCAACTCTGATTTAGTGTCTTGGTTTGATAGTAATTCTATTTCTGTAATGATCATTCCTTTACATTCAAACTACTTTCTTGAGAGTGACAAGTCTTCCATCTAAAAGACCATAATGACTGTGATAGCTTGTTTATGTGTAACTCCTCAGAATCTCAAGTGAAGGTGGGTGAGTAGGATAGGTGATTTTGATATTTGGACTGACTGAATAAACTCTCAGATCGCAGGAAAGGGGGAGGGGAGGGAGAGAGAGAGAATATGAATAGGATGAAAGATTGAGCCAAATATTGGAAGAACAAAGAGCCTGCCAGGCCAGACAAGAATAGATTGCTCTCAATGCTCTACAGGTACCCTCAGAAAGAAATAGGGCGATGCAGCTAGTGCGCTCATTCCGAGGTCCCTGAGCTTGGTGGTGTAGCTCAGAATGAACGTATTTACTCTGTCTTTCACCACCAGACATTGTTAATCATATTTGCCTGTCCACCCAGGAAAATTCAGACAAGAACATGAGATTTCCAGTGAGTTTTAAGTCTAACCATGGGCTCCTAGATTAAAAGTTTACAGACTGAAAGATCTAGAAAATCATACCTGCTTTTCTTATTTTAGCTTCTATTGGTATTTTTGCAAATATGTTCAAAGTACAAGAAAGCCTAAATTAAATCACCAGTCTTTGTTGTGTATCTATGTGTGTGGGAGGTGGTGGGGGTGGGTGGAAGCAAGAGTTGGAACAAAGAAGCCCAAATAGCTTTTCAGGCAAGAAGGTTACTGGAGAAGGAATGCCCAATGCTATGGCATTAATTCCTTGAGGGAATAGTGGAATATATGGGGTCAGAGGTAGTTCTTATCCTGCTGGTATAAAGAGGAAGCAAATGTCCAAGGAAGCAGGAGTCCCTTTTTTTTCCAGGAAAAAAAAAAAAAAAAGGTTTGCCTCTGTTTATTGTTGTTATTGTTTAAAGCCTCCAAGGAGGTCAATGTTCTTTATATATTACCCTTCTCAAAACCCGGTGCAGCTCTATTCGTAATTTTGAATACCAGTGAATTCTGTAAGATGTTGCTTCTCAATTGCTCTTAAATTTTTTTTATATCTTCAAAGAGCTGATGAATTTAAAGTGTTATTTTAACTTATATTGAGACATCTTGCATAGCTCACTCTGCCTGCACTGAGAATTACAGAATTGCAGATATGCTGGAAATGCTTCCCTATCTGCTCACAAAGTTGGATGTCATTTATTATTTCATTACACCAATGCAAGCATACTCTCAAAGAAGGTATTCATCCTACAGTAGAACCTAGATTCTGCATGAGAATGTGTCCAAAATAAGTTCCCCCAAATTTCTATTTCCAGCCAGATAATTGTCCCCACCACCCATAATATCCTAATTCTTCTTCATGTTCATGGCACATGTGACTTCAGGGGTCAATGACAAATGAACCAAAATTCTAGCAATTTAGGTCTCAGCTGTAATGAGATGGAAGATCTCCAGGATCAGTAAAATTCCAGATTCTTTAAAAATTGCTTTTCACCTTCTCACAGCAGCTCCTGATTATTTTCCCCTAGTTTCCTCAAGATCAAAGCATTTGCTTTCAAATCCCATCACGATCCCATTAGGAGCTTCAGCCCTGACTCTCACCCTCTCTTGCCCTATAACATAAGATGACAGATGAACTAAGACTCAGGAGAAGTCTATGACCCACTGTCTGTTTGTAAGTTTCAATCTCTTCCTGGTCCCAGATAGGACTGGTTCTGCCTTTACCCACATCTGCTGACAGAAGTGATGCTCAAAGAATTGTCTACTTCCTCACAATTACTTCAAGTGGGGAAATAAAGCTCTCAGTCCTTAGGAGAACTTGTCAGGTTACCTGGAGCCCGCAGTTCCTATTAAATAAATCAAAGGACATTGGTTTTAAACTAAATAATGGCACTGGCGAGAAGCAAGAAAGAGGGGGCAAGACACCTCTTACCTGGAGACAACAGGAGCGCTGTTTGCAAATGGATACCAGATAAGAGGAAGAAAGAAAATGAAAGAACATTAGGGTCCCATCTTGAAAGTATCCTCAGGCTTTGTGGTTGCAGCAGGGTAAGGAAGGCAGTGAGCTTAGTGGGTGAGAGTCCTGCAGCCACATGCAAAAGGCAGCATTTGGAGCATGTGCAGCCACAGCAGCAGCAAGAGGTGTAAGCCACTGGAGGGACTGCTGAGCGCCAGATCCCTGCAGCCTGACTTTCCCCACACATTTCCTACAGCTCTATGTTCTAAGAAATCAGGTTATCATATCCATTCTGTAAATGAATGAGGATCTAATTACCATGAAACTGTATGGTGTAGCTGGCTTATCAGTGGGGCATATGGCCCTAGGGTTTCAGGGTCCTGAGCAGTGGCCTACAAGAGTGGAACAGTGCTCAGTCCTGTGTCTTCTAGTCCTAACTTTATAACCAGATCGAGCTTAGCTTCCCAGTGCCCATACCACTCCCATGGCCACAAATAGTTTCCTAGCTACCACACTGGCCAGAACTTGGAGTTCCCCTCAAAGGAGGACCTTATGAAAAAATAATTTCTGCAAAACGTCTTCTCTGAATGGTTTATCTTTTTAGAGATACAGCCTGGAGATTAGGGTAATACCGTTTGGTATTACCTGTGCCTAGCAAAGTCACGGAAACTAGTAGGTGTTCTGTAGAGATTTCTTTTCTTGCCACCTATTTTGGCAGTTGTATTTTTAATAGATTCTGTGGTGCCGCGTCCAGCAGGGTGGTGTCTTTATTCCAGAAAGGACAGGCTAAATAGGGTCCAGGTATCCTGGACCAGAGAAACTGTTATACAGAAAGCTGTTTGTAGATGGGACTGGGAAGCTGAGTTAGATGTACCTAACACAAGGCATCCCTAGCTCCCAAATTTGTACTTAAGCTAAAAATTCTTGTGACATACCACATTTCCCTCTCAATGGTGTCTCAGTACAGCCCCACATTCCCTGGCTCTTGTCATATAGAAGTCTGGGAACATCCCACTACATACTTGTGGTACGGCTGGTGACTGATGGTGCTGGGGAAAGAGCAGGGGTGGTGTCTGTGAATTGTTTCTTCTAAAAATCTCTAGGAATGCAGCTTGGGCCAACGAGCCATCATTTCACAGTCACAACCACTGAAGATACTTGTGGATTGAGAATTTTTATGTATATGAGCAGAGCGAACAGCAGTTGACTTTTTCTGGTTCCTCCCATATGGAATTCCAAGGGGGTAATTGAGTGACTCTCTTTGCTACATTGAGATGGATAGATAGACAGACAGATAGCAAGAGAGCTTGTTCATTCTGCTCCTTTTATGGAGCTGCATGGAAGCAGAGCCCTTCCTGGCCCCCAGACTCCAGGGGAAACCAGAAACCCAAATACATCAGTGAACCCAGGTGGGTCAGACAAGAGGAAGCTCTTCCAGAAAGGTCCCTCCTGGCCTGGTTTTCACTCAGAAGTCCCTCCCAACCCCAGGATCATCTCTATCACAAGCAGAGGGCTTGCAGTCAGCTGGAATGGTACTATTCTCTGGTCATTGTCTACATGAATTTGAGACTTTCCACTTAGCAGTTATAGATGGGTCAGCGAGACCCAGATAGCCCAATTCTGAGTGACATAACACCTCCAGGGGGTTTTCCTGCTGCTGTTGATGAGAGAATCTGCAGCTGAACTTTCCCCTGTATTGATCCCCGGGGTCAGGTGAGCATCATTTATCCCTGCTCAGACACCCCACGGACATACAGGAAATAGCTCTGTGAGTAATTGGAAGCATCTGGGCAGCTTGTCAGGGGGAGCCCACTGATGTGGTAAGAGGGGGCACAGACAGGCCCCATGACTGGGGGAGAGTGCTCCCTTCCACATGAGGCTCCCAGCGTCCAGGCCCAACAGCCTTGACCATGCTGCTCGGCGTTGCCCTCCGATGTCTACTTCTAGACTCCAGCACTTACTCGAAGCCACGGCAACCATGTTTCCTATTCATCCTCCCTTTTCCCTCCTCTAGCTTATCCGGAGCATTTAATCTCACCTCTAAAGTCTGTTTTGTCTGCCAAGAATAGAATCTTCTATTTCAAATGTAGTGCTTTCCCCCCCCTTCCGTAACGCAATTGGCATTTTGACCGTGCGACGTCTATGCTGTTCTGAATGCCCAAGACCCCCGTGCAGCAGTGGTCATGAAAAGCTTTCTACTGTACAGTTTCTCATTCTGAGAACAGTGGGGAATTCTGAAAACCAGGATGGGTTGCCATGTGATTCTGAGTCTAGACAATCCAGCTGTATGACCTTTCACCTAAGGGTCTAATGCCAAAATATGGGAAGATGTGAAGACACTGAACATAGACAATAGACCAGGAGGTCGGGAAATGCACATATTTCCTATTGGCACCTTCAATCTTGGCATCTTGGTCACTGGGAAGACCTGGAAGTTCCTTGCCTTCTCACCTACTCACTCCCTGGGACTAGGCTCCACTAGGACTCTGCTGACATCTCCTTGGACAAAGAGTCCAGGGCAAGTAGAGGGGTGTCCTCAAATGGGGAGTAGCCAAAGGCATTTGCATTTGGCCAAGTCTCTTGAAGAGCGCACGGTGTTATCTTAGGTCCCTCCCTGTCCTGCTGTTGATCAGGGTTTATTGGAGAGGCAGAAAAGAAGAGGGAGGCCTCTTTACTGGTGGAATAAAGTCACGGATAGACTTTCAACTCATTCATCATGTCTGGAGCCACCGCCTGCTTTCCAGCTACCCTGAATGATCTCTTGGGCTGCTTTCATTTGCAACTACGTAGCAGAGGCTATGGAAATTGATAAATCTAGTTTATAATGGCCTTAGGTATCTGCTGCATCCAACCAATCATGAGGCAGAGGAGTAAATGCACAAGGGAAGTCAGAATGAGGTAGGGCAGGTGTTGAGACAACTTCTGAGAATGTTCTCAGTGGTAGCAACTGGAGGACTGGCCATCTAAACAATAGAACTAGAGATTTTCTCCCCTCGCTTGCACTCTGGCAGTCAGAATTATGGTGACATCCTATCAGGTGGCAGGGAGAGGATGAGTAATGGAAGATGGAGAGGGCTTTTGCCCCTAGGACACTAGGCATGCCCAAGCCTAGGTAGACAGAGAACTGGTCAGATCTGCAGAGAGTCCCCAGAAGACAGTGAGAAATGATCAATCCTGTTGATAAGGCTTTAGGAATATAGTTGCTGAATCCCTTAGATCTGTCCTTTAAGGAAAGGCTTTATGTGCTCGTTGTCATGTGAATATGGAGTAGTCGCAGAATAATCCCCCTTTTTTGACAAGCAAGTGGGTCTCACTGTTCCATCCTCCATGAGGCTCCCAGAAGCATCTCTCTCCTGAAGGGGAGTGTGAATGTCCTTCTCTTGGTACCTCCCAAGAGCACCCTTCTCCAATCCCACATATGCTCCTCCAGCACTTTCGAAGTAGTGGTTTCCAATCATTTTTCTTCAAGGGAAGGAATCTTTCCTTATATCTTCCTTGGCTGCAACATAATCAGTCCCTTAGGAATGGAACCCTAGCAGGTATTACAAGATGGATGTCTTGAGGAAGGGAGGAGATGAGGCCGCTCCTCTGGTGTGAGAAGAGGGTTATCTTCGGATCTGGGTGATAAGCCTATTTGCAGATGCCAAGCCAAGGCAGGCTTCGGTGAACTGTGTTATTTCTCAGGGATCAAAACCCACTACACCACTTAGAGGCCCTTCTCCTATTGGAAAACCCATAAGTCAATACTCTGGGCCCACCCAGTGTCAGTCCTTTTCCAGGGCCCTCTGGCTGGGGAGATTCCCATACCTGGAATTATTGCCTTCTTTTTGCAGACTCCCAATTTTCTGCTTTAGGGATTGCATGGTCCTAAAGCAGCCTCAATAAAGGTAGAATGAGATGGGCTGGATGTCAAGGGGGAGGGAGAATAATTCAGGACTCCAGATCATATGACTACTTCCGAAGCCAGCTCTGTCTCAGAGAGGTCTCAGAAGCTATGGCCTCTGACACTTGGCACACCTCTACATACCATGGTCTCCCCAGCTGTGAAATAGTCAGATAAAACACTTACCTCCATGAAGGACAGAGGGGCCTATGAACCACTCTGCAAGTGAATAACCCGCCACGCACTCAAGGAAGGTTGGGGAATGCAGCAGAAAACTGTCAAAGCATCATTGCAACATGGGCCCCGGCCCCCATCCCAGACTCTTTCCCCATTCAATCCAGGCTCAAGGGTGAAGGGTGGGAGGGCAAGAAGGCAGGAAAGGGCACAGACATGCATGGCATCACATTCCTTTCTTTTTCTTCTCCCCACCCACCAAGGAGTTTCCACAGTTACAGCTTCCATGGATGTGTGGGGGCTGTGGGGGAGAGTGCTGGAGACAGTGGTGATCAGATCACTGGAGCACGGGGCGGGAGGAGGTAACTCGGTAGGGTAATGAGAAGTTGAGGCTGCAGCGCTGTCCAGAAGGTGGGAAAGGAGGACTGGGGAATCAGCTAAGGCTAAGAAGGCAGAGATGACACCGAAACAGGGTGAGAGCGAGAATACAGGAGGGAAAAGAATAAAAAAGTCCATTGGTCAAAAAGAGGAAAAAGGAAAAGGGAAGAAAATGGCGGGGGGTGGGGGCAGGGAGGAAAAAACCAGAGTTGCTTTCTGTTGCTGTTGCTTTTCAGTTTGAATTTTTTTTCTTTCTTTTTGTTGTTGTTGTTTTATTTTGTTTTGTTTTGTTTTTAAAGAATCTCACACCTGATATTCCACGTTCCATCCATTTCGGTTCACCAAGGACAATGAAGAAATTCTCTTGCCTTTCGTATTCCTCCTCATCTACTATTTTAACCCTTATGGTTTTCCTGTAGGGACAACAAGAGAGAGAGGGTGTCGACTGGGTCGGTAGTTTGGTTGGTCATTTGGAGCACAGCCTTTAAAATCATTCCCCATCACTCCTGGCGCATGCAGCCCAGTCCCGCCGTGGCGGCATCCGGTAGGACTACGGTGGATTGTATTTTTCTCATATAAAAAAACGGTCTCAGCTTTTCTTGTCTCCTTGGTCGTAGTTTGCTTATGGGTATGAAGGAAAGGGAGCCAGGAGGCAAGGAAAAGTGGGCAAAGGAAGGGTTCCAGGAGGACAGGAGGGAAAGGGTAAGGGCAAGGGGGGGTGCTGGTAGGGAGGGGTCAGTTTAGATCCTGCTGATGGTTAGTAAGAAGTCAGCTGGGCAGCACATTCCACGGGGTGTCACATGGTAACTGGCATTTCCTTGGGAAGCAGGTAAACTACTGACCCAGTGGGAACGATCCAGGGCCCTTCTCCAACAGGAGATATACCAATAGTACCGAGCCAGGGGCTCGTTTTCCCTTCCTGTGTCTACACTCACTTCTTATGTGAGCCTCTTAAAGAAAAATTCAAAAGTATTTATGAGGGAGAGAAACGAGAGAGAGAGAGAGAGAGAGAAAGGAAGGCAGAATTCTAATATCTTTGTCATTCTTGATCTTAGGGCTCCAGCAGTGGGAACTAAAATGAGTATGTATTGACCATAATGTGATACAGGACTCCTTTAATATTTACAGCTGAAGCACTCCTATGAAAATGTAAAGAAAATGATATGTCATCAAATTCTAAGTCACCTCTGTACTTCCATCGTATAGCGCTGACAAGTCCCAAGGCTGGCTTCCTTAAATGCTGATTATCCAGGGCCTGGGGAAAATGGTGAAGGAGGTTTCCCCAGGCCCCGGATAATCATTTCTCGGCATCTCAGCAAAGCATAGTGTCGTTTAGAAGCAAATCACCGAGGGAAGCCAAGTGTCTTGGAAAATCACTCCCCTCCAGAGACGCGCATGAGGCTGGATCAGGACAGCTGTCATTGGAGAAGTTGTGATCCCCATCTGGGACTTTCCTGGAACCACAGTGGGGTTGGCACGTCCCAGTAGCGAGCCATGATTGTTATTTTCTGTGTGCTTTGTCTTTGGCCTGGGACCTAAATGCTCTCTAAAGGGCAAAGAGGTACTAACAAATAATAACCTAAAATGTTCTCGTCAGAGCCTCTGATGTTCCTCTTTCCTTCTGAAGACACGCTCCGCCTTGCTATGTACAAAATGGTAGACGGATCGGAGGGGGTTTGCTGGCCATAAGGTTTGCTGTGTTTTGTGTGTGTGTTTCACAAGTACACTTTAGGTCACCCTTTTCAGTGCTATTTTTGGAAACCTTTACATACCTTGCTCAATAGACAAAAGACAAAGCTAAATGATTGTCAAGAAGATTTTCTAGGAACTTCTCTCTAAGCCCTAGATATGGGAACCTGGGGCTACGTAGGAGTTGTGAGCCTGGCAGCTTTTCCCTTGCAGGGACTCTGCTGTGGGTTAGGAGTGGGTGCTCGGGGACCAAGGGCCTGGCTGGAGGGATATGACTGGAGGGAAGGAACGTTGTCCCCAAGTACTGGCGGCTCCCCTTGACCCAGATGGTCTGTCCAGAAGAGGGTGTTCTGACTTGCCTATGGGATGTCTGGGGTGTGTGGGGTCATTTAAGTTAAAGGCAAAGGCTTCATCTACTCTGAGAAATACCGTGATCTTGTGGGAAAGCTTCCATTCAAGCCAGAATCCCCCTCCCACCATTCTAAGTCTCTGTCACCACACCTAGATGTTCTCTGCAGGGAAAACAAGAGGCTGGCAGGTAGGTCTGCAACCTTGACCTCAAACTAAAACCTGTACTTTCAGCTCAATCAAGGTCAGGAGGGAAACACACCTTGGTAGCAGGAATATGGCAGAAAAAAATGGCTCCTAAGGCCTGCTCTGGGGAATGGGATGAACCATAAATAGAACTCAAATCCAAATATACTGATTGCCAACGTCTGCAGACTCTAAGCTTAGCCCTGAGAATAGCAGCCCATGGAAATCTGTGCCGAGCGCAGAGGCCAGTTTCCCAGCGCTGCCCTCCCACCTGGCGCTGTGTTGTGTGGTCTTTCTCCTTCCTGTATAGGAAGGCATCCAGGAGAAGCAGAGAGCCCCATATATGATACTCCGGGCTCAGGCTGACTCTCTATCTCTCTTTCTCCCCCACACTGTGTTTTTCCCATATCCATTTCTCCATCTCACAAAAATTACCATTGACTCCTGCACATCCCTCTTCTGGATACCATGTGACAGGCTGACAGGTGTTAGGGCAGTGCTGGGATCAGAGAGAGGAGAGGGAGAGGTGCAAAGAAAGGAAATGAGAGAACTAGAAAGAAAACAAGGGGACGTGAACTTAGAGAGGCAGAAGAAAGGGAGAATAGAAGACAAACAGACTGGGGAAAGAAAGAACCAGAAGAGGAGAGGAGAGGAGAGAAGAACTTTAATGTTAGTGTGGAGGACAGGGTACTACACCTTTCTGAAAACTCATATCCACCATGTGGGGGCCCATCATCTCAATGAAGTAATTCTTGTTTTTCTCATACGCCTCATCATCAATTACCTTGATGTGAATTGTTCTGCTGTGGATGGAAAAATAAGTATCATAAGCAAGGAGCAGATTGGGGTGGCAGCAAGCCAGCTGGGAGAAGGAACAGGAAGAGAAGGAAACAGTAAAAAGATCCAGAAAGGTCAAAGTGTGTCCCCCACGGGGGCACCAAGGGGAGGGGCTGCCCCAGGCCCCCTTCCAGGCTCCCTGGGCTCCGCTTAGGCTTCATGGGGCTTCGTGGCATGGTCAGACTCAAAGGCTGGAAAGTCAAACATTCTGGGTTCTAATCTTGGATATGCCACGTGACCTTGGACAAATAATGTAACTGATACTGAAACAGGTTAAATGATGCTTACACCGTCCCAGGGCAGTTGTGAGAGCAATGAAATAATATAAGCATAATGGTCCCGTCATTTAAGTCCTCCGTGATGTTTGCTTCCTTGTCCTTCTTGCTCTGGGGACAGGGAGAATTTTTTGACTTTTGAAATCAGCTGGTATTGGTATGAAAGGCATATGTTATAGAAAGGACTCGGATGGGGGGCCTGTTGGCCTGTGGGAGTCTTGCCTGGGCACAGACGGAGTTTTTCTTCCCTTTCTCTGTGGCAGGGACTACCATGGGGAAGCCAGGAGGGCCATGCGGCTCAAGTCGCACATTCTGGAACTCACAGCGGGCTTCAAAAGCTTGTAAGCTACCTCCGAATGAGGCCTGCAGCCTCAGCGGGGGCAAGAAGCGGATTACATGAACTCTAGGGCGCTCTGAGCCCCAGTTACCTTATAAATCCTATAGTGACCTTGTGATTAGCACAATTATACTATATTTATGTTAAAAGGTGCAAAACAGGGGCACCTGGGTGGCTCAGTGGGTTAAAGCCTCTGCCTTCGGCTCAGGTCATGATCCCAGGGTCCTGGGATCGAGCCCTACATCGGGCTCTCTGCTCAGCGGGGAGCCTGCTTCCTCCTCTCTCTCTGCCTGCCCCTCTGCCTACTTGTGATCTCTGTCTGTCAAATAAATTAAAAAATAAAATAAAAAATAAATCTTTAAAAGGTGCTAAACAATGAAAAACATAAACCAATTTTTGTAGTCCTGATTTCCATTTTCCTTTCTTCCTTCCTTCCTATTACTAGGAGCTTTAAAAACAAAGATGGATCTGGGCCTCCCCCAACCTTTGCTTAATTATGGGGACATTCCAGCACCAGACTCCAGTTGAGGCCTGTCACAGAGGGTGTGGGACACTGATGGAGGGTCGTGCCCAAGGGACACATGCAGGAGCCCTGTCCAGCTGCCCATGGGGCGTGCACCCTCACAGACTTGAGGGGGCCACAGGCCTGCCCTTTGTTGATCCTTTGTTGAGGAGGCTGAGGTCTTTTGCACCTGCCTTTAAAAAAAATATATATACACACACACACACACACACACACACACACATAAAGTAGGACTATCTTTACATTCTGACTTGGAACAACCTCTCTGCTCGCCCAAGTTTTCCCAAATCCCCGTCGAGCGCGTTGGATGGCTACAGAGCTTCCCTCGTCCATGCTGTTGATCCTAGAGAACCAATGTGGGCCCGTGGCTCCCGAGGTGAATGAAGTGTAGTTACTAACACACCCTAGCACCCACCAGTCCGCGGCTTCAAAATCAGAGACGCCAAACTGTCCTCACTTGCCGCACCCACTGCCATCGCAGCGAAAGCTGGCTCGCCAACACGGAAAGCGTGAGCGTTCAGCCTCTGACTTTCTTCCATTAGAGCAGCGGCCCTGGTACTAGAAACTGAGGACCTGGGGTCAGATCCGGCCTCCACTTCTCACTCACTGGATGACCCGGGGCAACCAGCTAAAGCTCTTCAAGTCTCATTTGTTATCTGAACACCTACTTCAGAGCGTTCTTAAATGAGATCATGCACGTGATGCACTTGGTGGGGGCACGTTCCCTCGTTCCCTCGTGAGCACTTAATAAATAACAACCATTATTACTAAGAGCAATAGGACCGCGATGTGGGGGGTTGAGAGTAGTATAGGAGGGAATCTTGGCATCTCCGGTCTTTAAGTCGGAAAATAAGGGGAGATCAACAGATAGAATGGGTGGCTCAAGAGGGGATACAGGCCGGAAACGGAAGTCAGGTCAAGAAAGGACTGGATAGGGGCGCCTGGGTGGCTCAGTGGGTTAAAGCCTCTGCCTTCAGCTCAGGTCATGATCTCAGGGTCCTGGGATTGAGCCCTGCATCGGGCTCTCTGCTCAGCTCTTTGCTCCCCTTCCTCTCTCTCTCTCTGCCTATCTCTCTGCCTACTTGTGATCTCTGCCTGTCAAATAAATAAATAAAATCTTAAAAAAAAAAAAAGAAAAGAAAGGACTGGATAGTGCAGGACTATCTGTCCTAGATGGGTTAGGGGAGGGGCTGATAAGGCTAAAGGCGAGAGCACAGACAGCAACTCACACGGTTTTTCAAAATCTGGCCTTGAGTCTCTGTTAGTGACAAGCTCTGGGCTGGACAGACCGTGTCTGGAGACCGTCTGTGACTTGTGCTTGTGACTTTTAGCAAACAGATGAAGAGAATAAGAGATGCCACCAATAACTCAGTGGAAGACAGGGAAACCAGGACAGACACTAGTAGTGGCCCGAGCAACTGAGGTGGGCTAGCGGACCCACTGGCCAGAGGAGTGGAGGAGACGGGGTGTCAGACTCCCTTGCTGAAATCAGTCATGGGGATGGCAATACCTCCATTTGGACCCTGCCTGGAGCTAGAGAAACCCTTTCTCTTCCAGCTCTTGAAAACCAAGTAAGTCCTCAATTCTGCTCATGCCACAGATGAAGCCACAAGGACACTTAAATTAAGGGAGAGTCACCAGCCAGGTCTTGAGTTCTCTTTCCTAACTTGTTCTTCCTCATTTCAGTCAACGGCAACATGCTCTATCCAAACCCGGAAATCACCCCTGATTCTTTCCTTTTCCTCACTCTTTCCCCCAACCCCACCCCAACCCTAATGTAATTTGCTGCCATATTTCCCTCTGTTACTGAGACCCCGATCAATACACCATTGCCTCTCCTTTGGACTTTGTAATAACTTTGTAAGAGATATTCCTGCCTTTGCCCCCTCCTTCAATTCCTTCCCCCCATAATGACCCAGGGCTGTCTATTAAAAACACAATCCAAGTCCCATCCCACCATTATCATTGGAATAAATGCAGAGTCCTTACTGTGGCCTATAGGATCTTACCTATCCCAGCTGCTGGTGATCCTGCTGACTCCATTCCCACCATTCTCCCCTTGCTCGGGAGTCCCACCCACACTGGTCTTTCTATTCCTTAAATCAAGACCCTTCCCACTTGAGGCATCATCCTTGCTTGTTCTCTATGCCTGGGTCTGTGCTATCCTCATCCTTTGGGTCTCCAAAGACCCAAAGCATCACCTCCTAGGAGAGGCCCTCCATGGGCACCTGACCTCCTTGTGTCTTTTTCCTGCTCACTGTCTCTACCTCCCCATCACGGGTCACCTTCCTCTATGTTCCATCTGCTCATTCTCTTCAATGCACCAATCACAGCCTGAAGGCAAATGGCTGGTTTGTTAACTTTCTTGTTTCTAGTCTGTGTGTCCACATTGGAATGTAAGCACCATGATGACAGAGAAACTGTCTCATTTGCCGCCACGGTCCTAGTGGCTGGCGTGGAGAAGAACCTTGACCATGACTTGCTGAAGGACTGAAGGTAAATTTCTGACACAGCTGAGAACACATCTGCCTTTTTGCAGCAAAAACTCATTAGGAACAACAGTAAAACATTGCTTTGAAGGCTTTTCTGATATAATGCCCAAGGATTCCCCGTGGGACAAAGAGACCAGAAGCCCAATGTCATCCAACTCTACCATCCGTTGATGAGCCCACTCCATTTGTCTGTCTCTCTCTAGCAACATGCTGGGACTGAATTCATGGGGCTTGGCTGGGGGCTTTGAACCATACCAAGGTGAGGTGTTGACCTGCCCTGCTTCTCCTCCCAGGCTTCTGCTGAGGGAGGAACCAAAGCCAGCAGCGCTCCCAAGCTTGAAGGGCTACTGCTTGGAAAAGACGCTCCCAGGAGCTCTCCCACCAACAAGCCAGAAGGGATCAGGAAACCTCTTTCTGGTCTGCCTGTCTGCCTCTCAGAACATTCCTTTGCACTGAGGATACCCAGTTCCAAACCAGGCCTCTCGTCCTCAGGACGCTGCAAAGGGAAGGGTGCTCTTTAGCCACTGAGTTCCCTGAGGGTGAAAGAGAGAGAGGAAGCAGCATTTATTTGGAGAATGGATGAATACTACCCTGGAGGAGGGCCCTGTGGACTTGGCTTTACATGGGAAAGGGATTTGAGAAAAGATATACATTTATATTCTCAACACCATGAGAACTTCCTTATTTCATCCTTACTTCCCCCATCTAACATAGGAATTATTACTTGCACTTTAAAGATGAGAAAACAAATTCTCAGAGAGGCTAAGTCACTTGCCTAGAGTCATACAGCTAGCACACAGTGGAGCTGGGATTTTAGCAAACGTCCCTTATTACTGCTACAGCTTATTTTATGCAAGCAGGCGGATAAACTCTGGACACCATTCCTGAGCTGCGCCACAGCGAGGAACCACAGAATTCTCCCATTTAAATGCAGGCAGCAGGGGAGAAATTCGGTTCCTAAGTGGCTCTGACTGGGTACTGCGCTGGGAGTAGGGGGCTTCCTAACCCTTTGGCCCTCCCTTTCCAGAAGTAGTCTCTAAGTAATCTCTAACTTAGTGACTGCTTCCCTTTGGATTTCTATGAAATGAGTCTTCCCCATCAAGAAGGGCTCTTTCTCATCGTTTCTAAATTTACCCCAGGTGCTCCAGGACAGTTCAAGACTCACCAAGCTCCCTCTACCCGGGCCTGGAGGACAGCGGGCAGTGGACCTGTAAGCCTTTCTGTGGGAGCTTTCAGAAGCCTCATATTCTGTGTTGGGTTCTTGTAGTCTTCCTTATTAGGCACCAGCAGACCCCCCCCCTCTTCCCCTGGCAGGTTTCTGGCCCCAATTCAGGGCAGAAAAGCCCCTCCCATCCCCAACCACACCCTGACAGCCTGACATTGACACTCCCCTGGCCCTTACCAAGGTCTAGGGGAGAGGTTCCTTGTCTCATGAAAAGGTTTGAGATGCACCAAGTGATTTCCTCTTGAAAACAGGTGTCCATAGGGTCCCCCCCACAAACAGTGCTTCTCAAACTCTGATGTGCAATATGTCTGCCTCCTGGGGGATCTTGTTAAAATTCAGATTCCAATTCAGTGGGTCTGGGTTGTGCCCGAGATCCTGCATTCCTGACAAGCCGCCAGGATGCCCCCATGCTGCTGATCTAGGGCTCAAGACTACTTAGAGAGGTCTCTCTGATTCTATTAAAAACGTAGGAGAAATCAGACAGCTGCTCAAATGCCAGCACCAGTCAGGGAGAAGGAGGCTGGAATGGAAGGGTAGCACTTCAGCCACAGGCTGGAGTTAGTAGGTCCTCTAAGATGCTGTATTCGGGGGGGGGGGGGGTGGAATTGGACTGCACCCAGAGTAGGGTGACTGGTACAGTGAAGGGTCTGCAAACCATGTTTCAAAATGAAAATGGCCATGGAGAGGATTCCCGCATGCTGCACAGAGTCAGGTAGACGACCTGTAAAGGTCTACACCCAGTGGGGTACTGGTAGACCAGCTCTCTGGGGAAAAAAAAGGAACTCTGATTTAGGGTTTATGCCTTCCATAGCGTAAATACCCACTGTAAGTCAATTTCAGGCAACTAAGTTTTCAATGACCATCTTGCAAAATTCCTAAACATTTAACAATCTGCTCTCACAAACTAGCAGAATCCAGTTCATCCAGCATACCATGGACAGTGTCAGACTGTACTAAAAATGTTTAAGAGAGGTTAGGATGACAAAAGGTGGTTCTGATTGATTCTGATCCTGGAATGATTTTGTCCATGCTAGTGTTTCCTCAAAATGGCCAACTATCTGATACAGTGAGGTGAATGTGTTTCTCCAAACAAGCCTTTGGAAAAAAGACTCAAAGATTTGGCTTGTAAAAGGAACGTAGGTGGGCAAGAGAGGACTTGGGCCCTTAAAAGCAGACAGTTTTCTTGGGCCCAAGAAGAGGAGGAAGCCGGAGACGTGAACCATGAGAGGGTCTCAACGCACTATTTCTGGCTTGAAGATGAAGGGTGTCGTGTGAGCAGGAATGAAGGCGGCCTCTAGCAGCTGGCTGCTCCCTGAATGACAGACGGCAAGGACTGGGACCTTCAGGCTTTAAGCCACAAGAAATTGGATTCTGCCAACCACCTGAATGACCTTGGAAGCCGACATTTCCTCCTGGCTTCCACATAGGAGCCCAATCTAGCCTTGATGTCAGCCTGGTGAGACCCTGAACAGAGAACTTAGCCACACCAGACCTGAACTTCAGAGCTACAGAACTGTGAGATGATAACTAGATATTGTGTTAAGCCTCAAAAGTTTATGACAACTTGTTACACAGCAATAGACAACCAATATGGGAGGCTTGTTCATTTCACAAAGTCAGGAACCGAGCCAGATGATCTCTTGAAACTGTCTTGCCGTATCTATTTTATAATCATAATACTTTGTCCTGATGGCAGGGCCACTGCTAGGCTATGTAGCACCTCTGTGCAAAGTTGAGAAAAGACACAGCCCTGGAGATGCAGAGCCTGGCAAGGACAGGATGCTTTTCTCCAGCTTGCACAGCAACACATCAGGATGCTGGGCTTGGCATGGAGACAACTGGCTGGATTGTTAGCTTTCCACTCAAGGGTCTTTATTCAGTGCACAACATGCACAACTGTAAGCAGCAGTCCTGGTTGGCAGACTCTTGTGTGATTCACTCACTATTCCATACACATGCCAGAACCAGCAGGAATATGGAACAAGCTGAGCAGAGAGATGGATTTCACTGAAGAACTCTCTGCAACTCAGGGGGTGCAAGGAGGGGTGGTCAGGTGGGTGGGAGGATGAAGACCCAAGGAGGTACAAATTTGGAGGGAGGGGTGTTTGGGTGCATGTGAAGGAGCATGCACGTGATCTTTGCTGCTTTGGCATCTATTCTGGACCCTTCTGATAAGCCCTCTACAGCCTGCAGCTTCTTCATAGTTATGAGTACCTGTAGTCATAAAGATAGAGCTTCCTCTAAGCAAATTGTATGAACATTTTGTCTCCACTGTCAGTTAAGATCTGACTGCTGGGCCTGTCCATGGGCACACACCCGCACACATTTGAGGATGTCATTCTGGAATGTCTGAGCTCATACTGGGCACTGTAACTCATGATTGACTCATTTGCTTTCCCAAATATCCACTTTCCCAATGCCTGAAGAGCTTCTTACCCGTGGCTAAAGGGAAAAGTGCATCTTACATGACTGTATGATTACAGATCTAGTCTTCAGGATAGAGTCAGAGGCAAAGTGGTACCAAAACCCCCCAAAGGAGCCACTCACAGTCTCCCAAAGGTCAGGGCAAAGTGAGGGGATTTTTATTTCTTAGAAAAGCAGTCTTCTAAAATAGGCACCCTTGGCACACCTGGGTGGCTCAGTTGATTAAGTGTCTGCCTTCAACTCAGGTCATGATCCCAAGGTCCTAGGATCGAGTCCCACATCAGGCTCTTTGCTCAGCAGGGTGCCTACTTCTGCCTCTGCCTGCTGTTCCCCCTGCTTGTGATTCTCTTTCTCTCTCTGACAAATAAATAAAATCTTTATAGGCACCCTGCCTTTTGAAGGCTGTCATGATTTGCAGGTCTATAAGGTAGAAAATATTTTAAATTACAGATTTTTATTCTCTCCATTCTTTCCTAGGATAAAGACTGAACCCTTCATCCCAGGAATAAGAAGCTCTCTGTAATGTCCGTCCATCCGTCCGTCCATCCATCCATCATCCATCCATCCACCCATCTCTTCAACTTTATCTTTTCATGCTTGCCCACACAAGCTCTACACTTCAATTCTCATTATGCTCAAAACATGCCATACTTCTGCTCACCCTGGAGACCTTCCTTCTTTCCTCCCTCCTTCCCTCCCTCTCTCCCTTTCCTCCTACACCCATCACTCCATCGACCCACCCACTCATGCACCCATCCATTCCTTCATACCACATAATGAAACTGCATTAAACTGCATAATAAAATACTTCATTCACTAAGTATTTATGAAGCTCCTAATGCATGGCAGACATGATTCTCAAGCAAGACTTTCCGACTTCAAAGAGTCTTCTCTGTGGTGAGGAGGCAGATAAGTAATCAAGTAATTACAGTAAAGTGTGGTCAGTGTGATGATAGGGGAAGAACAGAGCTGAGGAGGCACATGGTCAAGAATAAAATCAGGGAAGCCTCCCCAGAGGAAGGGATATTTCAGCAGAGGCCTGAATGATGAGTCAAGTTGGTTTGGCCACAAGGAGAAGAAAGAGTCTTCCAGAGAGAGGGGATGCCCTGTGCAAAGTCTTGGTGATGGAAAAAAAAATACATGGTGGCTTCAAGGTGATGAAATGAGTTCAGTTTGGCTAAAGCACCAAGAGAGAGGGGGGAGAGGGGGAACAGATGAGTCAGGAGAGAAGGCAGGGTCAAAGACATAAAGGGCCCTATAAGCATTTGGGATGGTCTGCCCTCCTCTCTAACTTTCCAGGTGCCCCTTACTCCATTCAAATAGAACCTAGATACCACCTAGATCTGGAGGATGTTCCTACACATCCCATGATGGGTTCCTGACCTTCTGACTACTGCACTAATCCAGTCATCTACTGCCTGATGCAGTCCATACTGCCTTCACACATCATTATCTTGCCTCCTGAGCTAGGCTCTATTTCAAGGGCTCAGAATATGTCTTGCCTCTCTCACCTTCTTTGGTTCCTCTTCAGTGCTTACTAGATACATGGTCCATGACACATCCATCCACCCATTCCTAACCTGTTAGAGTAGGCAGTTAGATAGACAGGAGCAGCTGGAGAGAAAGGAGGATAACGAAGGAACAGTTGCCAGAGACGGTCTCCACCCAGAGACCGCCCCATCTCTCTTAGACCAACCCTTTTTGCCGTTTAGCCCAGACTGATAAGCAGAAGATAGGGCAACAGAGACGGCCCCAGGTTTGGAAACTGCACACTTAAGAAAGACCTTATCTGCTAGTAACCCCAAGGCTCTTATAATATCGCTGTAATACCATTTGCATTGCGAGTTGGTTCCCCCCCCCACCCCGACCCTGTGGGTTGTCTTAGCAGCTTGTGGGCAGATGACAACCATAAACTTGCACAAAAGGTTAGAGGGGAAGAAACCAAGACACGTTCATGGATGGAGCAATGGTAACAGGATGGGAGGGAGGAGACCAAAGGAACTTCCAGAAAATAACAACGAGGAGCTCAGCATGCTGCCTCCCTCCTCTCCTCTTGCTGCTCTGCCTCTGGGGTGAGCTGTCTCCTTTTGCTAAACAAACAAACAAAAAAAACCTTTGCTACTTTCACTCTATCGAGTCCCTCTTTCCTTGGAGAAGACGAGGACCAAGGAATTACACAACTCATCACCCTGGTAACACACCCAGTCGTTACATATCAGAAGTATGTTCCTGCTCTCATGAAGCTTATAGTCCTATGATGGGAACATGGACAGAAAAACATCCCTCTTGCTGCTTCCCTTTGCTTGTGCGGAATTTCCACACAAGTAGGGGGTCATAGTAAGCTCTAGGAAATGTATTATCTTAATACGGCGAATCAACACACTTGCCTCAGGTTGCTCCAACCCGCCTGGGTTTGAACAAAGCAGGAACCTCAAGGAGGCTCCTAAGCTAGACCATTTCTCCCAGCCCCCAGGCAAAGAGAGTGCTGTGTGTTTGTGAGTGTGTGCTCAGATACGAGGAAAATTAATGTGCTCAAGCATTGTCTAATTACAACTTCTCTGCCAGGACGACAGTGCTCTCTTCTCTTTAAGCTGGGATAAAGACTCCTCTCCCTCTTTGCTGCCTTGTGGTGGGAAGGCCTTCGTATTACTGTTTGTCGTGTGGGTGTGAGTAGGGTGGAGTGAGGCCTGGGAAGCTCCACTCTAGGTTAGCAGGAGACTCTGGCCTTGAAAGTCCCACTTAGGGGGTGCCTGGGTGGCTCAGTGGGTTAAGCCTCTGCCTTCGGCTCAGGTCATGATTTCAAGGTCCTGGGATTGAGCCCCGCATCGGGCTCTCTGCTCAGCAGGGAGCCTGCTTCCCCCCTCTCTCTCTGCCTGTCTCTGTCTGTCAAATAAATAAATAAAATCTTAAAAAAGAAAGAAAGAAAGAAAGAAAGAAAGAAAGAAAGAAAGAAAGAAAGAAAGAAAGAAAGAAAGACCCACTTATTCTCAAAGGGGCATCCGATTTCCAATCCCTGGAGCAGCGGAACTGTACAGGGTTAGGCCCTACATGTGACTCGGTTATTTCTAGCCCGTACGGCCCTCAAGTTTGCCTCTTCTTAATTGAGTGGGGTCTGGGAAAGGGAGGATGACTCACAGCTCCAACTCTTTCCCTCTTGCTTCTAAGTCAAGAGGGGAAGTAAAACAAACAAACCTACCAATGGTCTGGGAACAAATGCCTGCTGTACCCTGAAGCTGATAAATTCCCCTCCTGGAAAAGCAACGAGAATTATCTACAAAATCATTTTATTTACCTGTGAGCTCCCAGCACCGAAGAGACCAAGTGGCTGGTTATCTGATTAACGGCTTTGGAGATGTTGAGTCTCTCTGTCTTATTTTCCCTCTCCGGTGGGCATCTCATTTTTTTTTCTCTCTCTCTCTTTAGATTTTCTTTATGTAGATTTTCTTTATGAGAGCAAGGGTGCACACGCAGGTTAGGGGAGGGGCAGAGGGAGAAGGGCATCTCAAGCAGACTCTGGGCTGAGACAGGAGCCTGACACAGGGCTACATCCCACAACCCCCGAGGCCATGAACTGAGCCAGATCAAGTTCCGGATGCTCAAACGGCTGAGCCACCCAGGTGTCCCTGGGTATCTCATTTTCTAAGAGTGATTGTGATCCAAGCAGAAAGTGGAGAAGACCATATTGTATGGACACGAACTTCAGGTACAAGAAAAACCTTTTAATAATCAGGAAGCAAGAGGGACCAGCTCTTAAGGACTTGAGTCAAACATTATCGAAGCTCCATACTGCCACCTTCATTCCCTGTCCACAAGAGCACTTATAAGGCCCGTACTGCTGGTGGATAATTTCTAGAGATCCCAGTGAATAGCAAGTTCAGGAAATATTCCTGTCCCTGGGCTGGTTAGAGAAAATCCTTCAATTAGAGACTTAACTACATGGAAAATGTGCTTATTCTATAGACGTTTTCTTGACTGAATCGATCGGGGACTAAATGAAGGCAGAGCTTCCGTGTCTCACAACTGCAGTGGGCTCTGTTCACACGCAAGTCAATGGGAATGCCACCCCCTGGGGTTGTGCGCAGAACAGCAGCTCTGGACGAGAAAACAGCAGACCGGTCACTGTCAGCCATTGTCACCATCTGAGTGTATTGTGCTGTGGGTCCCAGCGGGGTTGTCCACAATTTCTACCTGTCAGACTCCTGCATGAACTGTTTTCCAGTTCTTGCCTTCTTCTACCAGCCAAAGGGCAAATTCTTGTTTTGCACCACCTAGAGACAAAACAGGGCCCAGGCTGTCCGCGGTTGGAGCAGACTGCCTAAATCCTAGCCCCATCTCAGCTGCAGCAGCGCTGAGCACTGTGTCCCCTCCAGTGTGACAACCCAGCCTACAGCGAGTTTCACAGGACTTGGTGGCCTTGTCAGGAACGTAGTAGGCAAACTTCTTGGAGAATAGAGAGTCTAAAGGTAGAAGCTGACATTTTCACAAGGGTGAGGGGCATACAAATCCTATTTGCCAGTGTTTAAAGCTCTGATATTCCGGGGACGGTCAGTGGAAGAGGCTGATGGGAAGCAGAGAGCAATGGGTCCAGAGACAGGACCGGGCTGAGACAAGTGAGGCGTAGGTGCAAAATTTAAGGGGACTCCAAACGACCCAGTAATCACGTCGGCCATATTTTACTGCGATATTTTTAAAAGTAAGAATTAATACAACAATCCATGATGAACGAAATACCACAAATTTAAAATAAAGACAGGGCCCAAGCTTGACTCCCCTCACCCTAACCCTAATCAACTCTAGTGGCCATCTGGTGCCTTCTGGTGTGACAGAGAGAAGGTCAGGGAGCAAAAGACTGGAGTCGGAGCTCTGAGGCTTCATTTCCTGCCTTCCCCTTGGTCCTCCCCTCTCTCTGAGCTTTTATAAGGGGGGCAGGAGGCCTTATTTCTCTCTTGGGATTTTTGTGGGTGATGGTATGACCAGAAAAACATGGTAAGACCAGAAAAACCCTTGCTATGGAAACTGTGGGTCTCCTTCAACTCAGTAACTGGGCGCGCCCACGAGAGAGAGAGAGAGAGAGAGAGAGAGAGAGGGCACGCGTGAGCTCGCAAGCGCCGTCAGTAGGGCTCCTGCTTCACTCTCCAGAGCTAACAACTTTAGCCTTCCAGGATGCCAGCCAACTTCCTGAGCCTCATAGAGTCTATCCCTCCCTCACTGCTCTCCCTCACCTGTCCTCCTGCAGCTGAGGAAGCACCTGCCCTCTGGGACAGGCTGGATCTCGGCAATGCTCCCTATTTTTAGACAACAGGGAGGGACTGGGGGAGAGTGCAATGTCTTCTTGGAGAATATTGCCTCTGAACTGTGCTCTGGACAGATGGCGGCCAGCTCTCTGTGGTCCTCGTTTCTGCCTCCCTGACCTTGTCAGTTCTGGTCCACCTCTCCTTTCCGCCATGCCGCCCTAGTCAAACCATTGTCACATGCGGATGGGACCCTTGCAACAGCCATCCAACCCAGCTCCCTGCTTCCATTCCACTTGCCCCGTTGCGGCCCATTCTCCTCTCTACACTCAGAATAAACTTTTAAAAATTTGTTTTAAAAAATCATAACACGCCACTTCCCTCCTGAAACCCTCAGTAAATTACCCTTGTACTTAAGAGTAAAATTAAAATTGCATAATCTAGCCCAGGAGTTCTGAAACATTAGTACTCAAAATCACCCAAGGGCTCCATCCCCAGAGTTTCTGATTCTGAAGGTCTGGGTGGGGCCTGGGGATCTGCATTTCTAACAAGTTTCCAGGCAACTAACTGCTGGTCTGGGGGCTCCAAAACCACCCAGAGAACCTGATCCAGCCTGCAAAAACTCAGCTTGGCTTCCCCACCCCTCTCACCTTCTGTCCTCCTCTGTTTGCTTTCTATTTCCTCAAATCCATCAACCTCATTCCTGTCTTGGGTCCTTTGCCAAAGCAGTTTCCTTTGTCTGGATCTTTCCTCCTCCAGACACTCTTAGGACCAGGTCCTTTTAAAATGTCTCAGCGTACACGTTACTTCTTTGTCCACTCACTGGGATTGGACTCCAGCTACTATCCCCCAAACCGCCCTGGTTTGTTCTGTCTTCCTTGTTTATCCGTGCCCAGTCTGTTTTCCCCCAATCTGATACAAGCTCGGTGAGGGCGGAAACTGGGGCTATCGCATTTACCAGCACCCGAACTATCTCTGGCACAGAGATGGTACCCATTACGTTTGTTCAGGGACCGAATGAATAGTACTAAGTGGGGGAACCAGAATTCGAGCCGGGGATGGACTGCAGAGCCTTCCAGTGGTCCGAGAGCTGTGGCAGGGCTGTGGCTAGTCTCTGTGACTCCATTCTTGCCCATACAACTCAACTCCCTTTAGAGCCCAGTTACTGGGCTACTCTTTCTTTCCTTCTTAGGAGCAGGGAGGGGCAGAGTGAGAGGGAAAGAGAATCTCAGTGCGCAGCTGACACGGGGTTCATCTCACAAGCCTGAGATCATGACCTGATAAAAAATCGAGAGTCAGATGCTTTCCTGACTGAGCCACCCAGTTGCCCCTGGGCTACTTTTATGAAAAGGTCACTTTAATCCCTCTCCTTTCCCTTCCCAAACAAGTCTAAACTCCCTTCCGCGGTCCTCGCACATGCACGAAAGAAGTCACCTTGGCTGGAACCTGGCTCTGCTGTCACTTCAGTACTCCACTCATGGCTTCATTGCAGTGTATTTTCCATGGTTCCTTCCGGTGACGGATGCCAGGAAAAACCATTAGTCACTCTGTCGTTAGTGGTTCAGAGAATGGGCCCTATGGCCAGAGATATCTGGACTCAGGGTGTAAGAGTTTTAGGACTCGCCGCAAATTACTTCCTCTCTACATGTCTCAGTTTCCTTCTCTGAAATGGGTTTAATACTAAAACCCGCCTCGGAAGGTTTTTGAGAGGATTGAGACAAAGAAGTAAAACTCCGGAGCACGGGAAGTGGCATGCAGTAAGCATGTGTGGTCATGTGGTCATGTGGTTAATGTGGTCATGGTCTGTTGTTGAAGTAATAGCCAGAGCCACCAGGAAAAGGATTCCTTCTTCCCTAGTCTCCAGGATCAGGTCAGAAGAGGGCGAGATGGTTGGGAGTTGGGCAAGGGCTGGTGTGGGACCAGGCAGGGCATTTTCTGAGCTCCGTGGTTGGCCCGAGGAATGGTTCTAGACGAGCGGGTAGCCTGGAAAGGGCTCACATCTCCTCAGCACCCCTGCTCATTTCCCAGCTCTGCATAGGGAACTTCACCTGTCTTAGGAAGTCTCTCTGCTGATGGAGATGGTCCTTCCGCAGCACCTGCTGCCCCAGTGCAAGCACCTGCCTTTCGACGGGCCACCTTCCCTACTATCCAACACTGCTCTTGGCTTTCCCCTGAGGCAGGAGTGCACAGCGTGGCTGGTGAGGCTGGTCATGTGCCTATTTTCATCCCATCCCATCTTTCTCGAAGAGACACCCTCAAGGATCCTGTCTGATCGCCATGGAGGTTTGTGTGGAGGAGGCAATGGTACCAAGGATTGTATTGAAGGGCTCCACGAGAGGTCAGCGAAGTGGAGGCAGCATGTGAATTCACTGCCCACGGAGCCTGACCCTGGCTGTTCTCCTTGACAGACAATCCCCCCACCTCCACGCCCTTTTCTTTTACCAGAGATGCAAGAGTCTGACTTTGTAGTCCCAATCAGTGCCCATCGCTCCAGCTCCTTTTCCACCCTGCCCCCACGTCCATGACTTCTGACCCTGCTCCCTCCCTCCGTGGGCCTGGCAGCAGGGTGGCCTAACTGGCTTTCAGTGCAAGCGAGTCTGTGAGTCTGTTTCCCTTCCGTTACACCTCTGCTCTTCCTCCAACTGCCACCTCTCAACCCTCTCGGGGCCAGAAGGCCTATAGTCAATACTCATTTCGAGCGCGACACGCGCACACTTCTCCCCTCGAGGTGGAGAGAGCCTGTATTCACGGAGAGGCGAGGGCCCGCTGACGAGAGCCAGCCCGCAGCCCCTCTGGAACCCTCAGTTAAAGACGTGTTTGTATCTACTGCACATCTGCAGGCTGCTGCCTTCCCCTCGACATTCAGGGCATGCCAACAGCTAGGCGGAGCTGTGCACCTGGAACAGAAGGCGGTGACTCTCCGGGTGGGAAAAGAAAACACAATGACAGTGACAGTCATATAATGCGCTGAAAATTCTACATCTGCCTGGAGGGCCTTTAATCAAGGATTTCGAAGCACATTCTCCAGACCTTGCCCATTCATCTACCCCACATCCCTGGGAAAGAGCTGGCAGGTAGGGAGCCGAGCACTATAAATAGGGTACTGTATCATTATCTTTGATGCGAACACTATGTATTTAGACAGCATTTCTCTGAAGAGCTAAAGGGCTCCACACACATTATATTATCTAATTCTAACTCATTCATACAGCAACCCCCAGACTGGCTGCCTTGCAGGTAGTTTGCAAAGGCTTTGGATCCACAGAAATTCACTCTGATGCTTTCTCCCTCCTGTCCTGCCCCTGCCTAATTCATAGACACTTTCCCAGGGTCGCTCCCACGAGCCCCCAGGAGCCAATACCATAGCCTGACTCATCCTGTCTACACACCACACACTCCGTTTCACGCTGGCAATACGAAGCGCTGGAGGAGGAAGATGTGATAAGTTTCCTTGCTGCCAGATTTCATCTGGGTCCAGTTTGTTGTGTTTTGAAAGCGTGGTTTGTATGGACTTCGTGATTATAGTGAAGACACAAGGCAGGGAATGGGTCTGCTGGGTGCGCTGACCACACAGGCGTGTGGTGAAGGCCAAGCTACCATGGTCAAGGTCAAGGACAGCAGCCTTGTTCACCCTGTAAATGCACATCACCTTTGAAATTGATCAAGTTGGGGCACCTGGGGGGCTCAGTGGGTTAAGCCTCTGCCTTCAGTTCAGGTCATGATCTCAGGGTCCTGGGATCGAGCCCCACGTTGTTGGGCTCTCTGCTCAGCGGGGAGCCTGCTTCTCCTTCTCCCTTTGCCTGCCTCTCTGCCTACTTGTGATCTCTCTTTGTCAAATAAATAAATAAAATCTCAAAAAAAATTTTAAGTTGATTAAGTGGATTTTGTTCACTTGTAAGAGCTTCTGTGTTTCCCTTCCACTGATACCATCAGGGAGGCGATGTTCTTCTGTTAGGTACTCATTGCCCCCGTCACAGTTGTAAAGAAGCAATCAAGTGTGTAATTATTTCCTCATTTGTCTCCCCCACCCCCCCAACCCACTCTAAGCTCCAGGAGGGCTGGGGCTGTACTTGTTTTAATTGTGTCCCTATCCCTGATGTGGAGCACATGTCCGGTGCATAATAAAAATATTTGTGGAATGACTGAATGAGGGAATAAGTGATGGTGTGAGTCACAGTGAGCCTGCTCTGGTTTATGGCTTCTAATCAGGCCCTTTGTTGTACCAGTTTAAGTTCCATTTTAGGGCATGACAAAGGCCTCCACTCCCACTCCGTGCCATCATGCACCTAGAAAATGCTGTCTCACCAACACTCCCTCTTGTTCCCCTCAGCCCTCAAGGAACACCTAGGGGCTGCTTGGGTCGAAGCCATATACCTTTCCTCTCCCCCCAGTTTCCATCACACTGAGTCTAAACCCATCCAATAGTTTAGTGGAGCTCTGCCCTCAGCGTGGTTATATGACCTGCTCAAACAGTGCAGCATCCCCAGCAAGCTCTTGCACCTGCGTCTGCATATGGTGGGGAAAACACATAAACTCTGGGGTCGCAGACTCTCGAGTTCAAGTCTTAGCTCTAATGCTTGCAGCTGTGTGACCTTGGCCAACTTCATAAGCTCTTTGAGCTTCTGTGTCTTCAGCAGTAACACGGAGATGATGGCATCCACATCGGGTGGTGTGCAGCCTAGATGAGAAGACACAGGCAGCAGGCTCAGTAAATCACCATTCCCTGCCCTTCTCTTCTATCCTCGACCCTTCCTTTGACTCATCCTCCCTCCTGGCTGCCACTCATCCTTTGGATGCTTCTAGCTGTCACCCCCTAGGTTTTAGGCTCCATGCAGGAAGTGTTGAGACTCGGACTATATTTAGATGCCTTAGCTCTTTTATCTTTTACACCACTGTGTTGCTATGGTGATGGCGGAGAGGGAAGGGGGAGGATAGCCTGAAAGGAAAAATGGGTGGATCTGGCTGGGGACTGGTTCGTGAGCTGGTGCTCTCCAAGAACGCTTACCTGTGCATTCCATCATCAGGAGGTGCCCCAAGGAGATAGGAGGAGGCAATGCCCAGGAAAAGTTCTTACGAAAAGGGGAGATAAAGAAGAATGACTGTTGAAAATTGTTCAGCCAGCCACAGCCTTAGCTTCTGGAGCCTTCCTCGAATGCTTTATCAATCAAGGTTGGCAACTTGCCCAAGTCATGCAGCTGGTAAATGGTAGAGCAGGGACTTGAACACAGGCCACCTGGACTCCTAATCCAATGCTCTTTCCATACCAATGGTTATCAAAAACCATTTTTTAAAGCTGAAGAAAATTTGTGTGAAGAAGGAAGCCTACAGTGAGGTATAACCGAGCACAGCAGGCAAAATCAGAGGTGCTCTGTTTGAAGTGGAGGGTCCCTCCTGGACAACCTCTCCTTCCAGCCTCACCCGCAGTGAGAGAAACATTTAGGGAGCCCTTCTCCAAGTGCAGTTGTGGATGTCCCCATATTACAGACATCTGGCGTAACTGTAAAAGTGCAGCTTCCGGGGCACCTGGGTGGCTCAGTGGGTTAAAGCCTCTGCCTTTGGCTCAGGTCATGATCTCAGGGTCCTGGGATCAAGCCCCACATTGGGCTCTCTGCTCAGCGGGGAGCCTGCTTCCTCCTCTCTCTCTGCCTGCCTGTGATCTCTCTCTCTGTCAAATAAATAAATAAATCTTTAAAAAAAAAAAAAAGTGCAGCTTCCCAGGTCTTAATCCTAGATTCTGATTCAGTAGATCCCAGGAGATTCTGATCAACACTAATTTAACGGGAGGTGAATTAGCAAACTCTTGAGTCAAAAAATTGGGAGAAGGGACATAACGGTATGATCTTTCTCTTTTCCTATTTGATTCCTCAAGCTCATTTATGGCAGCCTAAGGGCAGGCATCTCAAAACAATCAGGCGGGACTGTTCTTTGGTTTCCCACTGCCCTCTGGGCCTCGGCCAGTTGCTAAACTCTGGGCTCTAGCCTGAGGACTGGTCATCAGGGCCCAGATGAAATCACAGCCATTGTCTGACCTTGGTGAGGTCATCATTGTGCCCAACAGAGCAGATATACATGCAAGGAGGCTCTGGGTAAGGGTTCAGGGAATGGATACCATACTCAAGAACATACAAGGAATGTTTATCAGGTGAAAAGTCCCAAAGGAGCATGTGAGATTTGGACTGAAAATAGACTTACTGGCCAAGTGCAAAGTCTGGAAAAATATACAGGGGCAGGAAAGCCCACTCATTGATTTCCCATCATTGAAGGGTTTGGGAGACCTATATGACAAAGCAACAAGGTCCTGATGATGCAGTTGAAGGAGGCAGTCAAGATTAAACTGAGCTTTTCATCTCCCCTATATGCTGAAAACCTAATGATGTCCCCCTCCTCTATAAGTAAGAGCTTCCTCTGGGTCACACATCGTGCTTTACACAAATACTTCATTTAACCCATCCCAGTATCCCAGGTACTATTAGAATTCCTAGCTTGCAGGTAAAGAAACTGAAACTATTAGAAGTTAGGTAATTTTGCCCAAGTTTGCTCAGCTAGTAAGAGATAGAACCAGGATTTGATCCCAATTAATGGTCTGATGCCAAGGCCTATGAATATTCTCACCCAAAATGAACCCATAAAGTAAGTGTATGAAGTCCAATTTTGAGTTCTCATGATGAGGGTTTTTTCAATCTCAAATTATTTCAAATTTTCCCCCAATTTTTGGGGAGATGATCCCTACTTAGCTGATGTTTTGGGATAATCCAGTACTAGGTAAGTGTAGGAATATCTCCAAGAAGGTTATTTACCCAGTTTTTTCCACTTCTGCTTCCTGACCTTTCAGCAGATTGCATTTTTAAAGTCTTTTTAAAAACAGATTTTAGGGACGCCTGGGTGGCTCAGTGGGTTAAGCGGCTGCCTTCGGCTCAGGTCATGATCCCAGCGTCCTGGGATGGAGTCCCGCATCGGGCTCCTCGCTCGGCAGGGAGCCTGCTTCTCTCCCTCTGCCTCGTGCTCGCTCTCTCTCTCTCTCTCTGACAAATAAATAAAAAATATAAAAAAAAAATAAAAATAAAAACAGATTTTAGAAGCCCCCAACAACAGAGGACCATAATACATTTATTCTCTAAGTCCTGCCTCTGAGGCACAGCCGCGGTCCCATCTGCTCTAGAGAAACCTTCCCCAGTGACTTCCCCTGTGGGCCACTCCCTCTTCAAACCTGTCCCATTTCCAGTTTGTAGGAACCACTTGGCACCCAGTACCCACAACCTCTGTCTTCTCCCATCCTTGTTGTCCTGCAAGCTCCACGGGGGCATGGTCACACTGTACATGTCTCTGTTTCTCCAGCACCTGGCCCAGTGAGGTTAACTTGAGCCACTGAGCAGTCACACAGGAACAGGAAGTTGAAACAAGGGAAATCAAAACTGGAGGAGGCCAAGGAATTGTCGGTACAGAGGGAGGTGAGCACGGACAGCATGAATTCACCAGATTCCCATGCAACTGACTGGTTTCCACGGTGCCTTTTGGAAACTGACCTGGCACCTCTCCCCGGCATGTCTGTCCTGCAGATTCTGGCCACATAGGTACAGTTTCTCATTTCCAAGATCTGTCCCTCAGGCATGGAGCTCTCTGACTGAGACTTCTTCTCTCCGGATAGTCCTTTACTGCTTAGAAAATGTCTTTCATGCATGACCACTCAACAGTTTCCCAATTATCCTGTGGGGTAGGCAGGGTGATTGTCAGGGACCCCACTCTACTTATTGCCGAAAATGGAATTATGGGGTGAGTTTTGGTTCATTTCCTCTCTACCAAAGGAAAACAAAATCCTATTGGAAAGGCGGCTGGCAAATAATCTTGAGTTTTGGAGTAGGAAGAGGAGAGGAGCCAAAACTAATGATAACACCAGACAGCAGACAACTGACCGTGTTTTCTATTCCTAGCTGCCTAGTACCAACTCCCAATACCTGAAGGACAGGGAGTGCCGGTAATTCCTTGCATGTGCCCCAGGCACTTCTATTTACAGCTACTTCATGTTCTCCTCACAACAACCTAGTGAGGTCCACAGAGCTACAACCACTCTCATTTGAGGGGTACAGTAATCGAGACCTAGAGGAATGAAGGGCTTTACCCAAGGCCACACAGCTGGTAAATGGCACTGCTTGGATTAGGCTCACATCTTCAGGTAACAAGGCCAAGGTCTACCCAGTCCATACTTGGGTGTTCTGAAGGTAACAGAAGCAGTGTACTAAGATGGTCCACTTCAATGCACTGGGCATATTACTACAAAGGAGACAAGAGCAGAGATGTTGCTCTTAAATTGATCTGTGTTTGAGTCATAGTCCTGGCACTAATAACTGGGTAACATTGGGAAAATCACCTTTCCAAACCTCGATTTTCTCATCTGTAAGAGGATGGCATGAGGATTAAGGGAGACATCCTCCTGTGGGCTGCTAAGCACAAATTGCTCAGTATCTATTCATGCCCTTATGATTGTTTTTTTTTTAAAGGATTTTATTTATTTACTTGACAGACAGAGATCACAAGCAGGCAGAGAGGCAGGCAGAGAGAGAGGAAGGGAAGCAGGCTCCCTGCTGAGCAGAGAGCCCGATGTGGGGCTCGATCCCAGGACCCCGAGATCATGACCTGAGCCTAAGGCAGAGGCTTAACTCACTGAGCCACCCAGGCGCCCCTCAAGCCCTTATGATTGTTGACAGCAACACTGGCATTAATTACTGAATCTGTTTTAATGAAATGATCCCGAATAAGACCGTATCATCTTGGTTATTTTCCGAGATGGGGGTGGTATCCCATATGCGTAGCCATCTTCTCTATTTCACCAACTTCCCTATTCTGTTTCTTACAAGAGGCTGTAAAGTTACTTTTCAAGCATACCCTCCATTAAGAGTAGATTCGATGCTTGTTGCCAACCTTCTTGGGCTGGAGGGTAGAAATCCTGTGGGTGGGTGGTTATCTTATCTTTTCACCCTGCTGGCTATTATTCAGCCAAGCTTAACACATTTCTGCCTTTTCATTTTTCCCTCACCCTCTGTCTAGTCAAGTTTCTAAAGAAGCAGACTTGTCACTGAAGTTATCAGACAGAATACTTAGTATTTTCCTCACATGCACACACATTCAAAGTACTTTTCCATCTCTCTCCAGTGTTCAGTCTCCAGGGGGAATGTGGTGTCCAGGATTGTGGCAATAAGAGAGCGGAACATGAAATATTTTCTGGAATGGATAATGCCTAACTGGGACCCAGAAAATATTCACTGAGGAAGGCAAGAAATGGAGTTGGGAAGAGACATCACAGACCTGCCTAAGGTCAGAAAACTGAATTGCAGGGTCTAAAGTGACTTTGGGCTCCAGATTTCTAGAATCCTGTTTCCTAAATGGCATTTGAAATGTTTGAAATGGGAGACAAAGAGTGGTAGACGTGTTAGTACAGAATGGAGTAAGAAGACGCCTGGGAGGTGCTCATGTGCTTTATAAGGTAGATGATGGAAGGGAAGATGTAAGGGGGGAGGAGGGTGGTGAGGAGTGGGTGCCCTCCTGGACTGCAGAAGCTCAATCCATTCATACATGGCTATTGAGCATCTTACGGGCAAAGCGTGTGATAGGTGTTAGGGGCTGAAGGAGTTACAAACATGAATAAGACACTGTTTTTTACCTTAAGGAGCCTGGTACAAAGTAGATTACAAATGTTGAGAAACCTTTGTTTGGTTTCTCATATGACCTGGCCATATTCACAGTGTACAGATTCCTGTCCATGGCAATTTTGCCTCGGCTCTAGTCTTGGGAGAGAGAGTGGATTGGCACTCCATTCGCCATGCACGAAATGAACCATACAACAAATACACAAAACCATATGGTAATAATAATAATAACAAGAATAATAATAAAACACATAACCAGATCATTATTTTCTCTTTCTTGCCTCCTTAGGCTTTCTTTGGTGTTGACATTAAGACGAAACGTTGACCTGATTTCTCCTGCGTAACGGTGTTTGTAGTTGGTGTTGGTAACTAGTTAGTGTGATGCCCCCAAGGCCCTTCTCTCACCTTTCACCTGCCCAGCTCCGCACCTGCACTGGCCCACATGGACCACATCCCTACAATATGCCCACTACTGTGTCTGGCACCCAGTCGGGCATCATAACAGAGATGGCAAGCTACACAGAGATAAATAAAATCAGTTTGCATACTTTTGAAAATTCACAGTCCAGTGGGGAATGCAGATGTGTAAGGAGATCTTTACGCTGTCAGCTCAGACTGACTTACAAACCTGGGAAGGACTTTGAAGTTCCTGTAGGTCTCAAGCCACGCATCACCTCATGATAACCCCTCTTCCTTACGTACCATTCAGTAGGTTCCTGGGATTGTTTCAAGTGTCTACCAGGTACTAACTTAGCAAATCCCCATCATCCAGCAGGGTAGAAACTATTATTTTATTCATTCTCCTCTTTTAGAGATGATAAAACTGAGGCACAGGACACTTAAGTCAATTGCCTAAGGTCACATGGCTAATATACGACAGAGATAGAACTTGGACTGAGATAGCCTAGCTCCCCAGTCCCTTAACCACCACACTATACGGCCTTTCAAGTGAGATAATAAAAGTTGTTTCCAGTGAGACAGAAGGTGATAGTGGCCTTTGTCATCTGTTAACACCTTCGGGTCTCTCTGGCTTCTTTTCAACCCACATTTATTGAGGGATCCTTATGTGCCAACACCAGGCTGAGTGCCCTCAACACATCTCACTTACCCTTCATTACAACGGAACAAGGCGGGACTAGCACTCTGCCCTGTTATGGACTGAATGTTTGTGTGTCCCCGCCCCCCTCCCAAATTCTGGAGTTTCCAGAGCAGTAAGATAAGATTTTCTAGTTCCCTTGGCTTAAGAGCAGCCACACCAAGCCCTCACTCTTGGAATGTGTTTATATCCACATCTTGCTGAGAATGAATCAGAACGCAATACCTGGACCCCCTTCTACGTGGAGCCAGTGCCCAGCTCGGAGTGCCGGAGCCCCCCGTGGTTTCAAAGTTCCTGAGTGGCTGGAGTCTGAGGGCTGCTGCTGTCACCTTCCACTGGTTCTCTCTCCCAAGACTAGAGCCAAGGCAAAATTGCCACGGACAGGAATCTGTACACTGTGAATATGGCCAGATCTTCTTCTAGGTCACTGTTTCTCAACATTCCACCTTCCAGGTGCATCTACCTGTCCACTGTCCGATGCCTCACCACTTTCAATGGTTATTTAAGAAAACAGAAATTTTCCAAGGATCTCTAGCCACATAACAAGTTGTTAAAGTCATTACAATTATCCAAAGGGAAAAAGAATTCAGGATCATTCCTATCTCCCCAATTCTGGAGTTTCCAGAACAGTAAGATTTTCTAGTTCCCTAGAAACTTATCTTCTAGTTTCCTGGCCAAAGTCCAAGCTGGAGTATTATTAGGAGAACTATCATAAAAAAATGAGACAAGGAAGACAGCTGAATGAAGAATAAGGAGGCGGCAGACATGCAGATGGCTTTCTGAAGGAGGAACACCTTCCTTAAAAGGCTCTTGGTTTGCCGTGCGGCTCCCATTCATCTCCTGTGACTTCCTGGAACGAGGGCTACTGATGTATGTTATCTATCGATGGCCCAGTAGTCCTATAAACACTGTCCATCAATAGCCACAGGGGTCTGTGTCCCACAGGCTCAGACACTTGCCACTCAATCTCATTTATCTTCACCCTTTTTTGTTATTGCTCGGCTGTAAAAAATATCTTGAGTGTGCTACAATCTCCTCTCTTTCCCGTCTTAAGCAGTTACTCTCTATCAAAGACTCAATTCCATTTTCTGGATGTACAGAAAAATCACTTGAGCTGCCATTCACAATTTTGGCTCTTGAGGCAAATCAAATTCAAAACAATTGTTACAAGAGCTAAAAGGCAAAAAAAAAAAAAAAAAAATCATTCAGCACCAATCTTTTGGCTTCATGGAATTTGACCTCCATGTCCTGCCTGTCATCCCCGCTTTATACACAGGAAACACAAGGGCCAGAACTTTGCAACCCATATGCAGTTTCCAGATGGGAAATTAACTAACCAGTCTTCCAAATATTCATAGCTCATCTACATTTGCAGGGAAGTGGGCTGGAAACCTACAGAGTAAAAGTCAGATTTTGTGCCCACCAAGAGATTGCAATGTATGTAGCATTTGCTGGTTACAGAACAGGTACTATAGGAAGAGTACCGTTAGGGGAGAGAATAATTACTTGGTAGGTATGAAAATGTTCTTGTAAGAGCTGGGATGGAGTCAGTCATTAGGAATACATAAGGTTCAGGTAGGTGAAGTGAGGAAGAAACTTAGAGTGTGGGATTCAAAGAGGAAAATGCAAAGTGTATTCAGCAGACCATGGGCAGGCCATGTGGCCAGAGCAGAAGGGATTGTGGGAGCCAGTGGGTAATGCCTTATACATCCGGTTGGTGGTGTTCTGAGAACTAGCAAAGCCCCTCATCTGGACAGGAGTCCCTGGGCACAGAACCCGACTGGACAAGTTTTGGGGGGATGCCAGTGCCTACCATCTCCTCTGGGTACCGCTATTTCTCCACGAAGGGTTCACTGAGAGGCACAACTGCTCCAAGCTACATCATCTGGATAGTTTTGTCCTCCCTGCCACCCTCACGTAATGGTCTATTTCCCCAGCAGACTACAGACCCTTTCCTGCTGCTCCCTGCCCCTGTCTGCTGACACATGGATCACTTGCCTTAACATTGAAAACCTCGGTACCTGGCTCAACATCTTCCCATCAGCATCCTGGGTGATGTTAGTGACCCCAAAAGATGACTACTCTTTGTCCCTCGATCCACTGACCTTGACATCTTTGATGACCTTCGCCACCGCTTCAGCTGCCCACCCTACACCTTGACTTTTCTCGTCCCCTAGAACTTCTCCATCTCTGACACAACAAGTTCACACATTCCTAAGCTGAACTTACCATCTTCTTACCAAAGCCTCTCCTCCTCTCGTCTCTATGCCAATGGATCACACCCCCATGCGTTCATTCCTGCAACATCGCTCCCTCTACAGACTGGTGCTGTCCCTTCCAGTCAGGCCCCAAATCCTGCTGTTTCGACCTTCCTACAGCTCATGAATACAATTCCTTCTTGCCATTCTCCTCTAAAACTTACTCACTAGCCACCTCTGGCCTGGATTCCACTAACAGTCTCTTAACCCATCTCTGTGACCCGATTCAGACTCACTCAGTTTCATTCTTAGAACACAGCTATGGCCATCTGCTCAAGATGCAAATCTCATTAGCCAGCCCCCTCTTTTTAATGGTTCTTCACTGTCCTCCAAACTTCTTGGCATCCTGTAAAAGCCCTGTTTTTAGACTGAGGCTACTTGCCCTCTTTTTTCCCCAGTTCCCACATATCCTCCTGATCTCAGATACCACCCTTTCCAAGATGGTTTCCCCAACCTTCCTAGACTGGATTGGAGGATCTCTCCTGTTGTCGTCCCACAGCACCTTGCACTTGCCCTGTGAGGATGCTTATCACACCCAGCTGAAATGTCTTGTTTACAGACTGTCCCCAGCACCAAGCACAGGTTCCAGAATACAGCAGAAGCTCACGAATGTTTGTGAAATAAACAAATAAACAAATGAATGATTGAAGAAAAGAGGTGTGAGACAAACATTTTAAATACAGAAATGAGAGGCCAGGCAAAATAAAAAATAAATTTAAGGTTTCACACTGGGTGACGGAGGTGGGGAGATGGTACCCTGGACAGAACTTCCAGAAAAGGAGAAGGACTTGGTTTTGGTGAGAGGAAATGAAGCTTTCAATGTGGGCATGCTGACTGGGGAGATTATGGTTAGCCATAAAGGAGTGGGTCCAGGAGTCACAGATTTGGGCTTTATACACAAAGAAGATGTCTCCGAAGCCATCGGCACAGATGGTAGCTTCGATACAGAACTGAGAGGAAAGAGCAGCTGACTGGAGCGTCTTCGTGTAGGAAGTTTTTCTGATTATCCAGATGAGTTGGGTCTCAAGCAAGGTTTTTAGCTCTTCCTTTTCTGAATAATTGTCTCCATTGTTTCTGACTTCGAAGATCTGCTCTGTTTTGTTTTGTTTTGTTTTTCCTCGTCCTAACGACTATTTCTCTTTTTGGAACGTATTTTGCTAACTCCAGCTGTTAATCGCCTCAACACGCAACCAGGCCATTGTGACGTCTGGTCTGTCAGCTGCTGTAGGAGGCACCATGCTTATTTTTCAATTGGCTTCTACTGTTTTCCCCCAAAAGGTAATTTCTTGGATCAATACACTGACCAGCTATTGACCCATCCACGTCTCACCAGACATATTCTTGCTCCGTCTCCCTCCTGCCTCCTTAAGTGGATCGTCCATACAAGATCTGTGTTCCGAATTTTCTTCTTCTCCAGTCCAGGGACTATCTGTGAGTCCTGAAGCATATCACATAACATGGGCACATTCTTTTTTTTTTTTTTTTTTAAGATTTTATCCATCTGTTTATTTGACAGAGAGAGATCACAAGTAGGCAGAGAGAGATGGGGAAGCAGGCTCCCCACCGAGCAGAGAGCCAGATGCGGGGCTCGATCCCAGGACCCTGGAATCATGACCTTAACCGAAGGCAGAGGATCAACCCACTGAGCCACCCAGGCATACATGGGCACCTTCTTATGCCTACCTGTCAATTCTGAGAGCTCAGTCCTGCTGCTGGGGGAAAGAACAGTGCAAGGGGAATTCACAAGGACTACATTTTCCCCCGAGGACCCCAAATCAGCTAACATTTTCCTGATTGAACTATAAAGGTTTTATTTAGTGAAGTTACCATCATTTTTTAGGGTTGAAATATAAATCCACAAGCACTTCATGAATCTGAGAATGTACTTTCCTATCTAGGACAGAATCTTTGGTCTTTTGAAAGCCCTTGTGCATACATCGCCCTTATTCTAAATACATTCACTGTGCTAAATTTTTGCTCCATATAGAATTACTCCAATAGGTCCTTGATGAATGTGTACGGCTGGAAGTAGACCTGTTGTTGAAGTATGGAACTGCATGCCAGTCGTAGAGTAGCCCTGGTCAATTCTGGAAGTCTCTCTGCGTAGCAAAAACTTTCTTTGTTCTAGGGAATGGGCCTCTGCCCACTGGGGGTCATGAACTGCTCTGATGATTCAGATGCTTTTTACCAGAAAAATGTACACACTCTGACACAGTATTCTGTATACAATTTCAGGGAGTTCACAAGACCCTATGAAAAGCCTGCATTGATCCCCTAAAGGTCCCTGGGCTCCAGGTTAATAACTCCTAGACTAAGGGCTAAAGCTCAGTTGTTGATGGGTGAGGGATTTCAGTAACCTCAGAATGTGCAGAAAACAGCTGCAACAAAGCTGTGAACCGCTAGGCAGTAGCTACAACTGCCAGCAGGAGATGCACGGCTTGCACGCAATCACACTCAGCATGGCACTGGGTGAGCTGCCATCTTTTCTTCTGCAGGGTTATCAAGCTTTCGACTCGTTCTATTATGAGGTTTTATTTTATGGCAGCAGAGCTCTGATTTGATGATGAAAATCAGCACAAAATAGCTCCTTTTTTAAAACAAAAATTTGCCTTACAGTCATTTCAGCTAAAACAAATGCACTTTTTAGTAAGAGGGAGGTAAAGGGGCAGAGGATGCTCCTGTGTTAGGAGAGCTGCCCTTTCTGCTGTTGCCCCCACCCCATGCTTCCCACGAATCTCCAGCTCCTTACTTTCTCTAATATTTTACACTCCCTTGACTTCTACTCGCCTTTATTAGATCTCATTTCATTTTCTTGAAGCTGACACCTCAAAAGCCTAGATCAGTGCCGATCTTCTGAATGTCTGGTGTTTATCTCATTTCATATTGCTCTGCACATATCTGATTTCTGAGTCGCACTCCACTCCCTTGAATCCCAAGGGGCCAGCTTGGTGCTTTTGATCATTTGAGTCAACATCTTGTATGCTTCTTTTCAACTTGAGACGACATAATCTCCCTCCTCCGATTTTTTTTTATCTTAACTGACCTTTAATTTTTGAAAATATGCTTAAAAGTACAACCTGAAGGATACACCAACTTAGTAGCCACTAGTTACAATCTGCATCATGATCTACCTTGTCTATCTTACCATCACCCTTAGAGCTGCATTTACTAAGGTTTTTCTATGTATAGCAAAGCTCGTTAGTTCCTGGGATGATTTGAGATCTTTCTCTGTCTTCCCAAAGGAAAATCATCGAAAACAGAATCATGTCAGATAGTTTTCAAGCCAACATTTCTCACCATGTTGCTTCCTTTCCAATATCTCCCAGCCCACACACCTTGTTTGGGTTCTTCTTTGTTTCTATTCTAAACTACTACTACTCTATCTTTTCAGAGTTCTTGTGGTCCTAATTTCATAAATATTTTCAAAGAACCTTATTCTTTAATCCTTAACATCAGGGCTTTACCACCCTCCCTTTCTGGATTTTTTCCACTATCTTTGTTTCTGGCTAGAATTCTTGATGATTCTCCATCATCAAGTGTCCCTCAGCTTTCCTGATGGCCCTCCTTACTCCAGTGGAGACCCACGTGGATGGCTCTCAAGACTCTTATGTCATAGAGTTTAGGATACTGTGTCATAGCTATTGACTTACTTGGCCATGTCCATACTAGACTGAGAGCTCCTTAAGGTCAAGGATTGGGTATTATCTGTCATCTAGAGCATCAACCTCCTTTCAACCCTCTGCTTTGGGGTTCAACCCTCTAATTCTAACCATGTGGTTGAAATGGAAGCCACCATCTTCTGAGATATCCTCCCTCCTTGGCAGAGTGAATAGTCCAAGTGATTTCTGACATAGGAGGGACAGTGTGCCCCCAATATTAAAGCCAAAGATGTGAGCCTGATGGCTTCTTGCAGCTGTCTCCAGTCCCGTGAAGGGAGCCAGTCTGAGAGAAGAAAGTTGGCCTGGACGGAGAAGAAAGAAAGAATCCTGGAGGCATCTGAGTGCCTGGTTGTGGTCATCCCTGAGACTACCATTCTCATGCTTTGCTTGTGTGAGCCAATGAGTGAATGCAAGTTGGGTTTCCGCTCTTTGCAACGAAAGAATCTTCTCAAGCAAGGCTGACTTGCCTTCTTCATGTCTCTTCCTCCAGTAATTGACTCAGAGCTTGGCATTCCAAAGGGGCTCCATAAACTTAGCTATTGATATCATGTTTGTTGTCATGTGAAATCAAGGACTGAGGCAGGAGCGAACACGTGTCATATTATGACAGGTGTGTGAAGGTCACGCCTTAGAGCTATACAGTGATGACTCCCTATACATTCTGAGCATCTATTTGGGTCTAAGTTTGTTCTATTGGTATTTGATCAACTGTTCTGAAGAAATGCTGACTACTTACTTACTTATTGTCTAAGAATACTTAGCTTTTCTAGGCTATAGTCCTGGAAGACCAAATGAGAAAGACTGCAAGGAGACACATACAATGACAGGCTACATGGTTGCCCAGTTGGCTTTCTGTTCACATGGTGGGAGGGAAGACAGCTGAGGTGGACACTGTTTACCAGCTGTGAGGCTCTGGGAAAGCGACTTCAGTTCTCTGGGCCTTGCTTTCCCCATGTGCCAAACAGAGGGACTTGCCTCACATCCCTCACAGGACTCTTGAGAGGATAAAATGAGAAAACACATATGGTGGCATTTTGTTGTTGTCAAATCCTTTCCAGGGAAACCATGTCAGGCCCTTTTGTAAACACAGAGGTCACTGTTGGGCTGACCGGTCTGCTCTGATAAACACATGGCCTACGGCAGGGTCACAGCTTCAAGAGCGAGTAGCTGAGGTGAGCCATCCCACATCCAACATCCACTTAACTCTTTCCTCTCCTCTTGACTCAATTGTCAAACAAAGCTTCTAGACTCTTTCCTCTCTGCCCCAGCTCAGAAAGCCTCTCAGCACAGCCTTTGGCTATGAAAATGGATCCTGAGTCTCCTGCTGACCAGTTCCATCCCTCAGAACAGGCCCCTAGGTATCTGTCTTCATTAATGAGTTGGGCTGAACCTCAGTGAAACCTGACAGACTGTTTCCTCACAGATTTCCCACAGCTTACGCAATGTCCAAGGTGCCTCTGTAGAACACAGCCAGCTTGGTCTAAGACCTGGTGATGACAGCTGGCCAGATGGTGTGGGCCAGCATGGGCCAGCTGCCCGGGAGCCCCATGTTTCCTTCTTGCTGATCTCTGCATAAATAGCTCCCAGCAGCTTCCTGGCCTGCTTGACTGGAAAGGGATGTCTCCCACACCTCTTACATGACCTCCCTCCATTAGAAGGCAATGGTAGGAATACAGAGGCTCTGGAGAGCTGGGTTCAAATCCTAGACCTGCCACCACTGTGAGAACTTTACACAGGCTGTAAAATGGAGATAATAAAGCCCATATTACATTGCAAGAAGGACCAACAGTCACATAGGTGCTTGGTAAATGATGTTTCTTTTTTCCGTCCCTCAATTATAAAATAGTCCCCATCATTGGGAGATCTTCTTTATCTTGTAGAAACATGCAGGCAAACCTGAAACCACGAGTAAAAATAACTCAAAAATAAACTTTTTTTGGGGGGGGGTGAAGGGTGAAGAATCCATTTCTTTATCTCTCTGGCCTACTGAGACCCAAATTCTACGTTCTGCATTCCCCTGGCAATAAGGGAAGAGACGTTCTGAGCTATGCTCCTTCCAGGCATGGGATGGGTGTTGGTGGGGTGGGGGAATAGGGCTCACTTTGCCAGCCTTGCTCAGGATGAAGACAGACTGTCCCCCCCGCTGCTGTTGGCGGGAAGGAGATTTAAGCTAGGTACAGCTTGACAAAGCCCTGGGGGCTGGCAGTGTGTGACAACAACAAAAATGATTCCCATCTACAGAGGCTGCTTTCATTTTTCAGAGCACTTTCTCTTCTTTTATCTGTTTTCCCCTACAATATCTATGTGAGATGGGCATTATCATTCCCATCTGACAGATGAGGAAATGAAGCAGAGAGCAGAGTATCACAAGTGGCTCTTAGGAATCAGAGCTATGCTCACATCCTGACTCAGCTCTGTGACCTTGAACTAGCTGCTGACTTTTTGGGCCCCAACTGCTTGTCTATAATACAGATCTGAAAGCTTCCGTCTCATAGGGCTGTTGGGAGGTTTATGAGGGTTTGTCACATAATAGAAAGAACAGAGGCTCTGGAGACTTGTATGTAAATACAGAAACCCTGGACCTTAGCTCCACGAGTGTACCCCCACATAACAGATTAGCAAAGATTTGGTCCCAAGACCCAGGTGTCCCAATTCCAGAGTCTGAGATCTTCCAGAACTTTGCTTAGGATGCTTTTCCTCTGAGGCTCTTGAACTGAGTCTGTCCTGAGAGGCCTCAGGTACAGCCCTCCCACCTCCCACCCCCACCCCCCTGCCCTGCGCCAGCTAGGGCTCTGTGGAGGGGGAAGGACCAAGCAGAAGAAACCATACAACCTGCCAGGATCAGATGCCACATGTGGGGGGCCAGGCACTGACACAGAGGCCAGAGATCTGCATCCCCAGCCAGGCTTGTTCTAAGCCTTGGGTTCCCCATCTGGGAAAAGGATGTGACTTTCTTCTGCCTTGACCTTTTCAACCCCACTTAGACCATCACCATGGCTTCCTGGCCAGGCTCCCCGCTGCTCAGAGGCCTGGCCACCGTGTCTGTTTTCCTCCACTTCCCTGCCCCTTCAGCTGGGTCCCTGACCCAAGCTTTCCCCATGGAATGTGGAGCTTTAAGGATACCGTGGCTGCCTGAAACAAGGCTAGGTAAACTCAGGAGTACCGATGCAGGTTTTTCCACGTGCAAGACAAAGCAATGAGATAGTCTGCAGACTGGGAGAGGAACAAGGCGAGATGGGGAGAAGCAGGTGAGAACCCATGGGGATACAAGGGAAAAGAGAAGAAGACACTGGCAATATCCCAGTCCCTCAGAAGGCCCGTTGCCCCAACTTGAGTTCTGCAGGTTTCCTATATCTATTATGCATTCGACTTGTTTTTTTCTTAATGTAAGCTGGCTTTGGTGGGTTCCTGCTTCTTATAACCAAAAGAGACTGGCAAGGATAATGTACTCTTCCTACCCTGCCCTTAAAGGGCTACATCACTGATGAAATGATGTCATCTGTTGTTCCTTGGGGTGTCCCGATGTCACAGCACCTAGGAGAGACCCTGGACTTCAGAGGCCATTGCTGAACGCCAACCCCTGACAACAAATAATCAGGCCAGTGCAGCTCCTGGTCAGTCGGCCACTGCTTTGTTGTGCAAGAAGATGACTGATCTCCAACTTTTCCTTGGACATTTTCAAGTGGGAGGCAATACAGAGCGGAGATTAAAAGCATGGGTTCTGGAGTCAGACGGCCCCGTTTTGCATCACGGTTCCAACCACCTGCTGCCTGTGTGACCTTGAACAAGTGACTCTATCTCTTTGTGCCTCTGCTTACGCATCTATAAGATGGAGGACAGTCATGGTCCTTAGCTCATAAGGCTATTGTAAAGATGAAGGCTTGTAGTATAAGAAAGAAATCCTCAATACATGTCCCCTGTGATTTTCAAGTCCTAAGGGGGAGAGCTATGGAAAGGGGGGCGGTGAATGTGTTTTGGTTTAATCTTCTCCAGTTTGGTTTTATGAGGGACGTGGAGGGATGCTGGTAACTTACTGCAGAGAAAACTAAGACATCCGAGAGGAGCAGGCTGAAAAAGAGAGGCTCAAAGGGACTGGCTGGCTAAGGATGGAAGCAGCTTGCCAAGTTCAAGGAAGGGTCTCAGAGCTCTCCCTTGGGGAAGCCCTGTGTGAGGAAGGGAAAGGAAATGCTGTCCTCATACAGGAGAAGCAGGATGGTGGGGCCAGATGAAGAGTGAAACCCCCCACTTCTGGAGTAGGAAGGCAGGCACAGGTATACAAGCAACGTTAGGGAGCCATGAGGGCTTGAGAAAACACAATAAAACCACTTGGAAATTCGGGAAGAACGGCCATGCAGGAGAGTTGGAATGAAGCTCATGGAAATCTTGATCGTAAAGATTTTTATGAATTTGGATACCGCCCTCAGAAAACCTTTGGTGGAAAAAAAACCCCCACCTCCGTGAGGATGAATGAAATCCCAGCAGCACATCAAGAGATTCCTTCCAGCTCATCAATACAAAGTTACTATAAAGGGATCTGTGCATAGAGAGCTGTTGCAGATACATGACAGGCCAATGACATGTTACTGATTTAGGACTGCAGATTCTCAGATCAGGTGGCTTGGGCACAAAGCCTGGCCCTGACAGTAATTAGCTGGATGAACTTGAGTCAGTGTCTCTACTTCTCTGTGCCACAGCTTCCCTGTCTACAGAATGGGGGTGGTGAGTGTCTAGTCCTTAGAATTAGGGAAAGGAAAAATGGGTTAGCAGGCACACAATGCCTATAACACCACGTAGCCATAATAAGGGCTCAATAAACATCAGCCACCATCTCTCCCTGTGGTTTTCTCCCTCTATGCGATACATGGATATGCACATGCACACACCACACACACACACACACACACACACACACACAAACACTCAACAAACTCCAATGCAAACAACCAACACAGCGATCAAGATTTCTCTCAAGTGCAGAGGGATGGCTGAGGGCACGGTCTGGTCGAAGAGCAGAGGCAAAAGTTCTGAGAACCTCAGCAGCCAAGGGAAGGATTTGGTATCAGGTTCTAGTACCCATCACACTGTATGCCACATCTTTCTCACCCCCAAATCCTGTCTTCAGGTGGAAACCTGCAATGGGTTAAGATGCCCTCTTTTCCCAGCTATCACCCTGGGGCCACTCCACACTGCAGACCTCAAGGGCACCAGCCCTCTGCTCTGCTGCTATTCCTTCCCTACCCCCTCTACTCTCCAGGAGGGGAAGCCCATGAGCAGTATCTCAGTTAATCACACTCTCTGGTTTAAGTAACACCCTGCCTGTGGCCCACTGAGCTCATGGAAAGGGAGATCAGAGGTTCCCCTGCCGTGTGACCAGGACCGTGGTCATGGCAAGCATCTACAGGCTTCCAGTGGGACAGAGTTTGCCAGAAGCAGAAGCCCCAGCCATCCAAGAAGACTGTTCCAGCCTTCCCACATTTGGTGAAACCCTTTCCTTTTGAGGTTTTCCTTCCCTTCCTTTTTCTTTTTTTTCAACTTCTCTCTGTCCAGACTGTCCCCTCTCCCTCCCTCAATCCCTATCTCATTACACAACTGCATGGGCTAAAAATACTTCTGGCAGCCGTGATCAAACCCAAACTGAGCAAGATGCAGATTTAATGAGGCTTCCATGGAAACAAGGTTCCTTTTGCCAGGCAGAAGAATGTGTCTGTGCCAGGGAAAGGGGGTGGGCAGGGAAGTTTGTTGTGAGGAGACTGAGAGGTTGGTTAGACAGGACCATGGTGGGGGGTCCAGGGAAGCTTCTTGGCCCAGCAGCCTTTTCTGGAAGGGGGTCAGCCCACAGCTGGGGACTGCACCCACTGGAGCTGGTCAGCTGTCCTGGCCAGCAGCACTGGAAAAGCCACATTGTGGGGGCTCAGCAAAGGGAACCTCACCTTCTTCTGGGAAGGAGATAAATATTTATCATGGGAGTCCCTTAAGCAGTCAGACACTTGGCAGCTGAAAAAAAAAATAAATTAAGACATAAAAATAAAAGCTGCTGACTCTAGGGTTCCTGATGGTGCTCTGATTATAACCAAGAAAATACGAAGGAGAAAACTGGAAAAGGGTCAGATGTGAAGACGGTTTCTGCCCTGCACACGTCCTTCTCCCAAGAGGAGGCCTGTCCCTCCAGCCCGCAGTTCTCTGTGCTGCTGGAGGCATGACGCTCCTGAAAGAATCTGAAAGGGAAAGTTCAGTGCTTCCGGGATTGAGTCCAGCTGCCAGGTGGTGACATGACCCTGTCTCCATCTCACCAGGGCAGGGGTAGCACTTGCCATCATCCCGCCACCTCGCCCAGGCCCTTACCATTTTCGTCTGTCTTCTGGGGGCAACACTGAGTTTTCACACGCTGAGAAGCAGGGTGTACACTGATGAAAAAGAAGGGTCAGCAAACTAGGGCTGCCGCCCCAACCTGGGCCAAATTTGGCCCATGACCTGCTTTTGTGTGCCTTGTGATTTTAGAATCGCTTTTACTCTTTTAAAGGATTGGAACAGAAAGAAAGCCTACGTGACAGAGGCCACATCATCCCCGCAAAGACTCAGATATCTACCATCTACACTTTACAGACACAGTTTGCCAATCCCTGGTTAAGAGTGAAGACTAGGGAATCAGACAGACAGATTTAGGTTCAAATCCCAGCTCCTCTCTCTATGGGCTGGCTCGGTGAATTCATGGATTTTGTCTCTTTGCCTCTCGGTTTTCCCAGTTGTAAAACAGGCCACAAGTACCTGCCTTATAGAGAATGAAAGTACCAGCCTAGCACAATGTTGGTAGCATAAATGTTCATAGTGCCCCCTTGGTTTCCACTAAGTATCAGAAATGTAGCCTCATGATTGCTTCAGGAATTAGAATTCCCAGAGTTCTCAGGTGTTTCACATACGCAGGGATCCTGGGCCGCAAGGAATCTGACAAAGGCCCTGCTGATGTGCATTTACAGCCAGAATTAGCTGCTCATGCAATCACTACCTTACAGGCCGTGCTCTAAGTCCAGTCCCACTGAGCCCAAGACCTACTGAACCCACTTTCATCATGTTAAGAACCATGTGTTGTTGACCTACCTAAGGCCTTTGGAATCACAGAACAGGAGAAAAATGGGAAAGAACATGCAGCGAGAAATCAGAGAATCTTTACTAGTGTGAGACTTCTTGGGCCTCCCTTTTTCTCCTCTTCATCTTTTATAAGAGGTAATAGGTAATAGGTAAATGAGTTCAAAACCCCAAAAGAAACACAAGCACTGAATTTGCTCATCCCCTGGAATAAATAACAAAGCTGCTGGGCCAAGTCGTGCTGAGAAGGTAGAGCTGAGAAGGTCAAGGTTAAACCTAGATCTGCCATTCAGCTTTGTGTGGTCAAAAATTCAGATGGTATTCCCAGCCAACTGTCCTGTGAACAGCCATGCTGGGAAGAGAAAGAAGCTACATGGAGGGTGTAGAGCTCAACACAGTCACTTCTACCCAGGACAACAACACACAAATGACAGCAGCCTTTCTAGATCGATGGGTGGCTTTTGGCACAGTCTTTATTCACTTTTTTTAAAAAGAGGTATTAAAATGTTTGAAATACGTATTTGTAACAAAAAGGCCCAACAACTTCAAACTGTAACCAGATGACAAAGAGCCCAAGAAGGCCAAGAATGGACATGGAGAAACTGCTCAGTGTGGGAATGGATGAGAGCAAAATCACTGTAAATCTACGTAGAGCATCCTTTGTCCTCATTGATGTCTCTAAAGGGCCTAAAAAGCCAACATCATTCCAATTTACAAAATGAAAAATCTATTTCAAAAAATGTATGCTGTGTACACATTTCCCCCAGATGGTCAGAAAGAACCCAAGAAGAATGGGAGATCAAGGGGTCTTATGAAAGAATTCCTGATTAGATGCCAAGAGACTGTTCTAGTCAGATTTCCGGCTCTGGCAGTATGAACTTAGCATATTACCTGGATCTTTCACATCACAAAATCTTTATCTGGTAACAGTCACAAACCTTCCTTCTTGGGTTTTATGAGGCTCCGAGGAGTCATGCAGGAACTCCCTCCTTGAAAAGTTAAAAAAGTTAAAAAAAGACTAAATGAATGTAATGTATTATATTTATTATCAATAACAAAATGAGTAGAAGATCTCAAGGACAGAAGTGGGATTCACTTACTCAACAAGTATATATTATGTAGTAGGTACACCCAGTAGGTGGGTGCCAGGCACTAATAAACACCGGGGATGTAGAATAAATAAAAGAGACAAGATCTCTGTGCATTATAGAGGCACACACAGACATCAAACAAATAACCACATAATTACAACTTTAATAAGTGCTTTGAAGAAAAAACAGAGGGTGAAACAAGGGGATGTTACAAGGGACATAGCCTGGACTGGCTGCATCAGAAATGGCCATCCTCAGGAAATGATATTTCTTAGATGAAATCTGAGGTTAAGTTGCCACGATTGAGGCAAGAAGATGGTAGAGCATTTCTTAAAAATTTTTATTTATTGGGGCACCTGGATGGCTCAGTCATTGGGCATCCACCTTTAGCTCAGGTCATGATCCCAAGGTTCTGGGATCGAGTACTACATCGGGCTCCCTGCTCAGGGGGTGGGAGGAAGCCTGCTTCTCCCTTTTGCACTCCCCTGCTTGTGTTCCCTCTCTCGTTGTGTCTCTCTCTGTCAAACAAATAAATAAGACCTTTAAAAAAAAAGATTTATTTATTTATTTTAGGAGGATCAGGGGAGGGTCAGGCAGAGGGAGAGGGAGAGAAAGAATCCCAAGAAGACTCTCCAGCAAGTCTGGAGCCCAATGCAGGGCTCAATCTCATGACCCCTGAGATCACCACCTGAGCTGAAATCAAGAGTTGCTCAGCCAACTGAGCCACCCAGGTGTCCTGATGATAGAGTATTGTCAAGGTGGAAAGAACAACATGTGAGAAGTGCCTGGGGTAGAACTGCAAAGACTAACAAGAGGGTAGTATATGGGAGGCGGGGAAGGTGGTTCAAGAAGAAACTGAGGAAGTAGGCAGTCAAGGTCATGTGGGGCCTTGAAGATGATGTCATATGGATCACAACTATATCCTACGAGCAATGAAAAGCTATCAGTGGGTTTGGAGCAGGAAGCAATAAGATTCAATTTGTATTTAAAACCAGAGTCAAGTTAACATGTGCCTCTGACTGACAGAGTAACCCATACTAGACTTGATTCCCATTGAAAAGCACCATAAAACTCGACAAAATGTTTGAAGAAACTGTCTTTACATATTGAATAAAAGTAATAGAGTACGGAACTGTGATCCTTGAGAGAAAGAAAATACACAAATCAAGTGCCACAATTACACCACAGTTGTTCAGCCTTATTTACTGGAAATGCTCTCCTGTTGTGGAGCAAGAAGATGGAGCCCAAATACAGTGGTAGTTTAGCTCAGCTAAGGACGTAGAGATTAGAATGCAGGGTTCCTGAGATGGCTGAAATTCTTCAGGGCAAAGTGCCTGGAAAGAGGAAGCTATACAAAGGGGGAGGGCCCAGAAGTCTGCATGGAGGTTACTTGCAGGTCCCTGGCTGAGAGTTGGGCTGCACAAAGTGTACACAATTCCACAAGGCCCTGAAGAGATCTCCTCCTGCAGGCCTGAGAGCTGAGTAATGGAAATAGGGATCAGACCATGCTGGGAAACACAACTGTAGCCCAGCCACAGCAGTAAGACCTTACTGAGCATCTCAGGCATTAGGAATGAGTGTGGTAGAAGTAAGGACCATAGTATAGATCAAGGGCTATGCCCTCAGGCTAAATTGAAAGCTAAAATAGTCCCACCCTAACAAAGAATAAGACTGGCCTTGGGATGCCTGGGTGGCTCAGTTGGTTAAGCGGCTGCTTTTAGCTCAGGTCATGATCCCAGTGGCCTGGGATCGAGTCCCACATCGGGCTCCTTGCTCTGCAGGAAGCCTACTTCTCTCTCTACCTCTGCTTGTGCTCGCTTGCTCTCTCTCCCTCTCTCTCTGACAAATTAAAAAAAAAAGACCAGCCTTGAGAGGAACAAAAGTTACAGCAACATAGCTACTTTCCAAACAAAACTCATGACCCTTTACATGCAGATGGCATTATTGGAACTGTTTACAATATTCCATTTCAATGGAATAAATGTTTATTTACATACATATAATAAATGATTATTAGACATGTGAAGAAAGAAGAAAATGTGACCAATAAAGAAGAAAAAAAAAATCCCTGAATAGAAAATAACCCCAAGATAACCCAGATCTTCAAATTACTTGATGAGGACTTGAGAACAGCTATTACAAATACGTTTAAGAAACTAAATGAAAATGAATCATAATGCATGAACATTTGAAGAATCTTAGCAGAGAAATGGAAACTATAAAAAAGAACATAGTAGAAATTCTAGACCTGGATGGCCTTAAAACAGATTAGAAACGTGATTGGAAAGGATAAGTGAACTTTAAGATAGAGCAGGGTTAATTGTCCAATCTGAAAAACAGAGAGGATAAAAAGAAAGGAAGGAAGAGGGGAAGGATGGAAAGAAGGAAGGAGGGGAAAGAGAAAGGGAGGGAAGGCAGAACTTCAATGATCTATAGGATCAAGCAGTATAACCTATGTGTATTTGGAGTCCCAGTAAGACAGGATAGAGAATAGGGAAGGGAAAAAACCCATAAAATAATGATTTAAAATTTCCCAAATTTACTGAAAAAATTAATTTACAGAGCTGAAGGGTCCAGTGAACACCAAGTAAAATGAATGCAAAAAGCAACAAACATTTAGGCACATAATAGTCAAGGCATTGATAACCACAGACAAAAAAATCTTGATTGCAGCCAAAGAAAAGTAACATATTATATACAGGAAGCAGAAAATTATGAAAAAATTCTTTTCATAAATAACAGAGGTCAGAAAACAGAGGAACCCAAGGGAAGGGGAAAAAATTGACAACCTAGATTTCTATGGCCAATGAAAATATATTTCAGAAATGAAGGCAAAATAAGGGCATTTTTAAGATAAATGAAAACAGAATATGTTGCCAGTGGTCCTGCACTAGAAATGCTAATGGAATTTTTTCAGATGGAAAGAAATGACACCAAATGGAAATACATCTACAGATAAGAGTGAAAAACAGTAAAAATGGCAAATATGTAGGTAAGAACAAAATATCGTATATCTTTTCTATGCATAAAATGTTTACAACTCACACAAGGGTTTACAGCAAAAGTTACAACACTATATTGTGGGTTTTATAATGTCTGTAGCTATAATATATATCATAACAATAGCACAAAGGATGGAGGGATATAGAGGAGCAAAGACTATTGCAAAATTTTTATATTTTAGGTAAAGTAGTGTAATATAAACTCTAAGTTGGCTATGGTAAGTTAAAGATGCATATTGTTGTCCCTGGAGCAACCAATAAAAAAATAATGCACAGAATGATAGCTTCAAAGTCAACAGAGGAATTAAAATGGAATACTTAAAAAATGTTAACTTAAAATAAGGCAATAAAAAAAGATGAGAGATAGGACAAATAAAAAATGGTAGGCTTAAATCCAATCATATTAATAAGCATATTAAATTAAAAGGCAGAAATTATCAATAATAAAAATAATTAAGAGACAATAACTATATACTCTCTACAGGACAAGCATTTTATTATTTTTTTAAGATTTTATTTATTCACTTGAGAGAAAGAGCATGCACAAGTGGGGGGAGGGGTAGAGGGAGAGGGGGAAGCAGACTCCCCACTAAGCACAGAGCCAGATGTGGGGCTTAATCCCAGAACGCTTGGGATCATGACCTGAGCAGAGGGCAGGTGCTTAACTGACTGAGCCACCCTGACACCCAGGACAAGCACTTTAAATGTAAAGACAGAAGTAGTTTGAAAGTAAAATAATGGAAAATATAAACTATGCAAATAATAAGCATAGGAAAGATGAAATGACCATATTAATGTCAGGCAAAGATTTCAAGACAAGGAATATTATCAGAAATAAAGAAGAACATTTCATAAATAAGTCAATTCATCAAGAGATACAACAACCATAAATACATATGTGTCTAATAACAAAATTTCAAATTATATGAAATAAAACTGACAGCATTAAGGAGAGGAATGGCCAAATCCACAATCACAGATGTAGATTTTTGACATCTTCATCTCAGTAATTCATGAAACAAAATTCTGTGAGAATATAGATGGTCTATAGATTCTCAATCATCCCACTATCATTTCTAGAATTTTATACCCAGTAAATATGGAATAGTCTTTCTTTCCAAGTGCACATGAAATGCTCACCAAGATAAAACATCCACTAGGCCAGAAACCAATTCTCGATAAATTTCAAAAGGCTGAAACTTTTAGAATATGTACACTGACCAGAGCAGAAATAAATTAGATATCAATAATAATAATATATCTGTGAAAGCTCCCAAATAGTTGGAAATTAATGGCATGCTTCTAAATAGCCTGTGGGTCAAATAGGATCATAAAGAAAATTAAAATATGTTGAATTTAATGATAATGAAAACACAATATCAAAATTTGTGAGAGGGAAATTTCCAAGTTTAAATGTACTTTAAAAAAATTTAAATGTATTTATTAGAGAAGAAAGATTCAAATCCAATGATGTAAGCTTCCATCCCGAGAAAGTAAAGGATGAACAAATTAAACCCAAAGTAAGTAGGAAGGAGAAAATAATAAAGCTAAGAATAGAAATCAGTATAATGTAAAATAGACAAACAATACAGAAATGAAAAAAGCCAAAGCTAGTTTTTTGAAAAGATTAATAAAATTGATAAGACTAGTAAGAATTCTTGAAACTAAATGAGAGGACATCATTACAGATCCTACAGACAATCAAAAGATAATATGGGGATATTTTTTAAAATGTTAACAACATAAGAGGACACAGACAAATTCTTTGAAAAACAATTAAAAAAATGGTCATAAGATGATATAGAAAACAAAAGTTCTATGTATCAGAGAAAATGCATTCTTTACCAAAAGCCTTCCCACAAGGAAACTAAGTCCAAATGATTTCACTGGTATATTCTATAACCCATCCAAGGAAAAAACAATTCAAATGCTACACAAATTCTTTCAGAAAATAAAGAGAAGAGTACTTCTTAACTCATTTTGTGAGGCCTGCATAAATTTGATGTCCTATACCCTGTAAAACTTTATAAGAATACAGCAGACCAATAACCACCATGAATATAGATACAAGAAAAACCTTAACAAAGTAGTATTAGACTGAGTTCATTATATATTATCTATATAAAAGGGATAATGTATCATTGCCCAAGTATGACTTATGCCCATAATATACAGTTGGTGTACATTTGAAAATTGATCAGTATAATTAAACCATATTAACAGCTTTAAAGCACAACAATATAATCATCTCACTGGATACAGGAAAAAAATTGATAAAATTTTTACAAATGTAAATGGTTAAAATAAATTATCAGTTAACAGAAACAGAAGGAAAATTCCTCAGTTTAATGAAAGGAATTTATGAAAAACTTGGAAAAGACATCATATTGAAGAAGATTGAGAACAAAGTTAGGATGGCCATTCTTATCACTCCTATTCCAGATTATACCAAAAATTCTTCCCAGAGCAATAAATAAAAAAGAAACAGAAGGCATGAAGATAGGAAAGAAGTAAAATTATTTGCAGACAACATAATTGTTTATATAAAAAGCCTTAGGAAAAATATAAAACAACTAGTAAGTGCTAATAAGTGAATTTAGAAAGGTCATAGGACATAAGGCCAGTGCACAAAACGCGATTATATTTCTATACACTAGCAGCAAAAAATTGGAAAATGAAATTTTTTTAAAAAGATTTCATTTAACATAGTATTAAAAGCAAAAATATTTTGAAATAAATTTGAGAAAATATATGTAATACATTTACATTGAAAACTATAAAACATTCCTGAGGGAAATTAAAGATCTAAACAAATGTAGACACACATCATGTTCATAGATTAGGAGCCTCAATATTTTTAAGATTTTAATTCTCCTGAAATGGATCTACACATTCAACACCACATCTCCAATTATAATCACAAACATTTTAAGATAAAAATTAATAAGCTGATTCTAACATGTATATGGAGATGTAAAAGACCTAAAAATCTTTGAACAAGACAAATAAAATTGGGAGAGTCCCGTTTCTTGCTAAAAAGCCACAGTAATTAAGCCAGTATAGTACTGGCAAAATGATAGATCAACGTAGCAGAATAGTGAGTTTCTCATTTCCACCAAGGACAAACTGATAGGAAAGGGATCATACCTAAAATTGTTCTAAGAAAATTAGGTTACCTGGAGTACAAGAAGAAAACCTCTCATGCATGTGAACAGTTGGTACTCTGTGCAATAATTAATTGCTACTTTTAATACTACAAAGGATAGGAACATTGAAAGAGAGCTATCAATTGTAGACAGGATAGTGACCATCACTATTTCTATTCTTAAAGCATGTGTATCTTATTTCATATCTGACTAAAAATTTCTTTTATGAAATAAAGACACATTCATGAAAAAAATGGGCTGTATTCAATATCTGTAAATTGAACAAGTTTTATCACAGCAGGAATTTTAGAATTTAGAGATGCCTTTGGAAAATCATCATCTTTGTAACATAAATAATCATCCCATAGATTGTTGATTTGGAAAGTTCCCATATTATTAACTCTGTTTTAGTAATTTTATGACTATGATGGTGGTCAGGGTGCTGCTGATTGTAATGAGAATGGTGATTACTTCACAGAAATGTGGCCTATGTGCCTTGGATTGTGCTGGGGTGAGATCATGCCCTCACTAGAGCAAACTGGGAATTTCATAACAATGAAAGATCCCCAAGTTCGATCTGAACTTTATTCTAATAAATAACTTTATTCGGTATTTCTTTTCTACCTCTGTTACAGGAAGTTGCACATAGCATATCCCCTTGTGTCTTCTTCCTTACCAGACTATGAGGACTTGAGGACACAGACGCTAAGTTATTTGACTTGGAGTTCCCAGTGCCAAGCACAGGACTTGACCTGTGAGAACCCAGAAGAAAGATTTCCAGTAGGGACAGCAAGAATTTTCAGCAACAAAGATTTCAGCTGAGTCCTAAAGATGAGAAAAATTCCCTGGAGCATTCCTGGTAAAAGGACCAGACTGAACAAAGTTGGCAAATTCAAGATGATACAAATAGTTTAATTTGGAGGAGGAAGTACAACAAATAGGTAGAAGCTGGGGCTAGAAGGTGTAAGTTGGGACCAGTTATTCTTATGTCAACAGAATGCAATTTAATCTGATTGTTTTATATCTCTTCCTATAGAAAACCAAATAACCATGCCCTCCAGACTGGAAAGGGACAGCATTTACTAAGCAGTTTCTTACTTCTTCCCCAGACTAAAGGGGTATAGAAATAGGAAAGAAGATAATCAGTCACAGTGGAGTCAGGTGCCTTGTACTACTGGGGCTGACAAATTTCATCAGAGTCCTTGAATAGAAGAGCATGTTTCATACTCAGGTTGTAACAAAAGTTGCCAGCAGCCACTGAGTGCTTGTAGACATGCATCTATACATCAGCTCTTATCAGGAAGGGCACCCAAGGCTTTTCAGTCTCAGTGTGGGGAGATACTTGGCTTGCCCTGTGCATAAAGCCTTGGGATGTTTCCAGTAGAAGTCAGCCTTTTGATTTGTAGAGATACTGCAGTAGATTAATTCATGCCAACATCATTCAGTGGGGTCCTAACATTCTCACAACAGCTCAGAAGGCCACAGCACATCCTTTTCTATCAGCTGCTTTCTACAATAGGGATGGAGGATGGGGAAGTCTGCAAACTCAGGACAGAAGTCGTCATTTCTGCCCATTTGCTTATTCCAGAAATGACTCCAGCAGGAGCTTCTCCTGGCAATCCTTGCAGATTTGGGGCTGGATAGAAATGGATTAGAGAGAGGATGAGGGACCATAGCAGACAAATTTTACCATCCAGATAATTTCCTTTGTCCTTCCTCTCTATTTTCCTTTCCAACAACTTCCTTTGCATCATTCAGGTTAGGTCTTAAAATTCCTCCCTCTCTCCTGCCTCTCATAGATGTTTGGCATCAATGGATGTGTTTGCCCTTAGCCTATCCTCATGTCCACCGCTATGTAGGCTCTCTGATGGCAAGAGCTTTGCCTGTCTGGTTCACTGTCATCTCCCCAGTGCCTGGTAAAGCCTGGCGTAGAATAGGCACTCAACAAAAATTCACCGAGCAACTGGGTGAGCAGTTAGAGTTATTTCTGGGATTCGCTTCTATCCAGTCATCACATGGAAGCAGTGAAGACAGGCTCCTCTGAAGGTTGTGGATTAAGGGAGAGGGCTCAGTACCTCTTTTTCTCTTTTCATTCTTACAAATCCCTATCCCAACAGGTTGTCTTCCCTTGCTGCTTCGTCTCCTTCTCTACGCAGATCGCTGGGTTCCTCCCAGAGAAGAAATACCCCCTTTATGAATCAGAGGTCTGTCCCACACAGTGTTTGGCAGGAGGACCCACTTTGGAATTAGAACAGCTGCTGCTTATGCTGGTGCAGTCCAAGTACACAGGAGTTGATTTAAGAAGCTGCCGTCCTTAGATGAATTACCTTGTAAAGAGCAATCATATTATTTTAGAATGCAAAACTACCTTATAACTTCCCCTGGTTTCCTAGTGCATTGAGAAGAAAATCTGAACTACTCACTGTGATCTGTGGGGCCCTGTCTAACTCTACCTAAATCGTTGTCCTGATACGCTGGCCTTCCCTCGTTCTCATTTCTTGTCCTGGCCCTCCTCGGCCTTGGGGCCTTTGCATGTGATGTTTCCTCTGCCTGGGTTGCTCTTTTCTCAATATCTGCCCGTGTAACTTCTATACTTAATGTGTCATCAAGTGTCATCTTCGTACCCTTTTATTTTCTTTACAGAACTTTTCACAAATGGCAATTTATGTATCTAGTGATTTATTATTTAACCGAGCCTTTCCCAGTGGGCTAGAAAGTCCTCAAGGGGAAGGATTTTGTGTCTATTACCCCTGCAACTCTTACCAGACAATCCAAGGCTGGGGGGTTCTGGCTCTTTCAGTCTGTTCTCACATGGCCTCTCCAGCCTGGCTGTATTAGTATCCTAAGGCTGCCGTCATAAAGTTCCACACACCGCGTGGCTTGAACCGACAGGAATTTATTATCTCCTGATTTTGGAGGCCAAAGTTTGAGATCAAGGTGAAGTGGGGCATGATCCCTCCGAAGTAGACTTCCTTGACTCCTCCCAGCATCTCCGGGGCTTGTGGCCAGCAATGCTCAGCATTTCCTAGCTTGCAGATGCAGCACCCCAATCTCTGCATCTGTCATCATGTGATTTCATCCCCTGTCTGTCTGGGTCTCTTCTCCTCTTCTACTAAGGACATAAGTCAGATTGGACACAGGACCTACCCTACTCTGGTGTGATCTCATCTGAACTTAGTACAGCTACAAAGACCCTCTTTCTAAGTAAGGTTACATTGGGAGATAGACATGAACTTCTGGGGAACACTTTTCAACTGAGGACCCGGTCTCTGTGCCCAGTGGGACTCGAGCATGGGGACGTCTTAAAATGTACTGTCCAGAACTGCACCCTCGAGGCCACGACTGGCCCAGCCAGTGCAGCAGGGAGAGCCTCGGGCCTCGGCCGACAAGAGAGCTAAGTACCCTTCCTACTTCTTCCTTTTATAGTCTTGTATATATAAAGTCATTTGTATTCCAGAAAGGACGACTATTTAACCATTCTTACCTCAATGTTAATCCCTCAACACAGAGAAAATGATCCTGCCAAAGGGAAAGGGAGATTAAAAATGAGGCGAATTACTAAATTGTTAGCACTATAAGCACAGGCTAAATCAACATGCACAGACAGAACCAGGATTGCCTAAAATTGGCTCAAAAATCCACCTCTGTGTTCAGGGAATCAACACATTTTAAAGCATGCCATTAGGTCACTTGTCCATGGTGTTCAGTTATAGCAAGTTCAAGGTCAAGCCAGAATTCCACAGCCTAACCTGACTGTGGCAGATTTGAACATGTGTTTTTTTCTGATGTTGCTAGGAGTTGGTGGCATTTTCCTCTCTGAAGACTTGACAGTAAGTCTCATGAATTCCTGGCACAGGACTAACTCAAACTCTGCTTTTCTAGATGGTGCCCATAACCCAAAGATGTTTTTTACCTTTGTTAAAACCAAACGCAACCAGAGGCCAGACATAAAAATTTCCTGAGTAGACAAAACCAGTTTAGTCACACAAGCAAAGTTTAATTTAGCTTATTTTGTAAGACAAGTGAAGCTAACTTGACCCAGGTCACTTCTCACAAGGGAAATGGAACTTGTCCCCCAAAAGTGATATGAGATAACCACTAGCCAATTCCCTTCCATTTAAGAAAATTCCAATATTAATCAGTCACCGTGGAGAATAAATGCTCAGCCTCCACAACATATAAGCTGCCTTATAACAATATACCTCTGAGCCTCATTCCATGTTTTGGTTGGAGGGATCCTAGTTTGCAAACTGTCTTTACAGGGTATGAGCAATAAACTTTTACTAATGACCATGTCAGTGATTCTCTGGTTCTACTTCTGGCCCACCCCTCCCCCCCAGAACTTTTGATACATTTTTTCCTCAGGAAAGTTTGTAAATAGACCCCCAGGTTCCCCTTGGTTCTTGGATACTTCATAGGACAGGTGAGTTTGTATCAACAAAGGTGACTGAGAAGTCCTGGTGAAAGGAAAGAATTTAAGAAGGAAGAACTTAACACTTTGTGGACTGGACGACATCTCACAGTTGTGGGGCATTAACACAGTTGACATCTAAGGATCATCTAGGATTTGAGGGCTGGAAGGGACATGAGGATCATTTAGTTCAACCTTCTCATTTTTCAGATGAGGAAAGTGATAGGGGAAGGAACTAGCTCAAGGACACGTTAAGCGTTTTTAGCTGAGCTGGGAATGGACTCAGGTCCCTTGACACCAGTCACTTTCCACTATTTGCAACAGCATCCGGAAGAAAAATGTAGGTGCAGAGAAGTGAACCCAGCTCTCACATATATCTGCTATGGTTGAATTGACATTCTCTAATCCCTGTCCCTCCCCTCAAAATCAGGTCCATTAATGCAAAAGCTAAAATTTGGGGAGGCTTATTGATTTGAAAAAGCATTCTCTAAACATCTCTTCTCCCTGCCCCCATCTCTACCATCCATTAGCAATTCCATTAAAAATAGCTTTGACTTAAAATTGGCCTGGAGATCATCAGTCTGCAGTCATATAAGCCCTCAACTGAACGTATTAGCATACCAAGTAAAACCCAGATGACTATGCTGGGGCCGCGCTGCCTGGGCCAAAAGCCGAATCCCTGTGGGTCTGCGGATGCCATGAGGATTGCCCAGACCTCCGGACTCCTCACCTGGGCTGGAGGGTGTGCATGCGTGCACGCATGTGTGTATATGTGTGTGTGCCCACATGAGGGGATGCTCCAGAGTCCCAGAGGTGAAACTTCCTTATTTCAACCTCTCTCTATGTGTCGTGGCCAGGCAGGGCTGATAGGAAGTGGACATCGAAGACTCCAGGCAGGGCTGATGAACGAGGTCTGGTTCCCTGTGGGATAGGACCAGGAATTCCCTGCACAGAGATAACCTGAAAGATAGAGCCACAGATTCTGAAGATGCCTGTGTTCTAGAACATTCTAGAACACTCTAAGAACACTCTAAGAATACTAAAATCTTCTTATTTGTATACCTCTGCCCTTTTTTACTCAGATGAAGGACCCATGACCCAGTCAGATAAAGTGACATCCAGGGAACACTCAGCAAAGCAGAGGCAGAATTGGGTCTAGACACCAAGGTACTTCACTCCGTGTCCAGTGGGCTTTCCTGATACCAAGCTTCAGGTTGTATAATCTCTTCTTTCCCCACTCCTCTTCCTCCAAAATTTGATAAAGGAGTCCCTTCTTCCAATAAGGTGCTAAAAAGTGAACCTTTGCCAAAAGTAATCCAGATACCAGCATTTTCATTGCTAGCTACTTGCCCAGGGTAGTGAGCTGGTTAAACGAAGGGATTTTTTTTTTTTTTTTGAGAGAGAGAGCATGAGTAGGAGGGGAGGGGAAGAGGGAGGGAAAGAACCCTAAACAGACCCCATGCCCAGCATGGAGCCCAACATGGGGCTCAATCCCACAATCCTGAGATCATGACCTGAGCCAAAATCAAGAGTTGGAACCATAACCAACTGAGCCACCCGGGTGCTCCAAAGAAGGGATTCTTTGATTTGAATCGCAGTGCCTCGGTTTTCCCATCTGCAGAATAGGTACAATAATGGCTCTTCCTTTACAAAGTTCTTAAGAGGAGTAGATGAATTAATTCGTATGAGGCCCTTCGCACAATCCCTGGCACACAGGGTTCTGATCAGTACAAACTGCTATTATCATGACGAAGCCTAGACATGAGGAGAAGGGAGACTAGAGGAGCAGCCATCAGGAACCCCAGCAGGAGGGAAAGGCTATTATGAGAGAATATGAAAATGACAGGTGGTTGCAAAATGAAGAGTAAGTGTGACTTACACACAAATCCTGGGTACAGTTTAAAACAAGGCATTATGGAGAAACTTCTCCAAGCCAACAAAATGTCTGAGTCCCTGCATACACGCTATCCTTTAAGATGAAGGAGCCACAGTGTTCGTCCTTCCCCGGCATCCCCCCAGCCTAATGCTCTGGGGGCCAGGTTACAACAGGCAGATCACAAGGGCTCCACGCTTAATACCCTGCTTCCGCTCACATTCTGACTCCCCCCACTCCTCTCTTATCCTGGAACGAGGATGGACAAGAACTACTTACTGCAGAGGAACCCACCCAAACAAGTTCTGGGATCTTCCCAAGCTGCTCATGAGTCCTCCCTGCCTAGAGCTCAGTCCCCTCAGCTCCGGCCACTAGGCAGCTCTAAGTGCAAGTCTTTATATCTCTTCTTGTGGAATCATCCTTCCAGAGGAACAATTCATTCTCAAGAAGGGATGCCTGTTCCTTAGCAGTCTGTCCATCATGTCACACACACACACACAAGAAAAAAGCCTCCAAAAGACTTCATAAGAGGCCTTTGAAGCTTCTCCTACCCTTGAGTTTGGGACTCTCAGGAGGAACCTGGGTTGGGGCATAGGATGCTGGGAGGGAGCAACAAGATGATGCAGGTATATACACACATACACAACACACAGCACATAAATACACAACTGGTCTCCTCTGCACACAGTAAAAGATAGCTTTGCTGTACACAGCCATTCAAAGATTATCCTTTCCTTAAATATTTGGACCTGGAATGAGTTTGGACTTAATCTCCTACCATATGAAATTTCTAAGGGAAAGAAATGCAGGACAATTCATGTATCTTGAGCTTTCAAGAACTATCAATGCAGGGATCCTACAGGATATTACTCAGTAAAGTCCTGCAGCTTCACTCTTTCATTCAAGTGCAAGTGTTTTTGTTGGGAATTATCTGTTTCCATGTGACAATTTTTGCTTTTAGGAAATCAGCAATGTGGGCACAGAAGCAGTGTTTTTCCCACTCTAGTGGCAAGAGCACTATATAAAAAGTCCTATTTCCAAGGATACCCATGAGTCACTCAGACCTTAGGGCCAAAAGCACTCTCCTTTTTCTGTATATTGATTTCTTCACTAGCTAATTGGGAATAATTTATCCTGCTTTCCCCTATATGGACACTGTAAGTCTTCACGTTTCTATAGGGAATTAGGGAACCTTTGGAAAAGCCTCACTATAGTCAAGCAACTCTGGGGATCTCACTGCAATGGACTAGATTGTGTTCCTCCTCCAAATTCCTATGTTGAAGCCCTAACACCCCCCAAAGTGGTGATATTAGGAGTGTGTATTGGGGGAGGGGGTGGTAAGTTGGGTTCAGGTGAAATCATGAGCGTGGAACACCCACAATGGGATCAGTGCCCATGTAGGAAGGGGAAGAGATACCACAGCTTTCTCTCTCTGCCATGCAAGGCAATAGTGAGAAGGCAGCTGTCTACACTTCTGGAAGCACCCTTCCTCCAGACATCAAACCTGTCAGTCCCCTCATCGTGGGCTTCCCCGCCTGCAGAAACGTGAAGAATCAATGTCTACTGTTCAAACCATCCAGTCTAGGGTATTTTGCTACAGCGGTCCAAGCTAAGACATGCACACATCTGCTCTGTTCACCCCGAGAATCATATAACATCCCAGCCTGCAGGCTACTTCAGAGCTCATCCAGTTTAACTTTATAGAGGATGAAACCAAGGTGTAGAGGGGAAGACTAAATAATTAAAACACACACGGTGGCTGATGGAGATTCTCAGATCAGAAGCTCAAAACAGTGGAATGTAGCCATTATGAATGGGAGGCTCTGAAGTTATGGCTGAATTTGGGGCTTGAATTTGGCCGCTCACTAAGCTTGCAGTCATCACATTACACTTCACAGTCCGTTTTCTCACTGTTCGTTGAGAATGACAATACCTTTATGGGTTGTTGTAAAGATTAAATGAAATAATACTTAGCACACTGCCTGGCTGATAGTAAGTGTTGCATAAACGCTAGCTCCCTGTGGTAGAGACCGGGAAAGACTCAGGCTCCCCTTCCACAGTGTAGAGCTGTTGCTGGAACATGGCTGACAGCCTGGACTTACATTTCGCAGCCCCTCTTGCCTCTAGGGAGGGCTACGTGACTGAGTGATCCCCAGAGGAGTGCAAGCAGAAGCAATATGTGCCACTGCTGGGCCAAGCAACGGATGCGGAGTCTGCCCTCCTCTGGGGTTGGATTATGTCAGAACAACTCTACAGCCCCAAAATGGTGGAGCTGCAAGATGGAAGCAGTCTACATCCCTGAGTCATGGCTTGGAGGAGAACTGCCTTTCCAGGACATTAGACTTGGCATGCGTAAGCCAATGAGATCCTGGGCTTGTTACAGCAGCTAGCATGGAGCATCCTGACTAATATGCCACTGTTATTATTACTAGAGCAGACACATGTCCAGAAAGTGAGAGGGAAATTGGAGAGTTTAACCAGGATGGCTCTTGCCCATAACTTCTGAGTGTAAAGGTAGGAAAGGTGTATGTTTGCAATATCCCTGCTTACACTAAGCCCTGTGCTCAAAGGCCTGCATTCCCCTACTAAGCAGCAGAGGGCAAAGAGGTAGAGTCTGGTCTAGCTCTGTCCTCCCCGGGGGCTGACCTAGCCTTTCTGATGAGTGATAAGAGGATTCTAAATGATCTTAGCCCTGGCAGTATGCTCCTGTAAAACCCCCTGCAAGACTGGTAAAAGAATTATAAACACTGCAGGAAGGGCAACAGCAGGGGGGGGATTCGGACAGTCTGGTCTTCCCTACACCATTAGCTGGGTTATAACCAGCCACTTAATTGAGCCTTAATTTCCTCATCTGTACAATGAGGGACGGAAGGATAAAGGATCCTTTCCACTTTAATGATCTGGGATTCTTACAAGTTCATCCGTTCAACAAACATTTACTGAACTCTGATGTACAGAGATCTTTAAGATTTGGTCTCTGTCCTCAAAATGTTCACATTCTGGAAGAGATGTGCCTGCCATGGGGTCAGGCGTGGAGGAGTGGCCTTCGAGCAGCGTTCTCTGCCCATGTGACAGCTTACCAGGCTTCCTTTATAACCTCGATATAAAATAGAGGCAGAAGGGAACAAGGGCTATTAGCAAGGCAAGTACCCTAAGAAAGGTGTTCATTCTGGAACAGCCCAGAATCTGCAACATGGCAACAACTCAGAAAAGTCTTTTTTTTCCCCCCAGCAACTCAAAAGCACTGCATTTTAGACCCCAAGAGGAGCCTCTTATCTCATCCTCCCTCGTAAAGCAAAACTAAGGCCGAGTTCAACTGAAGTCATTTACCTGAAGATGAGGTTGGGTCCAGGTTCTCTCTGCCCATCATCTTGAGTCATGGCCTTGGAAATGAGGGGAAACTTGACAAATGCCCACGGGGGGCCAGGTGAATGTCTCCCAGTGCCATGCCACCCGGACTCCTCGCTTGGAAAAGCTCTGGATTTCTTCACCAGGTGTCCATGGTTCCGATGTACGGTTGCTGACAAAACTCTGGACCAGCTGCCTCCCTAAGCCTTCCAGCCTCAGTTTTCACATGTTATACCTCTTTCAATTATGTTCAAAACTTCAGAACTACAAAACTAGTCAGGCAGCCAAAAAAGGGGAGGGGGTGGATTGTGGATTGTGAGCCAGAGCCAACAGCCACCTTCTGGCTTGAAAGGATTCAACCTTCTGAGGAAAACAAAAAGCCCCTTCCTCTGTTGCCATGGGAACAGCTCCGCAATGCTAGGGCTGCTCTGTGGGGAAACTGCCTTGGAGCAGAGCTGGGGAGAGGGCTTTCTTGCCAATGAGGCTGGAAGGCCATTTGGGAGTAAGCAATCCTGTCAGCGCTCCTGATTGTGGTGGGGTGGGGGGAGCCGGGAGTGGTTCCCCAGTCTCTGGCCCTAAGGGCATCTTTTTCCACTAGCATCGCCCAGCTGGCAAGAAAAGGGGCCATGACCCAAGGCTCACTTCAAACTATTATGAAGTAGGGTTCTCTGCTTAAAGACTTAAGGTCACTGAGCAGAAGAGGCCTCCTCTTACCCACTGGTTCGGCTGAATCCCTGTCCCACCAGAACAGGGTGACAGAGCGGCTGTCATCTGAAGAAGCCAGGGATAACCAGAAAGAGTCATATCAAGAGAAGATTTGGTGGGGTGAGGGGAGGGGGGCATAAATGGAGACCATGAGCAGCCACAAGCCTCCTGTGGAATCCTTTGTGACTCCCACACCATACACTCACACAATGCTTGACAATGATCACTGTCTCCTGACCCATATTTTCGTTTGCTCTGTTTCACGGAAGACTCATTTCTCAGCCCACTGCCAGCTGTTTATGACTCAGACAACCCCCCAGGGAGCGCAGCCCCTACCCAGCTCTTAGGAAGAGTGCCAGCTTTCCTGGCCAAGGGCAGCAGGGGCAGGGGATGAGGGAGGAGGTGTTTTCTGGTGGCATAGCAGCTAAACGCGTGTGCTCTAATGTCAGACAGGCCTGGCTCCGTGACCTCGGTCAGGACAGCAAGCGTCGGAGTCTCAGCCTCCTCATCTGTAAATTGGGTGGTAATCCCACCTATCCATGAGATTACTGGGAGTATTATATATTGCATGGATAGCATTTAGCCAAGAAGCTGGAGCATAACACATATTCAATAAACACAAACTTTGCAGAAGGAAAAAAAAAGGGGGGGTTACACTAAATAAACTTTACAGTTTTCCCAATTGTAGGAATCTGTGATTTCTATCTCCACCTCTCTAAAAAAGAAGTGTATTATGACTACCCTCCATGGTTAGGATTATTTCGACTTTTGTTTAATGTCTTCTTCATTCTCTCATTTTCTTATTCATCTTTATTAATATTTGTTTATGTGGAAAACCAGAAACATGGAAAGAACTACAACAGAAGGTATCTGCTGGCAGGAGACCATGTGGAGGTCTACTATTTATAAAGGAAATACTATAAAATATTTTTTAAGGTGAGGTTATTCAACACTCTATGTAGTCTTCACCTCTCTGACATCTATTTCAGAGGTCCTAAACATTGCCCAACTTCAATTATCTTACCCACAGAAAATTTATTTTCAAGCCTCCACCTCCAGGTCTGGCCTTCCTCCCAGACTCTGGGCCCCCTGAGCCTGCACACATGCGTGCGGATGAGCCAGAAGAATCCATAATTAATCAACTGCTCATGATGTATCACTGTTTACAAAGCCCTACCACACTTGTCTCATTGACTCCTCAAAATAACCCTGTGATAGGACGACTAAGATCATTGCTCCCATTTTACAGAAGAAACAACTGAGACAAATTGAAAGGCCTACCTATCCCATTGCCATATCAGTCAGTAGGTCAATGGAGGCACTAGGAATTTGAATCCAGGTGTGCTGATGCCACTTCAGAACAAGTTTCTCCCAGGGTAAAACTTTCCACTAAATCTCGTGGCTCCTCCAGCCTCTCTGCAGTGACCCCAGTCCCCTGGTACTTGTCTTCTCGTCTCACGCTCTTCTCTGCCACCTCACTCTGTCAATCATGGAGCCCTGTCACACCTTCTCTTTCAGTGTCTCTCAAGTTGTCCCTTTCCCTCCATTTCTACCGTGACCCCTCACGTTCTGGCCCTGGCTGCCCCATACATATCCTGAGGACCCCACCAAGCAATAGCTTTCCAGTTGGTCTCACCAACTCCATCTCTTGGTCCTTCACAGTAACCAGGTTAATCCTACCTACTGTGTCTCTAGTGCAAACACCTCCATAGCTCTGATTGCCCACAAAATGAAGATCAAAATCACTGCCTGATAGACAAGACCCTTCTCTATCTCCTGAACCTATAATCCTTGCTTTAACTCTTATTATTCCCCTAAATCAGTCATTTAGTTCTAGCCATATACATATGACTTGTCCAAAAATAACAAATGAGTTTCTTCTCAGATGCCAAGAGATCAAAAGGTGATGTCTGCCTAGAGCCCTGGGTTGAAGAGGCTTATTACAACATATTTGGGTCAGAGAAAAAGGGTGCCAAAATCAATTAGCAATATCTGCCAGTGTCAAAAGGATGGAAGGAGAGAAGGTGGAACAATGTGCCATTCCATTTGTATCCCTTGTCCTTTCTATTAGTGTGAAGCTCATCTAGGCCATAACCTTACTTTTCTTCTCCAATCTTCTCCCTACAGCTAGCTACTTAATAGTACCTTGCACACAGTAGATACTCAGTAAATATTTTTTAAATTGATCCATAAATTTTTCTGAACTCATTTTGAGTTACAATAGTGCGGAAACCCCATAGGATAGAGCAATGGTTCTCCACCCTGGGGAGCTATAAAAAGATACATCTAGGACTCATGCCCATAGGTTCTTTTTTTTTTTTTTAAGTTTTTAAAAATTTATTTAGTTAGAGGGAGAGGGAGCATGAGTTGGGGGAGGGGCAGAGGGAGAGAATCTCAAGTAGACTCCCTGCTGAACGGGGAGCCCAATGAAGGGCTCAATCCCACAGTCCATGATATTATGTCCTGAGCTGAAACCAAGAGTTGGATATTCAAACAACAGAGCCACCCAGGCCCCCCATGATAGGTTCTGATTTAATTAGTCTGGGAAGGATTCAGCACAGTCGTTTTTTAAAGCTCCTTCAGGTTGAGAAGCACTGGCTTAAGGGAAGGGCAGTGGAGCTCAGAAGTCCTGATTTTCCTGAATAGCATATGATCATGAACAAATCACTGTACTTCACTGGGTCTCCATTTCATCTGTTAGAAAATAAAGTAGTTCTACTACACTATATCTAAGGTGTGTTCAGGTTCTCACAATTTTCTCTTCCACTTCCTAAAGAGTTTCTCTACCAGCAGAGTCCAGCTCTTATACTGGGGATCTAAAAGCCTCCATCAGATGTTCCTAGAATCAGAAAAAATGGAAAGCCTATTATATATGCTTTTTTTCTCCATTTTTTCAGCCTGCTCTAGACATTAGAAACATTGGTTCTTAAATCAATCAATCAACTAACCAACCAATAAATTAATGATGTTAATTAAGTAACTTGGGGGCCACTGAACTTCACCCATTCTTAGATGTGAACAATTGACATTTTCTCACATTTCTGTAAATTGCTTTAAGAAACTTCTTAAATTTCTCTTGCATCCAAGTTACTGCCTCTAAGACTTTCTATGTTGAAAATTTAGAGATGTCTGAATTAAGGACATGGATCTGTATTATTGTTTAGAACCATGTAAGAAGCTATGTAGAGAATACAAAGAAGCACAAAATTTTGTCCTGAGGAACTTAAACTATAACTGAGGAAAGAAAATTCACACACACGCACACACACACAATTTAGAACTAAATATAGGGCCCTAGAAAAACAGTGTTCAGATGGCACGCAGGGAAGGGAAAGATCCATGTTCCTCCCACCATTGGGAGGGAAGTCAGCCAGGTCTCTTTGACCTTAGAGAGCTGGTATCATCCCAAACCTACTATCAAGTTTATTCACACCATGACTAATTCCTGGCAATGGGGAGGGGCTCCCAGAATACCTCCTAATTGTTGAACACAGCAGGAAGTAGCAAGAAACATCTCCCATCCTTCCCTTCATCTCTGTCTTCTACTCCCCTAGTAATGGCCCCCAAATTCATTCCCAAGTAACTGACATGCAAATTAGATTAGAAGAAGGCAGAAAGGATTGGGGCAAGGAAGTAAATTGTATCCTGGACACCTACAATTGAGAAGCAAACATTCTATTCCTTGAAAACGGAGTCTGGATGGTGTGGAGACTAGGTTCACAGGGGACATGGTGAATGGGGACCTGGTAAAGGTCAGACATCTGGGCGCTGGGTGGTGAGACAGGCAGACTTTCTGAACCTTCCCAATAGCACTTAATTGATGGGTCTTGCAGACCAATGTTCTTTGGCCATCTCCCAGGAGTTAACTCTCAAGTATAATTGTTTCTCTTCCTGTGAGTGTGATCGGTAATAGCTGAAAGCTGGTGATTGTGATGGCAGTGAATTATGCTGAGTCCTGCTTCCCTGTGTCTTCCCTGTGTTAGGCTTTCTTTCCTTAGTTTTGCCTCAGAATGTCCTTTTCTGATAGCAGCCAATTTGATACATTCTCTCCAAACATGGCTTCACAGAGCATGAACAATGTTGTCTAATCTCTGATTTTACAGATGAGGAATCAGGCCCTTCTAAAGAAGGGACTTGCCCATGGTCACCCACTAGATGGTGTCAAGCATCATGGCACTCTGATGGTTGGTGCTCAGGTCCAAAGGGCATGGTGAGGAGAAAGGACACAACAGTTAGCCTTTGGACTTTCTTCATTCTAAATTCTCCCCTTCAGTGATCCTGTCTACCCCCAGGTCTTCAATCTCACCTCCACTCTTATGACCCTCTAATCTGTGTCCCTTGCCCTGAACCTCCCTGAATGCCAGGACCATATTTCCATTTGCCTAAAGCATTTTCACATGGGTGTTCCATTGCCATCTCAAAAACATGTCACAAGTGAAATTCCAAATACCTCACAAGCTTATTCCCCCTTTTCAGATTCTCCAGTCTATTGAAGGGCAATCCTATCCATTCTGTAATGCTGGATTGAAACTGGGCAGTCATCTTTGACTCTCCCTCCTTAGTGCCGTTCAGTCTCCAAATCTATTGATTCTTGTCATAGAACACTTTCTTACCCATCTCCTCCCATCTGTTTCAATGGACACAACTCAGGCTCCCATCACTTTTCATCTACATTACTGTGATAGTTATTTAATTGGTGGTCCTCCTTCTGGATTCTCCCTTCTGTCCCTTATCTGTCCTCCATATCCCTGCCAGACTAACCCTTCAAGAACACAGATCTGTCATGTCATTCTTTTACTCAAATGAACGCCTATGGTCACTTTACTGTCTAGGGAGTAATGTCCAAACCCTTCAGCCTATCATCAAGGTTCTCTAAAATTTGGTCATACTCCACTCCATCCTGTGCCTTCTTCCATTAGGCCCTGTCACTCCTTCTCTTGACCAGAAATGTCCTTCCTCCCATATTACCTTAACAAAGCCCTACTTCTTCTTCAGGACTCATTCTCTCTTTCTCTCTCTCCCTCTCTCTCTCTATCTCTATCTCTTAATATTTTATTTACTTATTTATTTGAGTTGGGGGGGGTTGAGTGGGAGGAGGAGGACAGGGGGAATAAGAAAGAATCTCAAGCAGACTCTGCACTGAGCACAGAGCCTGATGCAGGGGTCAGGCTCACGACCCTGAGATCATGACCTGAGCCAAAACCAAGAGTCAGACACTTAATTGACTGAGCCCCCCAGATGCCCCTAGGACTCACTTCTTTAATGGAGTCACTTCTCATCCCACACGTTCTCACAGAGTGGTGCCTTTAACAGTTTAAAGTTAAACTGATGACATGCTGGTTATTAAGACTGTGATATAAAGATGTTAGAAGAAGCAGTACAAAAGCAAAACCATGAAAAACCTGAAGCAGCATGTCTTATTTCTCCCACTCAAGGGCCAGACCTCAGGCTGTTAAAATCCTTCTCCCGCATGATTGTACCTTGTACTTCCATGTCAGCTCTTACTGTCTACCTCCCATGATAGGTGTTGGTATAAGAGCTTTCCTTCCCCATTTAAGAGCTCATACAGCACACAAAGGAGTCAGAACTTAGGGCGCCTTGGCATTTGTCAATGTTATCACCACTTTAATTAGTCTCTGTTGCCGTTATGGGCATGGTCATCATTGTGATGCTAGTAGGATATGGCCGCATGAATAAAGTGGGTCCCATTATTGGTTTGGGCTCTGGGCCTAAATGCCCATGCATGACTCCTCTAGAGTGGGCCAGACAGACCTTGGCAAGGCATATTTTCCTATACAGGGTAGACCTGAATAGAATTCCCCTCTATGCTCAAACTCATCTCAGGTGATACCCTGCTCAAGATTGGGCAGGCAATGCCTGTAAGGGGAAGAAGAGAATTCAACAGAGCCTGGGGTGAAGCTGAATATACTTATTTATACTCCTCGGGAAGTGCCTACAGAAAATGCAGTGTTCTGAAATCTGACCATTCTGATCTGACTCCTTTATAGGAAGGGTACATAATGCTGAGAAAACTTCCCCTACAGGCTACCAGCTCATGGTAACTCTGTCACGGTGAGTCAGGGGCTTATGCTAAGAACTTCATGTATATCAAGTCCTTTAACCCTCCTGGGAATCCTATGTCAGTATTATTATTATTATTATTCCTTATTTTACAGAGAAGAAAAGTACAGATGAGAAAACTTTAAAAGCATTTAGTCAGTTTCACTAATATTTTAATGGATTAATTGAGCACTGTACATCAGCCACTGTGCTAGACATCATGGGAGATACAGGGATAAACCAAATATCCTCCCTGATCCAGGAAGTTCACAGGCCAGTGGAGGAACTACTTCAGTGTTCAAGTAAACCTGATTTGTTAGGGAGAGGGAGAGGTTGGCACTGACTCAGTGATCTTAATTAAAGAAAAGAATTTGGACCGGTGCACTTGCAAGATAAGCCAGACGTCAAAAGGCAAAGATGGGAGGGCATGCGCCTTCTGTAACCTGAACAGGAAAGTACTTGAGGGCAGAATCAAATCTTTTGTGTATAAATCAATGTCAGAGATATTTACCGAGCACCTTCTAGGTACCTGCCAGTGTGGTGTGTGTCCAAAAGGAAGGATGTAGAGATAAATAACAGAGCTATTGCCCTCAGACCTCAGGGCAAGCTTCCTCTTCCTCACTAGTACTAAGTCCTTCTCGAGCCACCCACGGGCTCTCCTTACTCTTTCTCCCTCCATGAATACTTGACTGACTTGCTTGTTTGATCGTCCTCTGCTTCGTCTGGATCAGACAACCCGGCACAGCAGCTGGGGCTGGAATTCTGAGACCAGAAAGACCCTGGGACAGAGCTTCACATCTGAAGGCATTTGAAGGTCACTCGCTGAGCCTGTCTATGCACGTACTTCCGAGGAAATGTAATAAACTTCCTTAGTGATACTCAGCTCCCCTGAGGTTTACCTGCTGACCCACACGGGCCCACGCTCCACAGAGGTGCAACAATGCTGATGACTGGGGAGGTAGCAATGCTGGGTGCCTGGGTTTGCCTTTGGGCTGTGTATGTACATCCTGAGTGTGTGCACGTGTGAGCTCATGCACGCGCGTGTGTACGTGGGTGTATGATAGCAATGGAGGTACACGCGATACTTCTCAGGGTCACCAGCCACACTGGGAGCACCCAGGTCTGGTTTCCCACAGTTCTCTGCGAGGCTGATGACACCTACACCCAGGAAACCACCCGAAGCCTGGCTCATTGACCTGAATGGCGAGGCAAGTCCGGTGGGGATCCTCAGGGGCTTGTCTGAGAAGAGCTATGAGCATTCATAATAACAAAAGCAGAAAACATAACAACAGTCCATCTTGGCGCCCAGGCTGTAACGGCTCATTTACTCTCGCAAGGGGAATGGAGTTCTAATGACAAATCGTAATGCCGCACAGCAGGCCGGGTTTTGTGCTGTAAATTACTTTTGAAAGAGGCACTATGCCTTAATGAAAAGAGGAGTGTGCTCTGCTGTGGAGTGAGGGTGCCTGGAGCCCTCCCCCACTTCCACTGGCTTCAGGCGCGCCCTGCCCCATCCGCAGGCCTGCTCTTCCCTGTCTCTCAGCCCATGAAGATCCAGCAGCACGTTTCACAGTGGGTTTTGGAGCAGGCACCCCCTTTCTGTCGGCGAGTGCAAAAGGAGAAAGCTGAATTTCACAAGACCCAGAGCCAAAGGGCACAGGGTTCAAAGGGCACTGAACTGCTAATTTGCCCCTTTGGGACTTCCTGATCTTCTTCCACACAGGAGGAAGGAGCTCTGAGAACTGTGCTGGACTGATTCTGAGGCGAGCCAGAGCTCCACGCTCACACCGTCAACATCTTTGAACAGCCCGTGGGGATAAGAAGCAGATGCCGCAGAGGGACCGTAGCAAAGACGTGCTCCCCGGGCGGCCAGGCCCTTGCCACATTTCCCAGGCTCCCTTGCAGTTGGATTGGGCCATGTACCCAGTCTGCCCCGATGGGCTCTAACTGAAAGTGAAATGCGTCATTCCAAGGTGAAGGCAGCTAAGAACCCGTGTGACTCCTCCCTCTCTCTCCATCCTTTCCAAATGGAGGAGCCATCAGCTGAAGGAGGGCAAGAGGTCCCGCCTTGGGCTTCGTGTCCAGCGAACGAGAGAAACACCGCCTGGCAGGGAGGATTTTTGTTACTGCAGTCCACTCCAGACTAGCCTCACCAACGTGCCACGATCTCAAGGGCTCACACCCAGAACTGCATTTCGTGGTACCCGGTAGCTCGACTCCCATCTGCTCCCCAGCATGAGCCCTGCCTGCCCTGGGCCCCGACTGGGGAGTGATGTCAATGCTATCAGACAGGCCTGCGTCCCCCTCTGGCTCTGCCCCTTCCTCAGCAATCCCAGACAGGTACCCTAGCCTTTCTGAGCCTCAGTTTCTCCATCCGTAAAACAGGAACACCTGTTTTGTCAGGCTGTTGCGCCAAAGAAGGCAATCTTTATAGAACCCCTCTGGCACTCTTGACACATCATAGGTGTTCCAAAAGTATCGATTCCTGCCTTTTCTTTTCCTTTCTTCCTTCTCAAGATGCAATGCAGTTCTGAACGAAGTGAGGCTAGTTGGCTTGTGACGGCCTAGCCGGCAGAACAGGTTCTACCAGGACTTAATGCTGTCCAGATTTCTGAATATCTACGTGAGCCACTTGGTGGCTATGTTTCTTTGGACAAGCTACATAATGTCTCTGTACCTCAGTTTCCTCGTCTGCACAGTGGGACAGCAAAGGGACTTCACTCATTTGGTCATTCAGAGGATTAAACAAATTATATTAACTATGTAACTTGCTTGATAAGAGTGCCTGGTACATGGAACCACTATCTATAAACATTATCTTTTAAAATAATAATAATTATTATTATGATTTCATTTTTATTAAATAATTTTATTATTTTTATTATTATAAATACACCCCTTGGCCAATCTCACCTTTAAAAGGTTGTCTCTCAGGAGGGTCTCATCTGTGTATATATGAATTTGGGAAAACCTAAGATCCAGAAATGTTACTTATATATAACAGAAAACAGGTGACGTATTTTACCATGCCCTAATGTGTTTTAAAGTACTCTTCATCTCTAGGCTGGCTCTCAAGATTCTATGGTCTGGTCTTCTCAAGCATTTTGGCTTAGTAGGAATGAGAGATAAAAGTTAAAAGAGAAGAAATGGGGGGCGCCTGGGTGGCTCAGTGGGTTAAAGCCTCTGTCTTCAGCTCAGGTCATGATCTCAGGGTCCTGGGATCGAGCCCCGCATCGGGCTCTCTGCTCAGCAGGGAGCCTGCTTCTCCCCCTCTCTCTGCCTGCCTCTCTGCCTACTCATGATCTCTGTCTGTCAAATAAATAAAATCTTTATTAAAAAGAGAGAGAGAGAGAAGAAAAGGAAGCCCTGTCCAGACAACCAAGTTAAAGGTCTGCTCTGCACTTGGTGCGTCTACTCATGTATCCTCTAGGCATTTACTCAGGGCCTGCTGAGTTCCAGGCATGGGGTCAAGCACTGGGTGAGTCACTATCCTCACAATCTGACTGGGATGACAGACACACGAGTGGACAGCTGTGCGGTAATGTGAGTGGGAGGGTGGAAGTTTGTACAAAGTATTTTAGGGAAGACCAAGAAAAGATACCCAAAGCAGATGGGAGGGGGGGGTGTTTGTGTGTGTCTGTGTGTGTGTGGAAAGACTTCCCAGAGGAGGTGACCTACAGCTGAGTTTTATAGAGTAGGTAAGATCTTCTGGGCAAGAAAAGGGAGAGGGCCTTCAAGGCAGATGGACTAGCCCGAAAGCACAGAGATATTATGGGAGCACCTGGGGGGCTCAGTCAGTTAAACACCTTATTCTTGGTTTCAGTGCAGGTCCTGGTCTCAGAGTCATGAGATCGAGCCCTGCCTCGGGCTCCACGCTCAGTGGGGAGTCTGCTTGACAGTCTCTCCCTCCCCCTCTGTCCCTCCCCGCCGGGCTCACGCACACATGCACGCATTCTCTTTCTCTCTCTCTCAAATAAATAAATCTTAAAAATAAAGAAAGAAACACCAAGTCATGGACAGGGCCCAGGGGCTGTGATGTGCCGCTAAAACACAAAGCCTAAAGCAGAGCGAAGGGAGATGAGGCGGGTGGGGCAGACACAGCCAGGTCACAGACGGTGCCGTTTCTCCAGGTGAGAAGCCTGTGTCTCATTCTGCTAGTGGCTTTAGTGGGGGCCACTACAGGGTTTCAGGGGCAAGGTTTACCCCAGTGACCATGTGGAGGATGGACTTGGAGGACAGGCTAAAGACACAGACCATTTAGGGAGGCATGGCCATGGGAGAGGATAAAGGTGATGAAGGCCTGATGTATGGGTGGTGACGGGCAGATGGAAAAGAGAAGGGGTGAATTCCTGGGGCCATCCTGAGACTGGTTTGTGAGAACAAATTGTTAGGAAGAAGGGCATGGGGTTGGACCGGAGGCAGAGCAAAGCGAGCGTGGCTTGAAAGAATCCCCAGTGAGGGCTAGTGTTAGCAGCTGAGGAAGAGGAAGCTCTCTGGGGAACGTGACCCTGCGGCACGTGGGGGGCATTCGGGGGGGAGGACGGGGGGCATTCAGGCAGAGAGGTCCAGCAGGCCCTGGGATATAGGGCTAAAGATATAGATTTGGGTCTCGTCGGTCCAGAAATTGTGGACACAACCTGAGCGGATGAAACAGATCAAGGAGACCTTACCACAAGGAAGCAAAGGTGGGACCCTGAGGAGTACCAATATATATGGGATGTGATGGAGAAAAAGCCACCAGCGACAGAGACAGGACAGAAGGGCCGGGAAAGTGCGCTCCATTCTGGAGTAGGTGGGGGTACAAAGCTTCCAGAAGGCCAGTGATCAGCACTGGTCCATACAGCGAGGAGCCTTGGATGATCTCAGAGAAGTCATACCGCAGAGGGCCAAGGAGTGAAGGGACATGGGAACCCAGAGATGGCGAGGCATCTGAGAAGTCCAGATGGGAACTAGAGGTGGGCAAGGGAAGGAGCTGAAGTGACGCAGGAGAGGAGGCAGAGCGTGGCACTTCTGCATTGCTTTGGAGCCATGCAAGGCTTAGTTAGATGCTCAAGCTTCCATTCCATCATGTGGCCTGGAGTAGGTCATGTCACCCCTGAGCCTGTTTCTTCATCAGTAAGGGGATCACAATAAAAGCTAGACCACAGGGCATACAGTAGGTGCTCAATAAATGGAGATGGAGGAGGACACAGGGTCATAGGAGAGGTTTGCTAAAAAAACAAAACAGAAGTGATAGGGACAGACAGGCAAATTCAGACACTGACCCTCACATCATCAAACTGGGTAACTGAAGAGCTGCCCACTTCTCCTGCTGAAACTGGGAGAAATCATGAGTTTCCTAGACCCTTGCAATTGATGACGGGAAATGCGTTGGTTACAAAATGTGACAGAGCCTGCAATTGTTTAGGAAGGCACTGTGTCTGTGTGAAAGTCAGGCTGACATTCAGGGATAGTAGAAAGTAAAGGTCATGGTGACAGTTCGGAACTGGAAAGAACGGTCCAAGAACAATGGAAGAAACAGAGAGACCACCCATGACACAAGGTCTCAGGCAAGAAAGGAGAGGCTGGGGGCCAGGGCTGGCTCTAAAGAGGAGGAGGGCCATAAAGCCCCCATGCAGCCTCCTGGGAAAGTTCCCGTGTGAGCAGATTCTCATCCTCAGTGGGGAGGGATGTGCCATCACCCCGTTGCCCATTCACCATACAGCGGAAGAGCTGGAGTCCAGAATGGCTAATATATGGTTAATGGCAGAGCCAGAGCTAGAACCTGGGTCCCTTGGCTCTGTCCGGGCACCTGTTGGGTTGAAATGAGTTAAAAATGAAAGAATTAGCTTGTCTTGTTTTGGTGAGTTCCCCTTATGGCAACCACTTCTTGCTGGACTGGAATGAGAAAGAGGAAACCCAACTGGAACGAAATGCCTCCAGTCGGAGAAAGTGGTGAACCCAGTAAATGCCGCAGCCTTCGTGTTACATTTAAGGGGACACCCCCCCCCCCCCGCACGAGATGCTGCTTGAGTTGACTCGTGAGACTCCTAGCGCGTTAGTGCTAAAAACAAAAACAAAACCAGGAAGAGCTAACTCATTTTACAGATGAACAAGTCAGTTTGCCAAACACACAGGGAGCCCACAGTCAAGCTGAGACTGGAATTGAGGGGCTCAGACTTCCAGCCACAGGAGCAGCACTGTCTGGGTGCTGCCTGGGCAAGTGAGCGGAGCTCTGGCGGCTTTCCCCTGGTGCTCCAAGCAGCTCGAAAGGCAAATGTGGAGGAAACAGGGGGCTCTTTGTCCCGTTCTCCAGCTGCCTCTCGGGGCGGCCTTCAGAGGGGGCGATCCTGGGCAACGTGGTATTCAGAGATGGGTATCTGATTGCCCAGATAAATTCAGCTCTTTGCTTTGCTGCTGAATCCCTAGCCACTGTGAGCAAGCGTGTGCTGTTTTTTAGTCCCAAGGGAGGGGGGACGAGACAGTAGATGGAGGATTCCAGGTAATCACAGCCCATCCTCGGGCATCTAGGGACTGACCACCCAACAGGACAAGACCTCCAAATCCTTTCCGCGAGGCCAGCCGGCAACTCACCTCTCTGCTACCTGTCCCTGCCAACACTTGTCACTGACTGCTGTTTTCTGATTCTAATTTACTGCCAGGTTTGACGCTCAATAAAACCACGAAAACATGACTTAGGAAATCCTTCCTTCCTCGAGCTACAGCCCCCACCCCCAATCTCCCAAACCAGACAGATGTCTTTTGAAGTTCTATGGGAGGGGGGACCTTCCCTCCCTACCAGCACGGCAGTAACACTGAGGCAAGGTTGGCTTGGTGCCTTTGATGGTCGCCTTTGCCATTTGTTCAAGCTCAAAGCAATGAGGCCTTCAAGGGAAAGAGGAAAGAAACAATAAAATAGGGTGTTGAGTGCTGCTTAAAGCTCCCGTGCATGCCCAGCTCAGGAAGAAGAGCTTCCACTCTACAGTCTGGACAAGTGGTCCCGATGCCATGTTCTCAGGGAGTTGACCCACAGCCACCCCTTCCCCCACTGTCACCCCCAAAAAAGCAACAAAAGGGCTAGGGCCTCCTTCTGGCAAAGGCAAGCGCCCTCACATATGCTCCTGGACGTACTATGCTATTCAGAGCAAGGTGCTGGGAGGCTGGAGAGGGGCAGACATGGAGCGTGTCTTTTGGCAAAGTCCATACACGGGTGGGAGAACCCAGGATGGGGGGGGTACACATCAAATGTTGGGGACTGGCGGGCCCCACAGTGCCCAGTCCCAAAGCCAGGATGCCACTTCTGATGGTTATCATCCCAAACTCCCAAATCTCATTCAACTGCCAGGAATTCAAACCCAAAAGGGCAAGTGAATACACGCTTAAGGGGATGCTGTGAAGAAAATAGCTCCAGGAGAAGCAAAGCTGCTGGGGCTTGGGCGCCCTTCTTCCGGGAACGCGGAAGAAAGTGATAAGGCAAGAGAAGGCCGTGGACATGGAGGGTCAAGCTCAGAGAGCAATTCTCTTTTGAAAGGCTGGCATTTAGCCCACTTTTCACTCCAAGCCCTGTCCTGTCCTCAGCTTTAAGGACTTCTCTTACTGCCTCCTGCCCCTCCGCAACCCACCCCTAGAATTCCCCTCCGTCTTCTTTCTTCCAGTTGGTTCCTGTGAAGGAAACTTGCGACCCCCTAACCCCATTTTGCTGGCATTTTTGGCTCTTTGCTTTTGGTTTTTCTCCAGCACTGAGATGGAATTAAATTAAGCATGCACTCCTACAGCTAGTCCACAGAGCAATTGTGACATCGGGACGCTTTGCCTTGAATCTTCATTGCTCTTTCTTTCCTGAACACATTCTCTCTGCTGTCTTACTTGCTGTCTTGTCTCATCTCCCGATCAATAGGTGTTTTTGGGAAAGGTGCTCTGGCCGACTGTTTTCTCTCCCACAGATGTTTGCATTTTAACAAGGGATTGAGCTTTCTGATAAAAGAAGGCTTTTTTACTTGTGATATTTTATTTATTATTTTTTAAAAGATTGTATTTATTTATTTGACACAGAGAGAGAGATCACAAGTAGGCAGAGAGGCAGGCAGAGAGGGGGGGAAGCAGGCTCCCTGCTGAGCAGAGAGCCTGATGCAGGACTCGATCCCAGGACCCTGAGATCATGACCTGAGCTAAAGGCAGAGGCTTAACCCACTGAGCCACCCAGGCGCCCTACTTATGATATTTTAGACAGAAGCAAGATGATGGTGACTGGGAGTGGATTTTCATTCCTGCATTTTTCCCATTCTGTGATTCCCCAACCAAACCACTTCCGGCCCCAAACCTGGTCCTCTCCAAGTTCGCCCAAGGAAAGTCAATAATACCATCACCCCTTGCAACTGAAGTAAAAAGCCCGAATGCCATCCCCATGACCTTCCTTTCCCTCATCCCACAACCAACCCAGAGGCACATTTTGTCACTCTTCCTGTTCTCTGATGTCTAGGCTCCAGTCACTGCTCCCACCTCCACTACTCTAACCTTGGTCTGTGCCATCATCTACCTCTCACCAGAACGGTCCTTACAACAGTCACTCGCTCTTCACCAACTTCTGTCCTCACCCCCCCTTCCACCACAGCACCAGCTCATCCCCACACAGCACACATCACGCCACACCATCTACCTGCTCTAGACCACTCGGGACTTGCCTGTACAGTAACATTCACACTTCTCACCATAGAGATCTGGGTCGACTTGTGTCCCACTAAGATTTCGGTGCTGAGGTCCTAGCCTCTAGTACCACAGAATGTGGAAGCAGGGTCGCCACAGATGGGATCAGTCAGGTTAAGATGAGGTTGGAGTGGAGTGGGTCTCCAACCCAGTATGACTGGTGTCCTTCTAAGAAGGTGGCCATGGAAAGACAGACACACACAGGAAAAATGCCACCTGATGATGAAGGCAGGTTGGAGTGACACAGCTACAAGGCAAGGGACACCAAAGATCGCCAGCAACCTACCAGCAGCAAGGAGGAGGCCAAGGAGGATCCCCTACGGCGGGAGCATGGCCCAACTTCAGACGGTTGGCCTCCACCATGGTGAGACCTCAAATTTCAGTTGTTTGAAGCCACCGGGCTTATGGGACTTGCTACAGCAGCTCTAGAAAGCCAATACACATGGATCCTAAAAACCTGTGTGACAAGGGTTCTGCCCACTTCACGGAACCATGTGGTGCCCTCTGACCCTTACTCTAGCTACACTGGCTTCTTCCTCAAGTTCTAGAACAAAGGAAGCCCATACCGCCTCTGGGGCTTGAGCATACTAGTCCTTTGCCAGGGACATTTCTCTTCCTCCTCTTCATGTAATTGGCATTCTCTTCTCTCTCCAGTTTTGCTTCAGATGTTGCCGCTTCGGAGGGACATTTCCAGACCATCCGACCTCCATAAGTTCAAAGCACCCTGCTTCTTTCCTTGCCAGCATCCATCTCAACCTGAAGTTATTCCCCAGGTGTAGCTGTTGGTTTACCTCACTCTTCCACAAGAACATCAGCTGTATCCAGGCACAGACCATCTAATGGGATTGTTGCTTTGAGCAGAGCTCGCTTAAAGCCAGCTTGCTGTCTAGAAAGAGTTTGTTCACCAACACATCCTTCTCACACAGTGCTTGGCACATGGAAGGTGCTTGATAAATAACGTTTTGAGTGAAGGATTGGGGTACATCCTGTCATATCTCCCTTTTGATGAAGGAAGGAGCGCCCCTGTGAAGCAGCAGGGGTCATCAGTGGAGGTGACCGCATGGCTCTGCTGGAATTATGAACAGAATTAGAAACCAGGCTTCTAAGACTTAAAACTCATGCTTTTTTTTTTTTTTTTAAATTCTCATGCTAAGAATATCATGAAAATCTGTTTATATATCAAGTTTTTACAAATCAAGTCATATTTTTAAGGGACTGAGGGAGCCAGCCACTAAAAAGGAATCCTGAGGTAACCTAATTGGTAAAATGAGCAACAATTTCCTCAGCCACCATTTGTGAAAATTCAGCTTCGTGCTTGTGGAGGTAGTTGGCATAGAGGCATGCCCCAATTCCTGCCTCTGGAAACACAAGGATGTTGATCTGTTCCACCTCCTCAGAGGTGGATGAAGTTTTCATATACGTTCCTTGCCTTCAGCCCACTTTCAGGGTTGGGCGCCCAGTGATCTGCTCCACAAAACAACCCACCGGTCTGTCTGGTTTGAAAGCTGGTGGAGACTTTTTTTCACCTCCCCCGGACCCAGCCCTCAATTTGGAAATCGCTCAGCACCTTGTTGCTTTCATTCTCTGGGGAAAATGGGATCTTCAGTTCACCTCCACAAGGGAGAAGGACCGACGACGTAGCATGGCCTGTCCTCCTTCTCCAGGCTGGGCATTGATTCATGTCCACGATGCCTCACTCCAACACGCCTCGTGGTCCCCTCATATGCCTTTCCTGGGGCTCTTCAGGGAGGGGCCATGGGAGGCAGATGTTCCTTGGGATCTTGCTTTCAGGAGAGGGGAGGCTGCAGGGAAGGGGGTGTCCCTGCTCACACTGTCAGCAGCCACAGACCGTGGCCTTAAGGGATCCTGTGGCCGCAGAGCTTCCTGATCGCCTGTGGGATGCTGTGGGGCCATGAGCTCCGGGCCACGAGAATAGCCTGTGGTTTCTCAAAGAAAGGGAGCAGCTGCTGAGAAAGGGGCTTTCGGTCTCTAGAACGTCAATGCCACAGGGCCGGGATTTTACCTGCTCTGCTCACTGTCGTGTCTTCAGCACCTAGAGTAGGAGGACTTAGATATCTTTGTCGACCAGAGGAAGGAAAGAATAAATGATCGCATATGCTTCCCACCAGCCATAAAAAGCACCTTCGAGGTGATGAATGCTTCTTTGAACCTTTCCTGCTCTGAGAACGTAGTTCTGCTCACTGTACCGCCCATCTAAGTCAAACAGATTAATGATGCGCCTGGATGGCTCAGTCAGTTAAGCATCTGCCTTCAGCTCAGGTCATGATCCCGGGGTCTTGGGTTCGAGCCCCACATCTGGCTCACAGCTCCATGGAGAATCTGCTTCTCCCTCCCCTCTGCCCCTCGCCCTGTCCCTTTCCCCCAACTCATGCTCTCTCTTCTCTCAAATAAATAAATAAAATCTTAAAAAAATAAATCAAACAGATTAAATCTTGTTTCCAACCTCTCCCATCACTGCACTGATTGTAAGCTCCCAGAAGGTAGGGGTTCGGGGCCCTGCCTAGAACAATCATCTCTTTCTTTGATCCACAAACTTGAAGTTATCCAACCACGTGCCCAGCTCAGGAGTTCAGAAAAAGTGGCTTCTGTGGCTTAGTGCGGTGCTCTGCATAGAGCAGGCTTCAGTAAACACTTGCAAATGAGTGTGTCTAGGCTTTGGCCTCCCAGACTCCCCGGTGGGATAAGGACACAGAGCAGAGAGCCCCACAGTCTCAGGGCTCTGCTGGCCCTGCCACGTGGGGATGAATAAATAGCCACCTTGGAGGTTAAGCAAACAGGAAAATAATACAGTAAACCTCGCCTTGGCTACCACCTAGAAAACACCTGCCCAGTGCCAGGCATGGAGCTAATATGCATTCCCTATTTAACAGGATGTTGGACGGAACTTTCCCTGCCATCCCAACGCCGGCAGTTAGACCACAGAGCTGAGGCAGAAAGAACTTAAGTCTCCCAGACTTAGAGAGAGAGAGCCCATGGCTGAGCCAGACACCTCCCTCCGGACTTTGCAAAAGGCCACTGCCCTGGCTCTGCCCGCTCCTTCTCCATCTCCTGCCTCTTGCTCCAGCAAACCCCCTGCCCAGTCCGTAACACAGAGAAGGAGAGAAGGAAATGTGGAGGAGTGGGATTTTCAGCCTCTCCGCTCCTTTCATGAAAGAAAGGAGAGAAGACCTTCCTCTCACCCCCTTCAAGCCAAGTGAAGGGAGCACCGAGACAACTGCCTAGAAACACGAGGGGTACCTCCAAGAAGGGACACTGGTATTCCACTCCTAGATGACGGTCTGCATGCCCTCCCTGGTGCCGCCAGAAGAATGGGCACAGCAGAGGACTGAGGGAGTCTTTCAGAGAGCTAGGGTGAAACCCCGAGAGTTTGGGAGCATCTGAAAAGATGGGGGGTTCGTGTCTGGTGCTTCTTGCCTGGCAGGAGGCCTGCTGGACAGCTGAGGCCAGCCAGGTGAGGGGGGACAGTAGGGCAATGTCCTACCATCCCTCCCCTTCCTCCAGGGACCTCTGGGTCTCAGAGAGTATCAAAGAGGAACTCAGAGACTTGCATGGCTACCCAGAGGAGAACATAAAGGTAAAGGGCAGGCAGGAGCCATAAGGCTGCCTGGGCAGCTTCTGGGTCAAATGAGAGGGGTTAGAGCAACGGGTCTGGCCTAAGGGAATTATAACTGCCACCCTCAGAGGGTCCACAGTCACTCTGGGCTGTGTCAACACGGGGAGTGACAACCCCAGACAGGTCTCCTGTTCCCCTTCCCTGACCCAGAGGAGATGGAGTCTAGAAGTGGGCCAGGATGTAGGCGTCCCAGAGGTGGGCCGTGCATCCCCAACAGTACCCCCGAGAGCCATGGTGGGCGCGTGAGATTGGTGCTTTTGGCTGGAGGGACAGAACAGTTTTAACCGCCGAGGTAGCCAGGAAATCATGGATTCTGTTCTGGACATCAACCAGTCTGAGGCATCTGCCCCAGGGAGGGAGGGCAGGTACGGGAGGCCTTGGGAGACAGCAGAGTGGAGAACAACAGAACCGCCCCACACCCCATCTAAGCCCAGGCGGCCTAGTGAACGAGTTACACTATGTTCTCTCACCGCATGCTCGCGGCTGCCATGCAAGCTGCGATCTGCAGTCCTCACCGAGCAGATGAGGAACCGAGGGTTAAGAAGGCAAAACAACCTGCCAGGAGTCAGGCCGGAGTAGGAACTCATGGTCTTCACTTTGCAGTGCCCTGCCACCCTCATTCCTCCCTGGGCACCGAACCCTGGACGGGCATTCAGAGCACGGATTTGGGGCATGGCAGCCACGGACTCGAGTCCTGGCATCACTGCCCCACACCTGGTGCTTCTGGACAAATGACGTCACTTGAGTCTGGGCTGAGGCAGAGCACCCACCATCAGGGGACTGGGAGCAGCTGATGGGAACAGCTGGCAGAGGCCTGGTAGGGGACATACGTGTGCTTCCCTACTTCTTTCAGCCAATCTCTTGAAAGCCTAGCTCCAGGGGCACCCGTCTCCCTTGCTTGCCCACGGCATCAGTAAGACCTTCTCGAAGGAGCCCCGTATCTGCAGCACATGGCACTTCCCACGACCCATTTTGCGGGTGTTTGGTTTCCTTTCCGTCGGATTACACCTCTCCCTAATTACACGATAAGCTACTTAAGGGTGAAACCAAATCCGCACTTCTCCGTACGCTCCCGCCCATCTGGCCATACACACCATAAGGGCTACCTCCTAAGTCAGGTCAGTCCATGCTTCTGCTGAAGCATGGTCACCTGTTACACAGCTGGGGGAAACTGAGGCCTGGGGAAGGGAAAGAGGATGGGGATGCCGATACTGAAGAGAACAAACTGAATTAGTGAGCCCTTGAGGGCAGGCATGGCACCAGGTTCTCCAAATGCATTCTCTTGGGGACTCCTTCTTTCAACCCTGGCTAATAGGGTTTTGTTCGGGACTGGGTTCGTTAGTTGGTTTAATTAAGAGCGACTAAGAGCTTACAATTAGCACAGACACTGTTCAAAGTGTGTTCAGCACGTATTACCCCATGTAGACCTTACTGCAAGGCTATGTGATGGATGCTGGTGTACCCATTTTGTAGGTAGAAAAACAGAGGCATAGATGGGTTACTCAGATTGCTTAAAGTCACAAAGCTAGAAAAGGAAAGATCCAAGATTCAAATCCTGGAAGTTTGCCTCCAAAGCACTGTCCTAATCCCCCGTGCTCTAGTGCTAACAAGTCGGGTGAGTTGACAGAGCGCGTGTAGCTAACAAATGATGGCATGGAGGTTTGATCGCTCTGGCTCTGGAGCTCGGTCAGGTCCAAGCCTGGTAGCAGACACGGGACTCCAAAGCAGCAGTTCAGAAAGGTAGGCTTTGTTTCAGCACGTGGAGCTCTTCCATAGGACAGGATTTCGCGGGACCCTCTTCTACCCACTTGCACTTGTCAACAGGACAAGCTCTCCCCAGACTTAGTGGGAGGAAAGGTGAGGTTTTGGATATGACACTAAGGAAATACTCCCAACTTCCAACTGATCATAAATCAATTGATGCATACCGCAGAACCTAAGTGCTGTGATACAGAAAAATATTACCATCCCAGAGAGTCACCCCTGATCTCCTCTGCTGACACTCCCAGGGACTCTGTACCTTTCTTAGACCAGTTCTCTTTCTCCCTGGCTGACCTCTTTCACCTTATAATCCAGGCTTCTCTATGAAAAGGTGCCCACCTAGCTGCTACCTCCAGGGCCTGTAGATCCATCCCAGTGGCCCCAGGGGGCCTCTCTCTCACCAATGACAAGAATCCTGCCATAGAACCCTGCTCCACGGAGCCCAGCCCATCACCTAATGGCCAATGCAGCCCCATGTGAGCCAGAGAGAGAAGTTGGAAGGGCAAGCAACCGGAGCTGTGCTAAGTCAGAAACCCCACTCAAGAAGTAGTTCTGGGGGGCGCCTGGGTGGCTCAGTGGGTTAAAGCCTCTGCCTTCGGCTCAGGTCATGATCTCAAGGTCCTGGGATCGAGCCCCGCGTCGGGGTCTCTGCTCAGCAGGGAGCCTGCTTCCCTTCCTCTCTCTCTGCCTGCCTCTCTGCCTACTTGTGATCTCTGTCAAATTAATAAATAAAATCTAAAAAAAAAAAGTAGTAGTTCTGATGCATAGGGAGATGTTTGAACGGATTCGGAGCAGACAGTCTTCCGATCTCTCCTGGACAATCTGCCAGGGCCTCCTTGACAGATGCTGTATCCTGTCCCTGCAGAGTCCAGAAAAAGTGGTAGAAACCCTCAGACACTCTGTAATCATTCGCATTCGCATAAAAGCTGAGTGGGGGTGGACCAGTAGTTTACCGACTGCACTGCAATCGATCCGTAGTTTATCGGAAAGAGGCTTCACTGAGCACAGGACTCCCCAAAATATGATGTAGCTTCTGTCAACTATTCACAACTGTGTAAAATAAGGGTAATTTTTTGCTGGAATTAGTGTAAGGCTACATTCTTAGACCCAATCAGTCTTGCATAGATTGGTTGATTTTTCTCAAAGACAAACAGGAACGATCTTTTAGGAACCACACAAGCCCAGTATTGCCTTCTGACGGTTGGCTGGCTAGAAATCTACTCATTTATGGGCGGAACCTACTCTCCAAGAACCCCCAGTCAAAGTGGTTATCTAAATGTTATTATTTCAGTGGAGGGTTCTTTTGTTCTTTCTCGAATTTGACCTTTTTTCCCATCTAGTCTTAGAGAGGGCAAGACTCCATCCTATGCATTGTTTTGGATCAAATATCCTCCAGATTCTCTTGCTTAAAAAAAAAGAGAAGAAGACGAAGAAGAAGTCACACTTCTAGAATTAACTCTCAGTGGATGCAAAATTAACCCATTGCTTTTGTCTCACCAACAAAGTTTTGGTCTAGGAACCACACTCATTTTATTATTCACCATTGAGCACAAATGTGAGTGACATTCAAGTGCTTTCCTGAACTTCATTGTGTTCCCAAGTACCCCGCAGTAACCCCATGAGGCCCATTCTTCCTCACACATCCCCCAGACAAGAGCTGTTGGAGACAGGTTTTTACTTCTGAACATCGGTCATAGAATTTTGACTTGGTGGCATAAATTCCTTACATCTGGGCTGTTCCCTCTGGTTTCAAACATTAGGTGTTTGAGGTCTAACCCACTCACCTGTGTGAGTGCTTATTTATGAGCTGGGGAATTACTCCATGGAAACCTCATAATAATCCTGTGAGGAGGCACTATCATTGTCCTCATTTTACAAACTAAGAATTTGTAAACTTAGGGAGTTTAGCAATTTGCCTAAGTAGTGGCCACTAAATGAGAGCATAAAGTCTTGAGCTTGGGTGTGCTTGGTTCCAGAGCCTGGGCAGAGAACTCTCTCCATCTACTACTGCAAAAAAACCCCTGTCCACTCATGAAGGGATGGGTCTGGGAGCTCCTCTGGAGAGCATAGAGGTCATCAAGGGCAGGAGTTCTCAACCCCAGACACATATTAGAACTGTCTAGGATGCTTTTAAAATATTCTGATGCCCAGGGCCCCACCTCAGCCCAGTAAAAGCAGAATTTCTGGAGGTAGGACCCAGCTATCAGTATTTTCAAAAAAGATTTTATCTATCTATCTATCTATCTATCTATCTGGAGTGGAAGGCAGAGGAGGAGGAAGAGGGATGAGAAGACTCCATAGTGAGCACAGAGCCCACCTGACACAGAGCTTGATCTCAGGACCCAGAGATCATGACCTGAGCCAAAAACACAAGTTGGACTGAGCCACCCAGTTGCCCCCCTGGTATCAGTATGTTTTAAGCTCCCTGGGTAATTCTAATGAGAAACCAGGCTTAGAGCCATTCAGCCACAGCAAAGGACTGAACTCATACCTAGGAAAGTGTTTGGATTCTAGACTCCAAAGCTGATCTGAGCAAGTTCTACCAGGGACAGTAACTTGGTGGTTTTGCTGCTACTGTTCTAGAATCCCACCCCTCCCCCTGCCCTCAGAGAGCCAGCAGCCCTATCCCCTTTTATCTTCGTGCTGAAATGCAACACAGCTGCAAGCTGTGTACACATTCCCCAGCACTCAGGTGCTTACTTATCCTCTGTGAATTCTTCCCCCACACCCGTCCCCCTCCCCCTTCTCTCCCCCACAGTTGGTCATTTCCTCTTGGAAGTTCCCTCCATCCCAGGATCACTTGCCTCCTATAGGACTGATCTCCTTCTATTGTCACTGTCTGTAAGTCTGCCCCCTCACCAGACGGGACAGCGGCTGTGTCTGGATGGCCTCTGTATTCCTGCCACGTGATGGAGCACAGAGGATGGACTGGAACAAGGTTGGTTCAAAGAATACGTTCACACCTGAGAGCAGAAAAATCTTTAGAGAAATCTTTCTTCTTCAGGGGCCACAACCTGTCCTTCCACTCATCTCTGTTTGGCACTAAGACTTTTTATAGGAAGCAAAAAAACAAAAGTAATTCACCCTTCAAGGTGTGCTCAAAACCTACTTCCAAAGGGAAGTTTCTTGGATTGTTCCCAGCTCATAATGATCTCTTTTAGTGAATTTTTATAGTCACTACAGTCTGTATAATTCAGTCATTAATTGCATTGTTCTGCTCTTGTCTTCAATGGTGGTGGTGGTGGTGGTTTTTAATGCCTATAGGTGTATTTTTTGCCTTCCTAACAAGGGTATAAATTCCGTGAATTTAGGGACTGTCTCTAAAATGGTAAGTCATTTTGTTGGCTCACTTGTTTGATGTCTCCTGACGAACGGTAAGCTCTTTACGGCCTGACACTCTCTGACATTAGTCTTCACAAGGCATAGTGCCACTCTCTGACATTAGTCTTCACAAGGCATAGTGCTGGCGCAGGTTAGGAGCTCAGCGGGACTTTGTTAAATGAAGACATTTGGTAACCCCTTTTAGCCCAGTGCCCTGAACTTACTAGGTACCCACCGATCATATTCGCTGACTGGGCATGAAATGGAAAAGCATAATTCTCATTATAAGATGTGGTTCATATGAAGAACGGAAATTCTCAGATTAAATCCCATTTTAATTTCTCTTTTGCCTTTTGCAAATGCTTGATTATTTGGCTCCCAAACTGAATGAGAAGTATCAGGGAAGAGTCCCTCGTCCACTTCCAAAGCCCTTATGTATTAATTTCGCACAAAGCCTCCAAACCTTCAGTTCAACTCACTCTGGGTTTCGTACCTCCCCACTGAGAAATTTAACCAGTCACTACGGAGGAGAGGAAGTGGAGCCAGCCGGGCTGGGTTGGTGCGTGCACACCCGCAGGTGCACCTGAGTGTGATTTCTAAATATAGAATCAGTTCTGCTATTTAATTTCTTAATGAAAGAACTAGACAACCTGGCCCCTTCGGTAGAGACGCTGCTCTGCTGTATCAGCTACAGAACAAGGTGGGTGGGGGGGGTGGGGAGGGGTTCTGCTCTGCTGTTCTGCAGACTGATGATACAAAAGGGCTCCCCGCAGATGGCAGGCTTGGTACCCAAAACAGCCACGTTGCCAAACAGCTGACTGTTTTCTGTTTTCCTTTGGTTCTGTAAAAGGAGTGAGGGAGGGGGAACGAAAGAAGGACGAAAGGAACAAATGAGCTCACCTGCCCTAGAAAGTCCCTGCACCACCCTGCTGCCCAACACTGAATCCCCAGCCCCCTTTTCGGCCCAACAGCAGTTGCTGCCCAGCATATACAGCCGTTGCTACTGGGTTTTAATGAGCCACCATTAGGGTAGGAAGAAGGGAAGGGTTCCAATGCCACCAATGAAGAGGTGAAAACACAGGCACTCAGCAGAGCTGGTTTTAAAGCAGATGAGTGGAAGGAAGGACCAAAAGACAGCATGTCTGAAGTGTCCAAAGTAGAGGCTCGATATAAGGTTTCCTCTGCAAGGGTATGCATGTGTCTCAAAGCCACCACCAGCTGGGGCTGCATGCAGTCCTTCACATGCAAAAGAAAGAGAGGAAAAGCCGCCATGTTTGGCCCATGCACACCCAGCTCTAGCCACCTAGACATCATCTCGTCAACCTTCTTGGAAATCTAATGGCCACTGTGGATGCCTCCCCATTCTGGGCCGTGTGAGGTCTGTAGCAGCCACAATGCCACGTCCAGAAGTTCAAGTCAAAGCACCTCTGGCAGGAATCTGGGTCTGCCGCAAAGCCCAGGGCTCATCCTGGGCTTCACAAGGCTATCCAAGCACATTTCACCCCTTAGTGCCAGGTGACATGCAAATTTTTTTTTCTTTAATCAGTAGTGACTCAGTTTCCCTCTTTTAATGGTACCCCAGAAGAGCTGTGAAATGTATTGAGGGGATGGGTGCTCTCCAAAGAGGCCCAGCAAGGGGAAAGGGAGAAAGGATGCTTAATTTCTAGGCATGGCTCCTGCGCCTGGATCTAGCCATGAAAAAATAACCCTACTGTGTATATATATCTGCACGTCTATAAAATCCAGGTCACCTGACTACATGCTCCCAGGTGGTCGACCAAGGTGATGCTCTGCCTTCTTGTTTCATCTCATACTGAAAACAAGTGCCTTTTTGCGGTCTATTTAGTGCCATGTTTTCCACATTTTGGTGCTTTCTTAAATTTTTTTTAATTTTGCCATTTAAAATGGCCCCCAAACAGGGCACCTGGCTGGCTCAGTCCACAGAGCATGCAACCTTGATCTCAGGGTCGTGAGTTCAAGCCCCATGTTGGGCCTAGAGTTTACTTAAGAAAAATAAACAGAAATTTTGAAAAATGAATAAATAAAATTGGCCCATGAGCACCATGCCGAAGTGCTGTCTTGTGTTCCTATGGGCGAGAAGGTTGCGATATGCCTTCTGGTGAATATCCGTGTGTTAGATGATCTTCATTCAAGCATCAGCTACAGTGCTGTGAAATGATAACTAATCAACAGTCTATATTAAATAAAAGTATCCTTAAACAGAAACACACTTAAAGTGTTGCCAGTTAATGAAACAATGTTTTAGTATTCACGAATTCAGTGCTTGCAACAACTCTATGGAATAGAACTATGGCAAATGAAAAGAATCAGCTACACTTTCTGCCATCATTCTGATTCCTTGGAATGGTTTTCTACAGTATTTCAAATCACAAAAACTGCAGGATGGATGAACAACAAAAGGAAGGAAATCCAGCTTGTGTCTACTGTCTGTCACTGTTTACAACATATTTTATGTCATTTAGTCTTTGTAATAACTCCATATGGCTGGTTTTATCATCCTTTTTTTTTCCAGGTAAGGAAATGGAATCTTAGAGGGATTAGGCAATTGACCTGAAGTCACAGAGCATGATAGGCAGAATCCTAAAGTGGCCCTTAGATTCTTTTCCCTTCTTCCATATATGCCCTGTGTAATCCCTCAAGTAGGACTGGGATCTGTGAGCCTGGTAAAGGTTATGTGCCATGATTATATCATAATGCATGGGTGAAAGGATTTTGCAGATATAACTAGGGTCCCTAGTCAATTGACTTTTAAGGCCTTGACTTTAAGGGAAATGATTCAGGGTGGGCCTGGCCTGATGAGAGGAGCCTTTTAAAAGAGGTGAAAGCTGGCCTTGAAGAAGCAAGCCATACAAGGAAATTAATTCTGCCAACAACCACTTGAACTTGGAGAAGGACCCCAAGATAAGATCAGAGTCCCAGCCAAGACCTGGACTTCAGCTAAGTTGTTTCTAGACTTTTGACCCATGGAAACTGAGAGATAATAAATGAGTATTGTTTGTGGTAAGTGGTAATTTACTATGTGGCAATAGAAAGCTGGTACACACAACTGAAGAGTGGCAGCATCAGGGTTCAAACATAGGTCCACTTGTCTCCAAAGCCAATGTTCTTGTCCTTTATACTGTATAATACCATATTTGGTTTAGTTTTTGTCTGTTGGCTTCCTTGCTTGGTTGGCATGGGGAGGGCGTTTGCAGGAGGGGATATGAAAGACATTCAGACACCATGGTTAAGGTCTAAGCCCTGACACAAAGGGAGTCTCTTCAGCCTTGGGTGGTGGCAGTAAAGTTGACCATTTAAAAAGTGGGCAACCTCCAAGTGTTGGGAGTTGAAGGGTGGGAATGGGCAGCATTTTACCTCCTCCTGCTTAGGAAATAGCCTGTGGAAGTTTAGAGGAAGCAACGTTCATACAGAGACAAACTAAAAACACTGGATTCCTAGTGTTGGATGAGCCACAGGAAGTGGCCAAAATGATTGTTTTTGACCTACACGAATGCAATTACATGTGCTCCATCAAGTAAATGCAAGTACAAGATTTAGCCAGCAGTTAGGAAGTGCCAGGTCAGAGACCAGAAGCTGGGAAGAGACCAAGAATTCTGCAGGGAAGGTCTTCTTGAGCGGGAAGAGATGTGAATGGGGACATGTCAAGGCAGGAATCAAACAATGAGGCATTCAGAGCCAAGAGGCACAATGTCAGTGATCACATCCAGGCCCCAACCACGGGAAATTTTAGTTGAAAACTCTGCACAGCTGTGGGAAGGATGAACATCTATCAAACCCAAGCTTAATCTTCAAATATCTGACTTCAATTTAGTAATATCCTGTACCATGAATAAGGAAACAGGTGGAGTGGGCAGAGTGGGGATGGGGTTATACCAACGTCAGACTGGTGGAAGGATCATAAATAATACATGTCACACACCTAATATAATAGCTGGCACATGCGAAATACTAAGTAAATGGCAATCTTCTTATCTGGCACTTCATTAGGTGACAGAAAATTGCCTTGCTTACATAAGATAAAGGCAAGGGTGAGTCATTTCCGAATACAAGGGAAAAAAGGAAACGTATGAAGCCCTCATTGGGAAAGCCAGGATCAGGCTGGAAAAGATTAAACTCTTCATAAGTGAACTAAGTGAACTTCCTCTTCCAGGAGGCATGGGGGGGGGGGGTAGGGCAGCACCTTGGACAGCACCATGGGAGAGGTGCTTCTCCTGCTCCAGCTCACTTGGCTGTCAAGAGCAGGGCTTTCCTTCTGAAGGAGCCCAGGCCCCACGAGCTTGTAGTTTTCATCGCACGACTCCATCCTGGAACAGTAATTGTTCCATTTAAGTTTCCTGATCAGCAACAAGCTCTGGGTGGATGGTGTAGCATGGGGCCTAGAGGGCAAGTCCAGTGAGACAGGCCTCAACACTGCCGACATGCTGCTCAGAGATACCCAAGAGCCCTCGGGAGCCTGTATTACCATTACTGTGTCGTCCCAGCCCCAGAGTCCCACCAGCAAGTGATTTCACATGTAATTATCCTCTCAGTCCCTCCTCTCCTTTTATTCTGCTTCTCTCTCCATGTTCCTTCTTTCCTTCCCTTCATCTCCCAAACATGTCCCATAAAGTCCACATCCAGATGCAGAGGAGTCAACCCCAAAGTCACCTCTCACTCCGGCCTGAGGCTGCTCTCTCCTTGGAGACCAGCCTGTCATGTTCCCTGACATCGTCAAAGAAAGTCCAGATAATGATATTTCCCTCTACCTTCCTCCAGACGAGACTTTTTGGCTATCTTTAGATCAACTGTCTTCCTAAAAGCTCACCTTGGGCTCAGAGAAGGAATATAATCACTGATGGGGAAACCTGAGCACAATGCTGGCCCACATAAGTCAGAACAGCAGCGACATGGCCACGACTCTGTTCGTTAATTACTTAACTAATAACTAGCATGATACTAGCCTGATGAGTGATTTAGACTAGGCACCAAGTTAAATGTTTGACAGTCATTTTCAATCCTTACACCAACCCTGTGAGGGAAGTACTATTATTCTTCCACATTATACATATGAGTGAAGTGAAGGGAAAGGTTAGTTAACTTGCCTTAGCTCCCATCACCGATAAGTAGGCAAGCAGGGACTCCCAACATGGTCAGTGGGACACCTGGTCGATGCACTTAACCACCCTGCTCTATTACCCTCTTATGGGTATCTGGGCTTCTACCCACATTGTTGCTCTCCTACTTCTGTCATTGGTGACCTCCTTGGCGATCAAGCAAAATTCTGTCCTCCAGCTCCCTGATGCTCACCCAGTACGCCCCCTACTCACCTGTGAGGGCCGTCCTCCTTTCATCACAGATAGACATGGCTCCCTTGCTCTCAGGCTGTCATGTCCCATCCAGGCCTGCCTCATTTTACAGAAGGAAATGTGTCCTTCTGTGTTTCAGGACAAGTAGCTGACACATCTGGATCTCAGGGCCAGCTGCAAGGCACCAGAGAAGACCAGAGGGAGAGAAGATCTGGAGAACAGGCCCTCCTGTTGCCTCCCGGTCACGAAATGGCAGACTCTTGACCACATGGTGGGGCACTGTGGTCAGTGGCCCAGAGTTTAGCCACTGGAAGGGTGGAAAGGGAGAAATGGGCACGTAGGTCACGCAGCATGAGCTGGAGCCCCTGGGCAATTACCAAGAACTACCAGTGGACTGGGACCAAGGAGACTGGAAGACAAAAGAGGAGGCCATTAGAATAGCTGTAATAAAGGAACTAGACTGATTTGGGTCAATGGGTTCAAGAAAGTGGCCCTTTTTTTTTCCTGGACCCTCATATAATCTGCAAACAGGAATTTGAAAGGTTAACAATGACAGTCCACATATAACAAAGCTGTTAAATGAGCTCTGGCCTCCTCTGCCCCGGAGAGCTATCAGTTAACATTAACCCCACTGCTGGTGCTCTTCTCTGCACCTACCCCTTGACCATGAGCGCGAGGTCCCTCACTCACTGAAGTCTAGAGCAGGCGTTAGGCAGGGCTTGGGTATTAGCTTCCTGCAGCTGCTATGACAAATTACCACAAACTTGGTGGCTTCAGTCAATAAAAATGTGTTCTTTCACGGGTCTGAAAGCTAGAAGTCTGAAATCAAGGTCAACAGGGTTGATTCCTTCCTTGGAGATTCTGAGGGGGAATCTATCCCACGCTTCTCTCCCAGCTTCTGACGTTTGCTGGCCATCCTTGGCACCCCCTGGCTTGTAGCTAGATCTCTCTGCACCTCTGTCTCTGTTGTCACATGGCCTTCCAATAAGGATGCCAGGTATAGGAGCTAGGGCCCACACTAATTGAGTGTGAGGTCCCATTCTGACGTTCGGGGTGGACAAGAATCTGGGTGGATGGACTCTTTTCAACCCAGTACAGGCTGCCAATGGCATTTTTGGCAGATCCCACATAATGGCAAGTAAAAAATGTGGGTTCCTTAAGAGGAGGGCTCAAGGTGCAGGTAGGGAGGAGGAAGGGGGAGATGCCCCTGAGCATTGTTCACATCAGACTGAGTTGCTTCCCCACCTAGAACATCTCACAGAAATCAAGCCTGAAGGAGCAAAGAAAGTCACCACAGAGCACAGGCAATCCTCCCACAGCTCAAAACAGCAGGTGTCACCCTCCACAAGGTGCAACATTTGAATCTTCCAGGCAAAGTAACAGGTAACTCAACTGACCTAACACTGCCCCCCCTCCTCACCAAGCTAACATGGAAAACAGGTCTTCAATCTCCTTTCCTCTCCCTTCTAACCCCCAGGAGGGCTTGGGGACACCCAGGGGCTCTGACCATGAGAGGGGAATGGAGTTCTCAGCCTCCCACTCAGCCAAGAACAATTTTGGGCAGGGGGGCTCATGGCAAAGAGCCGAGCAGGATGGGGTAAACCCTCAGGTTCTCTCCTTGCTGCTAGTGGTACTCTTTCTAAGGCCTTCGGGGAAGTACTGTGCAGAACTGCATCCAATCTGGGCTAAGCAGATTAGCTCCCTCCCAGGGAAAGGTTCTGGGCAGCTGAGCAGGGCAGCTCCCCGTGCAGTGGCAGGGGGCTGTCATTACAAGGCCCAGATAGGACATAATTACATGCTCCCTGGAGGGAGCTCCTAATTGAATTACAGGGTGTCTCCTGAGCATGAAAGGCAGCCTGTACTCAGAGGTAGCTAAGTCCATGAACAGTCCAGGAACAGACCCTCTGAGGAGTGGTGCCAGGCAGGGGTCAGGCTGTGGAGAAGCTCAGGGACACCGGAGTTCAGAGGGCCCCATGGATCTCACTGAAACTGCGAGAGGAGAGGAGGCATCCCTGGTCTTCGTACAAACCAGAAGTGGTACAGAGACAGAAGACACGCCAGGAATTCACTCTGTTCATTCGTTCATTCATTCATTTATTCAACAGACATTTTATGGCGTCTCTATGACGGGTGACAGGCATGGGAGAAAACCGGGTGCTGCTCTGGTCTGAGGACGGCGCCTGCCTGGGGACCATTCACTCCTGAGGACAACTTGTGTTTTTATCTGTGGGCACCCCACAAGCCAAGCCAATTAGCCATTCTTCTCCACAAGTCCTTCTGGGGTGACTCCAGGAGAAGGTCACCTCTAAGGCCTCCTAACCGAATCCCAACAAAGGCAGGTGGTAATACTTCTGTGTGGCCACGGCCTGAAGAGGCCCCCTCTTCTACAGCAACTCTAAGTTTGTGTTTAGATTCTAGTTAGTTAACATTCAGGGTCATATTAGTTTCAGGTGTACAATGTAGTGACTCAGCACTTCCATACAACACCCAGTGCTCATCACCACAAGCACACTCCCTAATCCCCACCCCCCATCCCCCTACCTACCTCCTCTCTGGGAGCCCTCAGTTTGTTCTCTAGAGTTAAGAGTCTGTTCCTTGGTTTACCTCTCTCTCTCTTTTTCCCCTTTGCGCATTCGTTTTGTTTCTTAAATTCCATGTAGGCAGCTCCTCCAACACACTTCTCTTCCTGCCAGACTGGGAACTTCGTGAGGACCAGGACCTGGCCTCTTCTGTGTCAGCTCACAGGATGAGCCTAAGCGTGTCTACGGATGGTACCCTGAGGGACGGACACCTGGGCCCAGCTTGCACTCTCCTACTGCTTCGGATCTCACTGAAGCTCTCATAGGCTCTTGGAGGGCTCTGGCTGAGCTCTTCCTGCTCTCTCTTAACATCCCTCCCTCTAAGCCCTGCTCCTAAATGCCCTCAGACACAGCCTCCGAGGAGCCCCCTGGACTTGAACACACGGTCCTGCACCAACCTTGCCCTCTTGCCCAGGCAGCAGGCCAAAGCATCACCCATGAGTGGTTCCTGATGGTAAACGGCACAAGCAAGAGTCCTGGGGCACCAGCTTGGGCACGGGCAGGGCTGAGCCAGCAGTCAAGGGGGATGATCCAGACTTCTGGGTTGGGCGTTAAGGAGTTTATTTGGCCCTTGCCAATATCCCTGAGCCCAAGGGCCCCTGAATTAAAAGGAAAGCAGCCAACTCTTGCTGTCAAGGAAGGGATGGGGGATGTGCCCTTAGCTTCTTCCATCTGAGGAGAAGAAAACCTGCTGCTTTCAGCTTCATACCTTATTCTGAGGCTAAAATATAGAACATCATAGAAAGAATGTGTGATTTTGAATCAGAAGATCTTGGTTTTGATACCTACCCTTAAAAGCTCTGTGCTCTAGGGCAAATTACTTAATATTTCTTAGACTTGGTTACCTAATCTGAAGAAAATGATAATGTCACTCCTATGGTATGACAAAATCCTTACTTTTTAAAAATGTTCATGTAAATATTCCAAATTTTATTATGTAAAAAAAAAAATAGTAGTCTTTCCCCCAAGGTCCAAACAATGGTGATGCCTAGGTACCAATACCATGCCCTATAGTCTGATATAGTACATTCTGATATGTTCTCCGGTATCCTGATCTCCCCATGGGGTCACCTTCATCAAAGTACCTTTAAACAATTAGTGCCTAATACTTTTAGAGCATTTTGTATCAGACAGTTCCTTCGAAAGTCGGCCCTTGGCTGTGTTCATTCTACTCACTCCCCAGCCCCCAAACTAGAAAGTGTATTTTCTTCCAGCTGTCCACATGGCTTAATTAAATGCCATTCCTCTTTGCTTTGGCTAGAATTAGATTAACTCATTGTAGTAACACAACTTATCTTTTGCTATTATGAAAAAAATGAAAATCTAATTAATTTTCAGCAAATCTTCTAAAACATGGGCTCCATGAGGAAGGGCAGATAATTAAAATGGCCTGTGTAGGAAGCTGGCTGGGAACCACTGATCTAGCTTATGAAACCCACTAGCTTAGCAGGGGTTCTGGAAGATTCCAGTCTGACAAGGAAATCATTGCTTCGTGTGTCCAACTGGAACTTACAGATTCATCTGGGGAATAAAAGAAAGTTCTATGTTATGTAGGATAAAGAAGAGAATGATTCAGGAAGTTTCTTCCCATCAGGATTGGCCCCATGTTAGAGTGGCAACTTCATGCCAATGTACCTTACTAAAACGGAAACTCTGAGATTCTTAATCCCATGAAGTTCCTTCCATCTTTCCCCCCAGGACTAGAGGTGGCAGATATGTTCCTTCTCGTAGCTGCAGGTAAGCCCAGAGACCAGCCTCAAAAGTCCTTTCCAAGATGGTCCCCTGGACCATCACTAGGAACTGACTGCAGCTGACATGCGAGGAGCCCTATCTCACAGCTTAGTCCTGTGCCCAGGGACGCAGGCAGCTGACAGTCACACACTGTTCCACCTGGAGACGGGAATGCTCTGGCTTCCAGGGAGCTCCTGGAATCGCATCAAGTTATAGCTTCAAAGACAGAGAGGGGGTGCCTGCTGGCTCCAGCTACGTGCAGCCGACCAGCTGTCTGGCTGGGGAGGGGTGGCAAAGGAAAGCCTGTCACTCTGTCCCTGGCGAGCACAGGAGGGAGGAGAGCTTTGTGTCCTGGTCTGAAACACAGGCCGGTCTGGAAACCCAAACCCAGGAAGAGGCTTTGAAAGTGACTCAGTGCCCAAATAGCACAGTCAAAAGTGACATCGGCTCATCTTCTGACTCTAGTCTTCTGGAGAGCACAGATTTTAGGGAGGGGGAAGAGGGGACACCAGTAGCCTTGAATGTTTTCTGCTGACCTGGACTGAGGCCACTTTGATCTAGGCTGCTGGTCTGTGGTCAGCTTGATGAACTGATCAAGCTGGGGCCTCCTGAGGGGGCTCTTTCTCCCCTTCTCCAGCCTGCAGCCCCAGCACAGACCACAGTGAAATCAGTGCTCTCTTGGCAGACCTTCTAGATGCCAGTTTGGACGTGACAGATGACTGTCTCAGCTGGTGCTATCTTCTAAGGGACACTGTCACCACTGACAGGCACAATTGCTTAGGTAGCTCACCATGGAATCCTCGTGGCAACTTCCTTTTTCTACCCCACCATCTGGTTCTGGCAGATTAACTGCTGGAGTCAGGGGATCTTGGCTTGAGTCAGGGCAACCAAGACATATCTGGCCAGTGGACTTGGACATGGCCAACTTGGGGAGAGAGGGGAGGGAAACAAAAGGACTCATAAGATTCCCTCTCTTGAGAATTTGAGGTAGAAGATCCTTCCAGGGAAGAGCCAAGAGCTAAATGGAAAGAGAAGCCATGAGCTCAGACAGTTGGTCTGTGAGGTCTTGCTGCAAGCTAGAAGCAATAACAGAGAAGGCCACAGACAGAAACAGAGACTTGGGAGACAGAGACCATGTGGGCCAGCAGGGAGAGCATCAGAAAGAGAGGGTGGTCTCGAGGGCTCCCCTTCCTGACAGTGTTTGCTGCCACTTCTAGTCGGTGCAGATCCCTACAATGCAACCTTCTCGTCTTAACATAGTCAGGCAGAGACTTTGCAATGAAGGGGAAAAGGGCACCACCACGACTGGTTTGCTTCCTGGGGGACATCAGTCTTCTTGGGATTATTGGGAAGCTCATTCTCTCTGTCCAAATGACAGGCTTGCTTAAGGGATGCTCCCAGCTCGTTCTTGATCACTCGAAGAAGGCATAAATCAGACAGGAGACATGAGGCAACCCCAGTACAGATGCCGGCAGTGTGAGGGACAAGGATGCAGGATACAGGATAAGAATAAATGGGGAGAGAGACTCAAGGAAGCGGAGAGGAAGGCACTGAGTGTGGCGGGAGTGGAAACCACAGCTCTCGGGGCGACAGCACCTGATGCGTGTAGAGTAGAGAAAGAAAGTCTGCAGCTCAGGACGTTTGGAGGAGACAGTGAGTGTAAGAAAAGGGGATTCAAACAGAAAGTAAGGTGTGAGCAGGGGAAGAAAGCAAACACATCCGGGTATTTGCAGCCAGGGCCACGGTGAGCCCCAGCGATGGCGGTGGAGCTCGCCCCCGATCACCACGGCTGGAACAGACAGAGCCAGGCGGTAATGGGGTTCACAAGGAGAAATCATCTGGCACTCACAAGGCAACACTCAAAGAGACAAATCAAGGCCAATGCTTCCGGAAAGACATGGACCACTAGGGAGAAGAAGCGGTATTAGTCATCTATAATCTATAATTTGGTTTGCAGCCGTGTTCTGAGTATTGAGTTTATTATCAAGATGTCCTATTTTGAAAGCACCAATTAAAGCACCCCCAACAGAGCATTGTCTGTATCTGGTTTGTGAACCCCAACTGCCAAGTGGTAACCGAACTGGGCTCAGGCAGGGACAGGTTAACCAGGTTAACCAGGTTCCGTCCCTGCGTGCTGTCTCTTAGCTGGAGGTGGGGGTCAGGATGGTGCCACACCTGTCACTAAGCGCAAATGTGTACACACACCAAGTGGTGATTCTGTTTTCAGAAAAACAAACTTCTCCATAAAGAATTAAGTTCCACCTTCAACTTTATCTTCATTTCTGTGTACCCAGGTAATTTCCTACTTGGGTACCTGGTAGGTGGTAGGGATTGGAATAGAATTCCTATGAATGGTAACTATCACACCACCTGAGAATGTCTGCCTGGTGCTTTCCTTTGTGGTCGTTTAGCAAAACCCTCAAAGCATCTGATTCCTGCAAAATGCTTCTGACTTGTGCAGAATTTAAATATGGGGATTTTGCTCTATTTAAGATCAAGGAGTTCTCGCCCTCCAACTGTCCATTACATACGACTGACTCTATGCCAGGGCTTTCTATTGTTTCTGGAAGCATAGCTCAGTTTCTCATTTAAAAAAAAAAAAAAAACAAGAAAACAAGATCTCGATTGAGCTCTAGACTCTACTACCTTCCTTGTGGAACTGACAGTGTCACAGCCAATGGGTAGAGAAGAAATCGGTGCTCACGTACCACCCAGCTACACCGGAGAAGTTGGTGAAAGGCTGGACAAGAAAGTCCTCCCCACTCGCCCACCTGGCTTTGTTCCTTTCTATCATTCTTGTGAATGAACAAGGAAACAGTGACCAGAAGAACCAGAAGAATCAAAACAAGATAACCGTAGCTCGCGGCAGGATCTCCATCAGTATCTCTTTATTATTACTGCCTGGGGCCCAACTAGCTCCTCTCCAAGAAGGAAAGTCACTGAGGGTAAGACTGCTTCGTTTCCCGACTGGCCAGTCATGTGATCGTCTCCAATTGCCATGCTCCTGTCTCCTCAAACCAACCTAACGTTCTGGCCGGTGGACTCTCCAACCGTGCACCATTGCACTGTCCCATACTGGAGGGCAAGGCAGCGTGAGAAGAGCAGGGGTGAGCACACCAGATGCTGGGCTGCATACAATCTCCGATCAAGTCAGGCAGAGGGCATGCTGAGCGATCCAAGGCTGCCAGGAGACACTGCACCTCAGTCCCTCAAATTAACCTGGAAGGCTCTGGACTTGTGGAGTTTTGTGTTTTTTTTTAAGGATTTAATTTATTTATTTGACAGAGAGAAAGAGAGAACACAAGTAGGCAGAGAGGCAAGCAGAGAGAGAGAGAGGAAGGGGAGCAAAGAGCTGAGCAGAGAGCCCGATTCGGGGCTCGATCCCAGGACCCTGAGATCACAACCTGAGCTGAAGACAGATGCTTAACCCACTGAGCCACCCAGGTGCCCCAAGGACTTGTGGAGATTTTTGTAGATATGTCCAGTTTAAGTATACTTGGGGTATCTTATGGATCCCAGAATTGGAATATGTCCTTCTTTGACATCATCTTTGACCATTTCAGTAATTATGAAAAAAATGATCAGGATGTAAGGTCTTTCTGGGCACACTATCCAAAGCTTCTGCTAAGAAGGCCACATAGCCTTTCATCACTCCTGTGGGCCCAGAAGGGAAAGCACTAGAGTTGAGCAACCCTATCTGATATGTTCCCTCGTACTATTAAGTACTCCATTCCACAGTTGGCTGAACTATGAATTTCCTTCGTCAGGACCACTCAGAGCCACGGACAGAGCTCCTCTGTAAGTTCCACGAAGCCATGGGTCCTGGTAACCCACTGTTTATCATTGGCTGGAGAGCAATCTCATTACCGGAAGTCAGGCACTGAAGACAGAAGGAAAGTGAAAGGGAGGGATGTCGCCTGAGGGAGCATGACCATGACCTCCACCCTGCTCCTACCCTCACTAACCTTGCAGCCTGTGACTCTTTTCAAGCACAGAAGGGCATTCTAGGGTCAAATAATCTCCCCGATGGCAAGGGAAGAGATTGTCCGAACACCCTGCTGAGCCAAAGAGAAAGAAAAGGCCTACTGTGTTCCAGTTAAATTGGAGAAGGTGCAAACTGTGTCCTGGAGCACTCCAGATTTTGATGGAAAGATTCCCCGGAGTGGAAACTTTACAGAGAAAGCACACCTGGAAGAGAATGGCCTGCAGAATTTCGAAAGAATGTCATTATTTCGTGGAACGAGGTCCTGTCTACAATTTACCAGCACTGTCTAAAAGACATCCCAGCTATGCTTGTCACACCTTTTCTCAGGAAGAGATCATGAAGACAGTGGTTGTTTTTTTTTTTTTTTAATTTCTATGGGTTCAATATTTTTCTTCCTGAACAGTCTCAAGGTGAACCAAGAGATTAAAAATAGTCCATAATATGTTATTATTCTAAGTTAGGATATTAGTCACGTCATACTGTTGGATCTGTACTTCCCGAGCACCTTTCCAAAGTTAACATTGTTCCGATGGATAAAAATAAGAAAGTCCAAACCGGGAGGGGGAGACATTAAATCAGTAGGCTCCAAAAAGACCTCGCCAGCTCTAACTTTCTAACCTGTCTAGCTGTGTGATATAAGACAAGTCACTTTCCCTCTCTGAATCTCAGCTTCATAATTTAGAAAAGTGGGAGGTCAAATACTTTCAGACTTTAACATTCTAATTGGACAGGAAGCTATGAGGCACAGCTAATACGCTATTCTCTTCTAGGAAGACCTATGCCATTTAATTATGCTAGATTTTGGCCTTTGCCTCTTTGACATTGGTGATTCTGACTATTCTCAGAGAGAGACCCCAAAGGTCCGTGAGCTGTTATTCTGCAGAAACACCCCGTGAGTCTGGGATACGGGAGCAGATGCGGGTTTAGGGAGCAAGACGAACAGGCCGGCAGCACGCCCCTGTATCTCCTCGAGGTTTTGTTCTTGTTTGCAGGAGCCTCAAAGGCCGTAATTCTAAGGATGTACTGTAGTGATAGGCACAGAGGTGGGGATTCTTCTAGATCATTAAGATGTCAACAGGCTCTCTCTCAAATGTCAAGCGTTTATTGGAATGTGGGATTAAGGGCGTCAGGCGCCCACCCCCGCTCTGCTTCACTGCCGTGTCCTCCGCGAAGGTTGCTGTAGAAATTTTCGTGGCGTCACACACGCAGCGGACAGCTTTCATTTCTCTTTTATTGAGCACTTCTCCTGGGTGTTTTGATCTGTCTGAATACCTAGTCGCCTCTTCACTGGAGAAGATCCTTGAGAGCTGAAACGCCCATCTGTCCTATTCATGTATCTATCTCCAGTCCCCAGGAATGCTTCTGGCCCGTAGCAGACGTCTCATAAGTGTTTGCTGAATGACTGAGCCCCTTCAGTGAGCAGGCACGGGGCTGCAGGCGCATTGTCTTCATGTTTGCATGGATACTTCCCACTCCCCTGCAGGAGAAAGGGCGCTGTTCCTGACCTTCCAACCGAGTATCTGGGGCCTGGACAGGTGAAATGACTTGTTCAAGTTACACAACTGGGGAGTGACAGGTGCACATCTGTGTGTCAGACCTCAGAGTTCGTGAGTGTTCTATCCTTCCACGGGGCTAAGGACATCTTTGAAGAAGTAACGCCTAAAACCAAATGAGTGAATTCACAGCCCAATGGTATCGGCGGAGCACAGGCTTGGCTCCAACCTGAGTAGGTTTTTAGAAGCGTGCACGGAGGACAACACTGCCAGTGCTCCCAAGCTTGGTGAGCAAAGCAAGTTACGGGGAGAGGGAGGGACTGGGAGGTGGAAGTGCTCCCGGCCTCACCCAGCTTCAGGGGTTTCCGTCTCAGCCTCCAGACTGGTGCCACAACCAGCAAGGTCTCAGCAGAAGCCGGGTTCTGGCTAAGTTGGAGTCGAGAGTTGGGACTAGAATGCAAGCCTTCCTGATTCAGTTAAGCAAGTCCTCAGAAAGGCCACTTTCCCTCCCCGGTCTCAGGGTTTGGCCCAGAGCTTTAAAGCATTTCAGCTCTAAGCTGGGACCGAAGGCTTCAGGAGCTTGTTAGGAACGCCGGAACTCGGGCCCTTCTCTCAACCTTTCAAACCGTAATCTGCGTTTTAGCAAGCTTCCTGGGTGGTTCAGAAGCACGTTAAAATTCGAGAAACACTCCTCTAGAAGGTATTCTAAGGTCTTTTCTGGCTCTAATATTTTAGGAATCTGGATTAGGAATCTTCATGGTCACCCCAAAACCAGCAAGTTTATGAATTAGGGTCACAGAGCGATCCAAGTAGCCCAATCACCTCAACAGTGTCTTCTAAAGAATATTGTTAACTCACTAATATTATTATTAATGGCCTATTAATTTCCCAAGTACCTGCCATATACAAACAACACGGCATACAGTGTCTTGAATCATCACGACAGCCTTGCAAGAGAAATCGTATTATCCCTACTTTACCAATGAAATAATCTCATAAATTAATAAAATTTCCCCCCGGCTACCTGGAGAAATCAGAACTAGAGCCAGAATCATAACCCAGAGTATTTACAGCCCATGCTTTTCCAGCCACCTCCCACTGCCTCTCATAAAATCACAACCTAAAGTAAGAAGGGTAGGGCTGCGATGCAAAGACAGGTGACTAGCAGGTTATGGATTCATTCTTCCGCAATGAAGAAAACCAGAAAGGCAGGCTGAGGTCTACTCATGCCTCAAAAATAGCTGGCAACCTCGCCTGTTCCCCGAGCTCTGGAAGAGCTGGGCCCGCATGGCAGACGTGTGGAGCTCGAGCTACATTTAAGACCGCTATCAGAAGGAATCCTTCAGAAGCCCATTTACACCAAGATATTAATCAGGCCGAAAACACAAATAGGCTTGAGGAAGGGTTAGTCATACTCAGAGATCCAAAGTACACAACTGTTGATGGGACAAAGAAATGGGGTGCCAAGCTTCTGACCTGTCCAAAAGGACTCTTCAGTGCCTGTGGTAGGTAGGTGCCAAATTCGAGAAACCACTAATCCCTCAAATCACAGCCAGTGCTGGAGTTTTGATGTCACTTAATGCATGACAATAACCTCTTACATACTGGCGTTGCCATGAACATAAGAAGTTGCATGGAGTCTGTCTTCCCGACGAGGGCTGGAAACCCTCTCTCCAGAGCACACAGAGATGGACAGCTGGACAGTATTCTCCAGAAGATGCAGGTTTTTATTTGGGTAAACGAATGATTATCCCTCCCAGCGAAATGACTACACAGAGCTCTAATCAATCAATTTGTCAATGGCTATTTCACTTCAAGAGACAGTATCCCTGTTCCGTATTTGGCTGGTGCAAATAGGACCTACGCTGGGTGCCCATGTCTATGGTACAGAAAATCCTAGAGTTGCGGCGGGGGGATCCACAAAAAGATCCGACCCTGCCTCCAGGCAAGGAAAGTACGGTTGCTCCAACTTTGCAGATGAGACAGTTCAGTTCTCAAGCCGAGACTAAACGTCTTGCCCAGAGTCACATTATCAGGGAGAGACTGAGGGAGGACAAGAGCACAGTCCCCTCGGGGGGCTCACTCCGCTCTGCTGTCAGCACCCTCCAACCCCTTTGGAGCCCTGCCCCCTGCCTGGGCCTGGAGGAAGCGCTTCTGAGACCCTTCCCCCTCAGTCCTAGGGGCTCCCCTCTCTGTGCATTCCATTCTTCACTCTCCTTCAAGTTGTATGTTTTCATTTCCCACGCCCAGTGTCTTTAGCAGGCTCTTGGAGCAGTTTGACATGCCCCCTTCTTAGATGCCCCTTTTGTCCTTCACGCCCCCTCCTGCAACTGCTTCTTGCTTGTGGATAGGAGCAGGAATTCAGAGACAAGTTCCCGCCCTCCCCTTGGCCACCCTGGAAAGTCTGGCTTCCCGTAAGCTGCAAATTCTGGGGAAAGTCCTTCTGTTTCTTCTTCAAAGCAGATTATCCATCTGAGAAAAATGAAAATGAAACAAAGCAAAACGAACCCCTGAACACCTAGTACAGGAAGGTTCATTGGGGAGCACTCTTACAGTGATCAAGGTCACGGAAGTGCAACACGCACCGTGTCTGAAGGGCGAAATGGGCCATGAACCTGAGAAGTCTTCTGGGAGAATTCTAGACCGTGAAAAGAGATGACCACACCAAAGGTGTATTTTCTCCCGCAATTCCCGAGAGGTGCCTGCTATGTTCCTTAGCCAGATTCTAGAGCTCACACCTGGGACCAAAGACAGGTGGCCACTGCTCTGGCAGTTCTGCTTCTGCAAGATGTGTCCCGTACCCAAGCCATACTGACTCATCTCACCTAGCCTGGGCAAGTCTCATACCATAAAACAGCCTACAGGCATTTACAGAGACTGCCAAGTTTCAACCAACCTTGCAATTTCCAAATTGAAGGAGAGATGCCTGAAATGTGGTTATACAATACAACCTCAAGATGGCCCTGGGGGGAAAAAACCCGTGTCACTTGCTTCCCCTAGGATGCCCTGATTGGGCTAGCTCTGCCTCAGGATGGAAAGGCTCAGCCTCAAGGCTCACATGAGCCTCTGGCATGAGGAGAGGAGGAAGGAGAGAACCAACAGGACTCCTAGCTCCGGCTTAGTCACAAGAATTCTCCACAATCTGACATCAAAACTTCTGTCGCCCCACATCTTCACTGGCCATATCATTCTGAGTTCGAGTGGATGGATTGTTCTGCATCCTTCGATCCTGCCATGGAATTCCCTGCCCAGAGACCATTTAAAGTGAGGAAACCAAAGGAAGGTCTGGAAATGGACCCTGCCGGGGGTGCCTGCTGAAAATCCTGCACACCTGTGCTGGGACCCGAGTTTGACATTGACGCGGTTGAGGAAGAACTGTAAGGACAGAAAGAGATGGCAAGGGATGGAGGGGGCTAGAATATGGAAAGGTTACTTACACTGTTTCATCATTCTTGAATTCCAGCTCCCCGTATGCGTCTTCAAAATCCTCACCACCACCCTTGGCTGTCCCCTCTACTGTCCTAAAGGGGACGATTACCGTGCCCCGGGCACCTGATGTCCGCAGAACCTTGACCTCCAGGACACCGATACTCTCGCTGACATGAATAGTGTCACATTCAAACGTGAAGATGCCTGCATGGTCATCATCCAAGATGGTGACTGTGGCCACATAAGGGGATACCAGGATGGCCCGGGGCAATGGAAGATTATTGAGGACTATTGGAGGGATCCCCTCCTCCGGCTGCTCCTCCTCTATGCGGACATTGCTCAACCTCACAAAAAAGTGTTCATCCTCCTCAAAGATGTCATCGTCAATGATGCCCACCGAGAACTCCTTCTGGGTCTCTCCTGGCTTCAGAACCACAGTGCCCTCTGTGAACTCATAGTCCGCCCCGGCATTGGCAGAACCATCCTCTGTTTTGTAGTCCACGTACACGGTCTTGGACATGTCCCCTCCTTTCCTCACCACTGTCAGGAGGACAGCCCCGCAGTTCTCCAGGCACTGGTAAGAGCACGGATCAAAGAAGACCTTTGAGACAAAGTCCTCAGGCTCATTGGTGTGTACCTCATTGATGCTGGAGGCCTTCTTGGCTTGTTCTGCCGCGTGCTTCTTCAGGACATTGCCTGCGCCGGTCATCATACGGGTAGCTTGGATCCGGTAGAAGGCGCGACTCTTCTGTTGATGGGAAAGAGCATAGTAATTGGCCATCTCTACCAGCTGATCTAAGTCCTTCTCTGGGTGTTTCTGCTTCAGATCCTTGAGAATCCGGATCATCTCCCTGCGGGATTCATCTACTTCCTTGCCTTCCACGGGCACCAGGTTCCCATCCAGGAAGTGGGAATTCATCATTTTTCCGTCCATCTCAATGCCCTTGGGGTGGTCGCCCTCTGTCTCTATGATAATTGCCCGGTGTTTGTCTGTGCGGTACTTTTTGTGCATGTATTTGTAGAAGAGCAGTCGCCTATCTGCCACCCAGGCCAGAAGGACACACACGGGGAAGAAGGAGAGAGTGAGGAGGCCTTCCCAAACCTGAACCACACCAGGGGAGAAGACTGCCAGGATCATATAGAGCCAGATGTAGGCGAAGATGCTCCAAGCAGCAGTGATGAGGAAGACCCGCAGGTGCTTGATCTTGCGAGTCTCTCCATCGGGGATCACGTAGACGCAGATGCCAATGATGATGAACATGTTAAAGGCTGCACTGCCCACGATGGTAGAAGGTCCCAGATCGCCAGCAATGAACCCATGACCACACACCTCAATTAAAGAGAGTAGGATCTCAGGAGCAGAGGAGCCCAAGGCCATCAGGGTCAGGTTGGAGACCGTTTCGTTCCAGATCCGAATTGTCGTTGTGCTGGTCTCTCCATTGGGCTTTTTGATAGTCACCTCTCTCTCTTGAGAAGTGATGACTTCAATAGATGCCATAAAGCGGTCAGCAATGATGGACACCCCAAGGAACATGTATATCAGGGCCACAAAATAGACAATGACCCTGGCAATCTTGTCCCCAAGGGAAGGGTTCTCCGGATACCAGATCGGCAGGATGACACCCTCCTTGCAGTCCGATGACTCGGAACAGGACTCATTGTTCTGCTCTGTGCTGGGCACCTCCCCTGAGCCACCAGCCTCTGCCCGAAGACCATTCAGGAAGAGCACAAAAGTAATCAGCCCAAAATGGAGGAAGGCAGAGGTGAGAGGCTGCAACCTTAACCACGCCATACACGAGATTTAGCCGCTGGCTTCCACTGCAGCACCAATGGTCCTCCTGACAGGCCAGAGACCTAGAAAAGACCAGAGAGGCAGGGAAAGGCATGAGAAAAGGGGAGACAGCAAATGGCAGGTTCTCACCAATACAAATTGATGTTTCACCTTGAGCAACATATTGCACTAACATATGGGGCAGTCTCTCACTCGGAAAAAAAGATGTCAATGGGAGGCACAAATAGCGACTCTGTCCGCAGGGCCATCTGGTAGAGACTCAGCTGAAGAATGGCTTAAAAGAGCTGGGAATGTTGGTAATGAAAACATAAGTGATACCCTTCCAGTCCTGTCTCCAAACCCCGCTGTTATCCATGAGAGTTCTCAAGAATCAACTGAAAATAGGCCAAGCATGACCTGAATCTTCATTCCTTGTAGTGTTTCTAGGGAGGGTTTGGGGGCTTCTCTCCCCCGCTATTGTCATACTCAAGAATTCTGCATGACATACGTGTGCCAGAAGAGTACAGATGGAGCTGAACTTTTCTCATGGGTTACTCCCCTGGAAATAGAACACATCACTCTGCATGCAATTGAGCCCACTTGGGAAAAACTCCTTCCCCGAATGCAAAACTTCTACAGGCAAGCTGTAATTCTGACATTTCTTGGGAAATCAAGAGGACAGACAGCGTCGCGGAAGCTCCCTGCAGGATAGCTAAGCCAAGGCCCCCATAAGCTGTGCTCAAGCCCCAGTCCAAGCCTCCTTAGCCCTCTAGCAAAACATTCTTATGGGACCATTGAGACACTCAGTTACAGGAAGATGAAAATCAGCCAGCCTCTCAAATTCCAAACCCAGACACTGAAAGGGCCAAGTGATAGAAATCACTATTAATAAAACATGCAAGTGGCTCTCGAATGCATTTTTTTAAAACTCAAGACAAGATCTGGGGGTGAGATGCAGCCCCCCCTGCTGGCTGGGACCACTAAGAGGTGAGCATGAATTCAGGAGAATGGGAAGAAGTTCAGCAGAAACTCTGGATTCATCTTTCCAATCACTGCCTCATTCAGGTGCAATGAGAATGCACGTAACCGTGCCATAGCTTTAAAAAACAAAAAGCCATTTGTCCATTACCACCTCTGCTACAGCCCTGCGGGGTTCCTTGAGTAACAGAAGCATGCTAATTCCATCTGCACAGCACCTTACGGGGGCTCAGGTCCTGTTCCCTGTCTCCACTGCTTCCCATCTCAGAAAATAGCACCTCCATCCGCAGGGTTAGGGGTTACGCATGCTGGGCAATGAGTGTTGTTCATCTGCAGCCCTCCCTTTCCCTCCTGTCCCTTGTCTACTCAGCACCTAGACTCTCCCCTCATCTCTACAAGCACGGTCAGAGCCGCCATCACCCCTCACTTCGTGAATCTACTGCAGTGACCTCCTCACTGAACTCCCCACTCCGATTCTTGCCCTTCTCCACTTCATTTCCTTCTACAGCAACAGTCACCTTTCCTAAAAACCCCAAACCTATACTGTCACGTCCCTATTTGAAGCCCTTCAGTAGATTCCTCTTATCCCTTTTTTTTTTAAGATTTTATTCATTTATCTGACAGAGAGAGAGAGAGTACAAGCAGAGGGAGGGGCAGGCAGAGGGAGAGGGAGAAGGAGGCTCCCCAGTGAGCAAGGAGCCCAATGTGGGGCTGGATCCCAGCACCCTGGGATCATGTCCTGAGCTGAAGGCGGATGTTAAACCAACTGAACCACCCAGACGCCCCAATTCCTTTTATTCTTAATACAAAGACTCTTTACTGTAACCTACAAAGTCTCCTCTCCCCTTTTATCTTCTGCCCCTCTCCTTCCTACCATATTTCAGCAACAGTGGCTTCATATCAGGCCCTAGAGATAACCAAGTTATTTTCCACCGCAGGACCTTTGCACACGACACCAACGACATGTGCCTGAAATGAGTCTTTCTCCTTGGTACCCCCACACTCTTAATAATGCTTTAGATCTCAGCTTAAGTGTCACTGTCCCGGAAAAAATTGTCTTCACTCCTTAAGATGGTCAACTTTTTCTGTTATGTCCTCTCACCACACTCGACTTTCCTTCAAAACAGTTTTAAAACTTTGAAATTAGATATTTATAGGATTATATAATTAATGTCTAGCTCAGCCATTAAACTCTGAATGAAATCAAGGCAAAGACTATGTTTATTTTATTTATCTTGGTATCCTAAGTAGTCCATTAGTAAGTGCTCAGTAAATGTATGTTTTTGGAGAGTGGCTCTCCACTCTCCAAAAGTGAAGGAAGAAGGAAGCTTCTTCGGTGCTATCAGCTGAATTGTGTCCCCTCCCCCCAACTCATATATTGAACCCTTAGGCTCCAGTGTGACTATATTGGGAGACAGGGCTTTCAGGAGATAGTTAAAGTTAAATGAGGGTTTGAGAGTTGGTCCTACTCTGATAGGATTGATGGATTTATAAGAGGAGGAAAAGATGGGACGCCTGGGTGGCTCAGTTGGTTAAGCGGCTGCCTTCGGTTCGGGTCATGATCCCAGCGTCCTGGGATCGAGTCCCACATCGGGCTCCTTGCTCGGCAGGGAGCCTGCTTCTCTCCCTCTGCCTCTGCGCTCTCGCTCTCTCTCTCTCTCTCTCTCTCTGACAAATAAATAAATAAAATCTTAAAAAAAAAAAAAAAGAAGAGGAAAAGAGAGAGCACTCTCTCCCCCACCACACGGTGAGAAAGCGGCCATTGGCAAGCGAGGAAGAGAGCTCTCACCAGAAAAATGAATTGGCCAGCACCTTGATCTTGGACATTGCAGCCTCCAGAACTGTGAGGAAATAAACTTCTATTGTTTAAGCTGCCTAGTCTATGGCATTATTACGGCCGCCTGAGCTGAGTAATACACTCAGACATCGGCCTTCTTTAAAGCCACTTTATGACCCGAATTACAGCCATTTGCTTCAGGAAAAAATAGATCTCACAGACAAATCCTGACGAGATTTCAGAGGCTACGTATGACCTCTCAAAATCCCCAAGGCTGGTACTCAAAGAGAAACTCCCCTCGGGACACCGTGCGCCCGGGTGCGGACTGGAAGCACGAAGGCCTCCCTTGCAAGGAGCTCCGTGGATTAAGTTGGTTCCATATTCTCCAGAACGGCAGCCGAGTGCTGAGGCCGCCTTCCGCTTCGTCCAGGCACCGGGCGTCCTCACAGCACGTGCTCGGGGCTTGGACCTCACTCAGAAGAAGAGGCCATGAGGCTGACGGCGGAAGAGGGGGGCGGCTGAGCTGTTTGGTACCCGTGTCAGGGCTTGAAAAGTCTCTCATAATCTGCGATGTACACAGAGCACCACCCCCCTCCCCCACACACACACAGGTTTGGCGCCCACCAGCCCCAGAGAAGGATCCTGGCACCTTGCCCTGACCCCTGCAAACCCTCCATTTTGTGGATTCTGAGAAGCCCCGTGCAGTGGGAGACGGAAGGCGGGCGCAGCGGGAGCAGCTCGGTGACCAAGAGCCCGCCTGGTGATGGGAGGTGGCGGCTGCGCGGGCGGCCATCCCGAAGGGGCTGCGCCGGCCACGGCTTAGGGAAGGGCGCTGGCTTTCTGCAGCCAGCGGACTCGGGACGCGTAGGCAGTAGAGTCGTCCGGACCAACAGAAGACAGGGACCCCCACTCATCTTATGCGGCGGGAGAATTGGGAAGATCATGTGTCTTTGCCCTCCTAGGTCTTGCAAACACCTGTGGCGATGGCCTTCTGTAGGGAATATGCTGTCACGCGGTCAGAATCGGGGCCGGCTTTAGAAAGACAGAAAACGAATGAACGGAAGGAAAAGATGAAAGAAAACAAGGCAGGAAGGCGACTAGGAGGGACTTAAGTCCTTGGAATTGAGGTGGAAAATGGCCTGTGAATTCCCAGTTGTTCCTTCTGGCCCTGCCAGGCAATGGTTTCTGCCCGAGATGGTTAGGGGGAGCGTGGACACTGCGGATGACCTGGCCAATGGTCACTTTTCTGTGCTGTTACCCCTGGCCCCGGACACAACGGAGGCAGATCCCAACCTACTGGGGGTCCACCCCAGCTCCTTAGAGACCCGAATGATCTTCCATGGTTCTTAATCAGCCCTAAGGCATATTCAGGGATATGACTCAGCTTGAGAACGCCAATACCACCCCAAATAATGAAGATGTTAGTAACAGTCACTAACACACATAAGTGCTTAGTGTGTGCGTAACGCTAAACACTTCCTCACTTAATTTTCATAACGAACCTATGAGATTAGTACTATTTTTAATCCCTGTTTTCCATTTTGGGAAACTAAGTCTTAATTAAGTCATTTAATCAAAGTATAAAGCAAGGAAGTAGGAGAGCCGGAACTCACACACAGATGACATAAAATTTATGGCTTTAACCACTCCATTTTACTAAGATGTCCAACTTTGTTGCAGAATGTCCATGGCTCCCCGTCAGCTTCCAATTTTCTGTAGATTTAGAAGCAATAGGACTGACCCATCCACCCTGACAGGAGAGACTGACCATTTGGCAAAGCTGCCTGGTCTCCAGGCTTTTGGGGTGTCCTGGCTGCCTGAGGGGACCTCCCACCCGAATATTCTCCTTCCCATTAGTTCAGTTTGACAAAAGTCACTAAAGCCAATGGCTTGCCAGGCTTGGTACTAGATGTCAATGGGCAAAATGAACAGTAAGACACAGGCTTTGCCCCCAAAGGTACAATCCAGCAGGGGATGACAGCTGCACAAATATGCACTTTGACTACAGGAAGTGAACGTACGGGGGCAGAATGCTGTGGGAACATAAAGAGGGCAGTGAGCCAGCCTGGAGAGTCAGGGAGGCGTTCTAAAGGAAGGGATCCTTTACATGAGTCTTCAAGCACAAGAGAGTTTTAGTCAAGAAGAAGGAAGGAAGGAAGGAAAGAATGGAGGGAGGGAGGGGAAGTGGGAGAGGCGGGGAGGGGAAAGGAAGAGAAGGAAGGAGGATGGACATTGAGTCAAAAAGGAGAGCCTCTATGGAAAGGAGGAAAGACATGGAGACATGGAAAAGCCTGCTGTGTGCTTGGGATTATACGGAATTCAGTGTGAGGCTGGAGGCACAAAGGTGAGTGCCCGAGAGACTGGACATGTAGGGAGGACTCCGTTCATGGCAAGTCTTACATGACAGGCTGAGAAGATGGATTTCATCCGAAGGGCAGTGAAAAGCCCAAGACAGGATTTTAAACAGGAGGATGACACAGTCTGATTTGTACTTCAGAAAACCCAATTTGGCTAAAGGGTTTTAAGATGGCTGTTTAAGAGGAACAGGACTAGAGCAGGAAGATGAGCTAGACACCCACTGGAAACAGAACAGATACCGATAAAGAGGATGGGCTGGGGTGTTTCTGCATATGATGACCCTCGGTCCCCGTGTCATGTTCCTCCTCCTCAGCCTAATCAATGCTCCGGCTCAGCCCATGGCTTCTCATCCCTTTCCTGGATTATTTTCCAAACACCCCCAGGGCCAGCTGCAAGGTGTCTGTGTCCTCAGCAGTGGCTCCTGACATCTTTTAATATCACTGGCAAATTTAATTAAAGTCACTGTTCCTCTGCTCTTCCAGATCATTAATAAAACAGTGCCACCAGGCCAGACGGAGCAAATTCTCCCTCCTGCTACGCCCTCCGCTTTCTCCAATGGGAACACTGCTCCAGGCCTGTCACCAGCCCGAGTAGAGTCCTCCGGCTCTGCTTCTAAATCTGGGCCTCAGCACGGGCGTCACGGCCAATCCAGGTTCAAGTTTTCAGGCTGCACTGAAGGCCCGTGTCAGCGGAGTGCAAGAGTGCAGCGTCTTTTCCTGCACTTCCCTGGGGTGGGGGGAGTCGGTGCCGAGTCCTCGCTGGGGCAGAGCTCCCCAGACACTCAGGAGCGACAGCCCTGGCACTCTCTGGAGTAGGAAAGTGGTGACCTCAGCCACTTAGGTGGTTTGACGGTCACCACAGGACCTTGGATCCAAGGAGGAAAACACAATGATGCTGGATTTGGGGTATTATTATTTCTGTGAATCTTGGTAGTGGATGAAGATGCTATTATCCTCATGCTCTGTTTTACAGATAGGCTCCTCCGAACTCCTAAAGATTAAGTAATTTGCCGGAAACCACAGGGAGCAAGTAGAAAGCAAAGCATCTGAGTACTGGCAGCACGACTTTGGGGCATCTGGAGTCACTCACTGGCTTGGGGTGTGCCCTGGGCTTGGAGCTGCCCTGGAGCACGGGCCCAGGAAGGATGGGGTAAGCCTGTCTCTGGGGGTGCCGTTCTCACCCCAAGCTCGGCGGCTCTCTGCACTCTGGGGCAGCCTGGGGCGGTGAGGGGGCCCCAGATTTGAAAGCAGGAGGTAAGAACTGTTTTCACGAGCTATAAGATTTTAAAGAGTCCGTGCACCTCTCAGGCAATTAGCTTCCTCGTCCAGAAAACTCATGTCGGGTTGGATGATCTCCACCGGTCCCTTGAGACAAAGATACGCTGATCGCAGGGAGGCCTGTCTCTCCAAAGACAAGGAACGGAAGGGACACGTTCACGTTAGCTTGGCGCCAAGCAGTATGAGAAACGGGCACAGAATTCAGACTCCCACGGAGCCCTCTGAGCAGAAAAGGGTAGGTGAAGGCAGGATGGTAGGAAGATGGGGCCCAAGGAAAAGGCAAGGAGAGCCTATCTTCTGGACTAGCCAAACACAGGCTGGATCAAATTCATTTTTGATCTTTGAATGCCCCGCTCTTTGAATGCCCACCCCAGGCCAAGCACTGTGCTTGGGGAGTAATGCCATGAACGAGCTACGCCCCATCCTCAACCTTACAGAGTTTTTCTTCTGATAAGGGATGGAGACAAATAAGGAATCCCAGGAATCACTGGTTACGATGACATCACGGGAAGTCCTATCTGTTCCTGGTGCTGCTCTAAGCTGCCGGGTTGGTCCCTGTACTCCTTGCTTCAAACCATGTGGGCAGTGGCTGCAATGCAGCACAGCTTCATAATATAAAGAATCTTGCAGTAGTATGTGATACGGAATTTTACCATTCTTGCTTCTCCGGTCTCATGAGATTGGCAGATGTGCCTTCCCTAGAAGTCCCTCAAATTCTTAATGACATCCAAACCGTAGGATAACCTCACGGAACCCTGCTGACATTCTCCTAGGCACTAGCACACCAGCAGAGGAAGCCCCCCGGGGCTGTGTCGGGGGGGTGGGGGGGCGGTGTAACAGCCTCAGCCTCCTCGTGCTTTGTATAATCCATTTTTAAAATGACAACAAAAACAATAATCATATCTATTTATCAAGAGCCTACTCTATGGCCAGCATTGCATTAAGCACTTTTCCAGCTGCTATTCAATACCTAAGCAGCCCACAGTGAGACAAGCATTATTGTCCATGTTAGAAATGAGGGGACTTGGGCTCAGAGATTAATAAGCCACCCAAAGGCCACTAGATGAGCAAGGAGCACAGCCGGGCTATGAAGTTTGGTATGTCAATTGCCAAAATCTGCTTTCCCAACCTCAGGGGGTGAAAGGGAGGGTGGAAGAGTAGGGTAAGAATCTGGAGCCCCTGACATCAAGAACCGAGAGCCCCCCAAACCTCTACCTTCTTTGGAAAGCCTGCCCCAGCAATGCCCTCTTCCTCCACCTTCAAAACACCTCATTCACTCTCCTGTGTTCCTCTAACACCCTGATCACCCCTGAAGGACTTACACTGACCTGGGCTTACAAGCTCACATGTCTGTCTTCTACACTTTTTTTTTTAAGATTTTATTATTATTATTATTATTTTTTGACAGAGAAAGAGCACAAGCAGGGGAAACGGCAGACAGAGGGAGAGGGAGAAGCAGACTCTCTGCTGGGCAGAGAACCCGAAGCGGGGCTCGATCCCAGGACCCCAGGATCATGACCTGAGCCGAAGGCAGATGCCCAACCACTGAGCCATCCAGGAAACCCCATCTTCTACACTCTTATGGGAACTCCCTGAGGGATCTCAATTCAGTATTGGGCAGGTTTATTATTTATTTATTTATTTATTTATTTATTTATTTATTTCTTAGGACAAGTGGTCACAAGCAGTGAAACTCTCTTGATAGGGCCAAGAGGTTCAACCTGACCTCTGACATCCTCTCTCCCTCTAAAATTTTATGAACTCAAAGGCTCACTGATTCCATGACTCTAAGGATTACCAGACTCTGTGGAAGCCAGAGGATTTTTAGCCTCTGCAAGTCCCTGACAGATCTAGGGAGCCAGGAACAACGAGAGCGGGCCAGAGATAGGAAGAGGAGAAGTTGTGTTTCTCCACTTACGTTCTGTTTCTCCCACTGTAGGACCTGCAACAGCTTCTAAGTCATCCCCCAAGCTGGAGGCAGGAATGGAGCTGGGACCACATGCTGGAGAGCCCTGTGCATTCAACTAACTTTGGAGCTCTAGAACATAGAGACATCTGGATCCTGCTCTAGACCTAAGTTTTGGACTCTCCAGGAATGGAGCCCCAATATCTAGGTCTCTTAATTAAAAGTTCCTTACCAGATTTTGAGGTACAGTCAAGGTTGAAAATCCTGGAAGAGAAGAGAAGGGATGCAGCCTGACTCTGACACCAGGAGCTCAGTAATTCCAACCATTAGAGACTTTCTCTGGCCAGGAGAGGAAGTCTTGGTGTATAGTGAGCTGACTCACGATGGGTACCAGAAAGTCTTTCTATGTACTAGACAAACCATACTCCCGGACTCTCGCTTTCGTACCTTCCCAAGTGTATGCCTATCCACACAAGTAGATTTTCCTTTTGTCTCTCCCTAAAACTGCTGTCTGCTGGGTTTATACTTTTACTAAGGAAATGTAAAAGATCCAGAGTTCCCTTCTTTTCATAGGAAAATGATGCAACCTATCCATTTTCAGTAGGACTAGGTTCTTAGCTATTTTCACTTCCAGGGACGGGAGCTTAGACTTGTTCACTCTTTTCCTTCTGGTCTCTTAGTCTGTTCCTTCATGTGTTCATTCATATGCGTGCATGCACGCATATGAATGAAACCCAGACTGTGTGTCACAGGTTGATTTTCACTGAATTATGGTGAGGAAGTTACTCGGATTTACTCTGATTTGTACTTTCATTTTTTTTTGCACACTCAAAAAAAAATTAAAAGTTCCTAGAGGGTAGGAATTTGTATCTGTTCTGGTATTTCTGTATCCCCAGTGTCTATCTCAGTGCCTGGCATATAGTAGTTACTCTGTATATATTTACTGAATGAATAGATACATTGAATAAATGGGCAAAAATAGAAGGCATAATATCCAGTGATTTCTCCCACGCTTGGCAGTGTTCAAATGGAGCATCCCATCTGTCAGGGATGCTGGGAGCAAGGTTTTTCAAGTTTGAGTAGCATGAACGAAAAATAATCGCCTTTGAGGAGTGCTCACTTCACTGAAGAACAGTGACAGAAGACCAAATCATTACAATGAAACAAGTCCTAGACGTGGAAGCGTGTGTGATGATGCGCCAGGAGAGCGCAGAAGAAGGCAGGCCTCACGCTGTCTGCAGTCATCAGGGCTGGGTTCATGAACCGGGCCGTGGCAGATCTGAGGAATGAACAGGACTTCACCGGGCGGAAGGCAGTGCATCTCCGACCAAGAACAGAAAGCCTATGCTCACGGGTGCAATGGAGTCTGAGGAGCAGTGTCTGCTTTGGGAAGGGGGAGCAGTGCAGCTGAAGGGCAGGGCTCTGGGCAGAAGCTGCAGAGGCAAGTGAGGAACAGTTCATAAAAGGCCTCGTACCCCCAGCCAAGGACTTAGAGCATTATCCTGGGAGCAACTGGGAGCCCCTGGCACTGTTTCAATCATGGGAGAGACAAGAGTGATGGTTTTCCTTTGGACAGGAGACCTCAGGGGAGGACCATGGGGGACCCAGGCCGGTAAGGGAGAGCAGGGCAAGACCGGAGGCAGGAAGACGGGCCCAGAGGCTCTCCCGGCACCTGAGTGCACCAGGACTGGAACCAGAACCAGAACAGACGCAGTGAGAGTGGGCCTGAGGTGGAAGGTGTGGGTGTGTGAGCTCTTTCGGAAGAAGCATCCACGGAGACCAGCGGAAAACGGGAGGACAGTGAAAGCAGAATGAAGAGGCATAGCGAGGACCAGACCACATCAGACTTGCTGGCTCTCCCACTGGCCCTGCCATGTCCATCCTTCATCAAGGATCTCCAGACCCAAAAGCAAGGAAGCCACACAAAAACCACTGAACTTAGATGCATATTTTGCATTCGGGACATCCTGCAACAGAGGAGGCCAGCAAGGATTCTGGGCTCTCCGGGAAGACAGTAAGAAGGTCCTGGAATGCAAAGAAAGCACCAGAGTGCTGCCCACTCAAGTCAGCATGATAGTTCTCTGTTGAGTCAGTCGTCCAGACTGTGATACGCTCTGGAGATGTGGTGATGAAGCAGGTTTGGTCCCTCCATGGACCGGTGCACAGAAAAGCATACCAGATCTGGATCTAGATGTGAGCAACGGGTTTGAGGGTTTATGTGCACAGGCTGAGAGCATCCCAGAGGTGGTGGAGTTGGATTTCTCATGTCTATCTCGTGTCTGTCTCAAAGGAGCATGCAGCTTCACAGAAAAGAAAATAAATTCGTGACCACACTGTCCTTCTGAAATACTGTTAGCTAGCACGATGAAAAGAATTTTTTAAAGATCCAAAATATTGAGAGGAACTCAAATTCTTGAGTGACTAAAAGAAAGCCTGATTCTGTTCATTGACTCATGAAAAAAGTATTTGTCGAGCTCTTACTAAGTGCCCATCACTGTTATAGGCTTCACTTCTGCCCAGAAGTGTTCTCAAATGTATTGAGCAGCAATTAGGTGTCCCAGTCTGTTCTAGCTACTGGGGATTCAATATTATATTTCTTGCCTGGATTCCTGCAATAGTTACTGATTTTGCCCCTTCTCTTGTGGTCTATTTTCCACAAGACAGCCAAAAAGTTGTTTTGTTTTTTTTTTAATCAGACTCCGCCGTCCTTGGTAACCTCCTCTTCCTGCAGAACTCCTCACCGTGTTACTGACCTCAGCTTTATTCCCCCCACTCTGTTTTGCTGCCTGCATACTCCACTCTAGCTAAGGTGGCATTCTCTGAAGGTTCTAGAACACACTGAGCATGCACCTGCCTCAGGACTTTTGCATTTACTGTTCTCTCTGCTTGGACTCCCTCCCCTTACCCTAAATATCCCCCAGAGGTCACTTTCTCATTTCGTTCAGGTCTCAGATGCCAGCTTCTCAGAGGCTTTCCCCCTCGTCTTCTCTGAAGGTGATCCCAGCCCTCCCTGCCAGCACTCTCTGGCCCACTACCGTTCCTTTTCTTTAAGGCATAGATCACTTGCTGAAATCCTTACTGTTTCTGTTTGTCTACCAGTTTAACCTGGGCTATAATCCCTTCGGTAGCTGGAAACCTGTCCTGGTTCACATTCCTGCCCACAGTATGTTCAGGGCAGGTGCCTGGCAGGGTGAGAGTCGTGTTTGCTGACTACATCAGTGTGGCCTCCGCAGGACTAAGCCCTGTGGGAAAGAGGCAGCAGTGACGGGGACTCCAAACTTCCCGGGAAGCCGGCAGGTAGAGAGCCACTGACCTCAGACAGCAGTCTGTTTCCTCCCTCCAAAAGAATAAGAGCTTACACTGTTTGGACAGCAGTCCTGAGGCTATTTCTAAGCACGACTCTCTCTCTGTGCCACGGCCCCCTCATTGGCACCTTACCCCAGTGTGCGGCACAAGAACAAGCAACATTTAGAGTGCACCGTTCATTCAGCAAGTCTTAAGCAACACTAGTTGCCAACGGTTTGCAAAGAGCTCCGTCCTCACCCACCTGGACTCATGTAATCGTTTCGTGAGGCTGCTCCCACAGGCAAAGCAACCGTGGGGCTCACTGCGATGCCAAGAATCTCTCTGCCAATTACGGATAGAGCCAGAACCAAACCTTGGTCCTCGGGCCGCCAGCGGTCTCCTTCCCCCAAGCCTGAAGGAGCGTCATTTCAGAACCGACCAGAAGAACATGTCCCCTGCCGGGGCTGGGTCGAGGGAGTGAGAAGCCCAGGGCAGCCTGAGGGGATATTGCTCCTGCCCCCTCGCTGTTCCCCAGAGAAAGCCGCCTGGGCTTTGGGGGTTATCCCCAGAGAGAGGGCTGCCACCGCTCTGCCCTGTTGCCTGCCCATCAGGGGAAGCGGGTGATTAGCCGCCTTTACGTCCCTCTCCCTCGGCTCCTTCTCCAGGAGCCTGATTTATTTTAATGCCACTTAATTTCTCTTAATTTTCCAATGTTGAAATGTGGAATTAAATCATATCATTGCCTGAATGGAGAACAAAGGGGCTCTGGCAAGCGGTCAAAGTCGTCTTTCTGAGCCACGACTGGGGGCTCTCTCGCACAATCAGCTCTAGGGCGCTCTGGGCCCTCCTGCGACAGGAGGGTGCCACAGGCAGACTCTGAGGACTGGCGGCGGCTGCATGCTCTCCCCACGCCTCTAACGATTCCTCTGGAAGATGACTCCCCGATTTGTTCCTCCTAGGGGCTGGAAGGCACAGACTCAACCTGATTCTTCCTGTCTCAATGGGGAGAGAGAGCGCTGGTGTGGCAGGGGGTGGGCAGAGCCTGTGGAAAGCTGCTGAGCACGGGAGTCCCACAAAGATGCTCCACGGAGTTGACACAGCTCTCAAAACAGCCATTCTGGATGGGAAAGGAAGGGAGGGCAGTGCGGGAGCTGAGGCTTAGATCAGCTGGACCGTGTGGGGTCCAGAGCACCACCTGTCATTCTGGGAATGCCCTGCAGTGTGGCAGCGGGAGGGGACTCCAGGCTGGAGTGGCAGCCTAGGGCCTTCGGGGCACTCAACCGGTTTGGGGTACCATGGAGGCCACACGTCCAGAGAGTTGAGTCAGCTGGCCTTGCTGCTCTCTAGAAACCCAGTGTGAAAGCAGACACACCGGGGCTTCAACGTGCAGCTGGAAGGTTTTATTTATTTATTTTAAAGATTTTATTTATTTGACAGACAGAGATCACAAGTAGGCAGAGAGGCAGGCAGGGAGGGAGAGGAGGAAGCAGGCTCTCCGCGGAGCAGAGAGCCCAATGCAGGGCTTGATCCCAGGACCCTGGGATCATGACCTGAGCTGAAGGCAGAGGCTTAACCCACTGAGCCACCCAGGCACCCCTGGAAGGTTTTAAAATGAAAGATACCGGGGTGCCTGGGTGGCTCAGTGGGTTAAAGCCTCTGCCTTCAGCTCAGGTCATGATCTCAGGGTCCTGGGATGGAGCCCTGCATTGGGCTCTCTGCTCAGCAGGGAGCCTGCTTCCCTTCCTCTCTCTCTGCCTGCCTCTCTGCCTACTTGTGATCTCTGTCTGTCAAATAAATAAATAAAATCTTTAAAAAAATAAATTAAATAAAATGAAAGATACCGTCAGCACTAAAAGTATTGTCAGTAGGAGGCAATCTATAGCGTGAGGAGCGAGACTCACAGGATACAGAATTGTCAGGCCAGGGGGGCGGCTGAAAAGTCCAGGCAGCCGACATGACGCTTTCTGATGGATAAGGAATTCAAGGCCCACGGAGCAAAAGTGGTCTCGCCTGTCGTCGTCAGATAAGAACTAAACCATAAACTTCTGCAGCTCAGCGCTGCTTCTGTTACACCACACTGCCTGCTCCTAGTTTGATTTTTGACTCCACCGCGGGCCTCTTTTATGATAAATGGCACAGATCCCCTTTCTTGACCTTGTTTCACCCACTTCAAAAGTGAGACAAGTTCTTCATTTATTCCTGCCTTCATTTCTCACTGAACACCCACCGTGTCTCGGGCATCATGTGACAGCGAGTGGGAGCGAGAAAAAGCACTTGGTCCAAGAAGGGGGGGCAAGCCGCATGCACAAAACTACATTTCAGTGAGTCTAAGGGCCTCATGAAGAACGGACACCGTGTTGTCAAAATTCAGAGAGAGGCTCTCCATTGACGCTCCCGTCAGGAAGAAGCATTTGAGTTTTACACTGAAGAACAGGGAGGATTCTCAGTGAAAGGTAAACCGCGAGCAGAGGCACAGAAGAGGAAAGGACAAGTTCACTGAGGTGCCCACGCAGGACCTGGAAGACGGGAACCTCCACACGCAGGGGTGAAGCAGGCCACGGAGGGCAGGTGGGCGGCCGCCAACCACGCGAGGCCCTTCTGGGTCTCTGTGTAGGAGAGTGACAGGCCTAGAAGGCTGTTTTAGGAGGGGGATCTTGACCCAGTCTTAGCATGACCTGAAGGACGGGGACGCTGAAGCTGGGAAGACACTAGAAAGCTAATTTATAGAGTATGACAACAATCGCAGCTCCTTGGTAGGGGTATGGTGAGGCCTGAATGGGAAAGTCAATACAGAGCACTTTGCAACCAAGGAGCTAACAGGTGGTAGAGGCACAGCTGTTGGTCGCTGTAATAACAACTATTATTGTTATCCGTACGACGTCGTAGGAGGTTATCAAATGCACTCGGGTGCTGGTGGTAGGGACAGAGAAAGTGGGATGGACTTAATGGACACCAGCAATACTCAGGAATAAGGCAGAGGAGACAGAGAGGAACTTGGGGGGTTTTGAGCCAGGGTGACTGGAAGTTGGCTGGTGCCATCAACACAAAGTGGGAAGTGAAGAGAAGTAGCTCTTAAGGACGAAGATGGTGTCCGTTGAGCAGCAACTCCGTTTGAGGAGCTGAGGTGACATCTTGTCAGAGATATTGTGCAAGGGGCTGGAAACAAGACACCATGCTTGGAGAGCTACGGTGACAGTGCAGCTGCAGTCACAGCAAAAACCATGAGGGAGACTGCAGAGGGGCGGTAGACAGGGCGACAATGGGAGGGAGGAGAGACTCCTGGAGAGGAGGTGGAAGGGGGACCATCTAGAGAGCTATGGGTCCTGGAGAGCTCAGTGTGGTGGGAGCCAAGAGGGGAAAGTCTTCGGGAGCTAACAGTCAATCTTATCAGGGCAGGGGGTGTGAGGGTAGAGATCAGAAATCAGTTACTCCATTCGGGGAGAATGGGTGATAGTTGGGCAGAAGGTAGAGAAAAGTGGGAAAGCATGGGGCTAAACAAAGAAACCAGTGGTGGACAAAGCAAAGATAGCTGTTTACTCTAAAAGTTCAAGAGCTGGTGAAAGCTGCATGGAAAGGGAACGTGAAGGGGTAGGAGCTGGACAAGGGCTAGGGCCTGCTGACCATGCCTACATTTGGAGGGAGGGGACCCAGGGCTGGAGGAGAAAGCATGCAAGGCGGGCTATAAAGGCAGAGCAGGGATGGCCCCTGGGCCCCGTGCAGGAGGGGAAGGGAGCTCTTTCTTACTCTGAAACCAGGGCCAGGGAAGCAGAAGGAACCAAGTGAGGAGGTCGGGGTGCAAAGGAAGAACATTGACCAAGGGCACGCTATTTGGCTTCATTCTCGAGGACGAGCATAGCAGTGCATGACCCTGAGGTCCTCTCCTCTCAAGTGATTAGGAAATTGCCGCGGGGAAGCCAGGGCAGGACCCCAGTTTCCAGTCCCAGCTCCCAGTCTCACGTCCACATCTAGGCCCCACATGCCCCAGCGCTCCTGCTGCACAACCAGGAAAGCATTACTTGTCATTTCAAGTATCAAAGCAGTAAATTTCATCCAGGATGAACTAGAACTGTTGCTTTCATAGACGTGATTCTGTAGACCATATCCAAATACACTTGATTCTGGAAGTAGCCTTTATTCACTCTACATAGTATCAAAAACTACACATAGGCATATACAAACTCATGTGATTCTTCCTACCCAAACGTCTTGTTCAATAGTCTCTATGGATCCAAATATGGATCTAAATCCATTCTTACTCTTCCAGGCTCCTTCTTGAGACCATCCCCAGTCCTCAGAGATCTCCGATCTTTGGGGGTTCACCCTGCTCTGCAGCTCCGTAGGCCAGGAGGCGTGTGTTACACCTGCAGGAGCCACTTTTCCTTTTCCCTGAGGCACCCTGCCTGGTGTTGGGTTTAAAGTGCCTATTCAAAACACAGACAACCAAACACAAGCCAATCTCATCAAAGAAAGTGGTGGAACATCTTCCTAGAAGAGCAGCTCTGGTTTATACGCTAAAACAGAATGAGGAACCCGTACCCCTCCCTCACAGGCCACCCAGAGGATGCCTTGGGCTTCTGCAGCCTTCTGGCTCCGCACCTCTGTCTCTCTCCCTAAAGTCCAGTCTCAACATACCTTCTCAAATGCAAACCTGACTGTGCACTTCAGTGCCAACAACCTTCCTAAGCTCCCACCGACAACAGCAAAAATCCTTAGCATGGCGTACAAGCCCTTCAAGATTTGGCCCCTAAAGAACCATCCTACACTGTTGGTGGGACTGCAAGCTGGTGCATCCACTCTGGAAAACAGCATGGAAGTTCCTCAAAAAGTTGAAAATAGAGCTACCCTACGACCCAGCAATTGCACTACTGGGTATTTACCCTAAAGATACAAACGTAGTGATCCAAAGGGGCACATTCACCCAAATGTTTATAGCAGCACTGTCCATAATAGCCAAACTATGGAAAGAACCTAGATGTCCACCAACAGATGAACAGATAAAGAAGATGTGATATATATATATATACATACATATATATGTACATATATATATATATATGAATACTATGCAGCCATCAAAAAAGAAATCCTGCCATTTGCAACGACGTGGATGGAACTAGAGGGTATTATGCTGAGCGAAATAAGTCAATCAGAGAAAGACAATTATCATATGATCTCCCTGATGAGGAATTTGAGAGGCAACATGGTGGGGTTAGGGGGTAGGGAAGGAAAAAATGAAACAGGATGGGATTGGGAGGGAGACAAACTATAAGAGACTCTTAATTTCACAAAACAAACAGGGTTGTGGGGGGAGGGGGAGAGGGAGAGAGTGGTTGGGTTATGGACATTGGGGAGGGTATGTGCTATGGTGAGTGCTGTGAAGTGTGTAAACCTGGCGATTCACAGACCTGTACCCCTGGGGCTAATAGTACATTATGTTAATAAAAAATAAAAATTCCAAAAAAAAAAAAAAGATTTGGCCCCTAGAGTCTTCTAAACTTCTCTCCCGGAACTGTACCCTCTGTCTTCAGTCATTGGCCTTATGCACCTCAGGCCTTTGCATGTGGAGCCCTTCTGTCCTAACATTTTCTCTCTGCTTTCACCAAAGCCAACCCCTACCCAACCTCTCTTTCTGGGATTCAATGTCCCTAGAGGTCCTCATGAAGGCTCTGTGGAGAGGTGATCTCCCTACATGCTTCCACTGTACCCAGGATCTACCCTCCACTGAAAGGAGTCACTAGTTGATTATCCCTGCGGGAATGAATGTATGTTTATGAGGAAAAGGACAGTTCTGTTTTATTTGCCTCCGCACCTGGCAGATGCCTGGCAGAGCAGGCTGTTGTTGAATATTTATTTAATAAATAGCTGATTGAATGAATAAATGAATGCTTTTTCTTTTAGAGTCCAATATATGGTTGAGCCTCACCAAAACAGTTGAGCCTCTGGGCAAAACAACCAGACTGAATGAAAAGGGGGTCACCCCTCTCTTCTTAACTGACTTTGGTAACTTAAAGAGAGGCCAAGATGCGGGACACGTTCCCCCAGATCCAGAATGGGAGCAGTGACTGGACCATGCAGGCCAAGGAACAATGCCCCTCATCACGACCCCATGGACAATCCCAGCAACTCTGCCCAGAAACTATACAGGGGGCAGCCTGGCACAGGGACGGGGGCAGGGATGGGACAAGACCTACTCCCTCAGCTTCAGGGTTCCAGCCCAGGAAGGAGCCTGAAGAAGGAAATGTTTTTTTACAGGGTCAGTTTGATAACCCCATTTTCTTTTCTGTGACCAGGAGGCCATACAGAAGAGATGCCGAAGAGGACAGCAGAGGAGCAGGAGCAGAGAGGAGAGCTACCTTGGCCCTTAGAGTTCATTCTCCACCCAGCATTTACTGACTGCCTACTCTATGCCAGGCACAGTGCTAGGCCCTGCAGATACACCATGAATAAACAGCAGTTATGTTCCCTCCCTTCCTGCAGCTTACTGTCTAGAGGTGTGACTAGCATTTACTCCATCACACAAGTAAACTGAATGTACCTCTTTAAATTACTTCAAAGGGGTGCCTGGGTGGCTCAGTGGGTTAAGCCTCTGCCTTCAGCTCAGGTCATGATCTCAGGGATCCCAGATCAAGCCCAGCATCTGGCTCTCTGCTCAGCAGGGAGCCTGCTTCCTCTCTCTCCCCTCCTGCCTCTCTGCCTACTTGTGATCTCTGTCAAATAAATAAATAAAATCTTTAAAAAAAAATAAATTACTTCAAAATAACAGGTTCAGGTTATGAGTATACAGACGTTCTGGCCCGGTCAGAGATGGTATGAAAGGTGAGGAAGTAACCAATGACCTGGGAGCTGGAGGGAGACTAGGAGTACATTAGACAAGAATGGAGTTGGAGTTTAGGGGTGTTGGAAGAACAAGAAAGCATTCCAAGTACAGAAAACTGCATGAGTAGCCTTTCCATCTCCATTAAGTTCAAGAACGACTTCAAGTTCAGTTCTGTATGCTCCATCTGCTTCTTCTCAACCGAATATCCTTATTTTATTTAAAGAAAGGGGCTAGGGAGTGGACACGTGTGTGGGGACCTCGGGCAGGAATTGTAGGCAGCGATGAGAAGCTGGGGTGATCAGCCCACACCAAGAAGCTCTGGAGGCCGCCGTCCCCACGTGAGGTACCGCATCGCATGAAAAGGCAGGTTCCTCTCAAACTTGCGAGCCCGCTAAAAAGAAGGGCCAGCAGGAGGCCGGCGCCCCTGTAGAGTGCACGGATCCCCTATCTCAGGAAGAGCATGGCGCAGAAGCTATATTTGAAAATTGAGGTAAACAAGAGCTCAGCTCCAGTGGATGGGGCACAACAGCTGTGAGAGATTAATCACAGGCGGCTGCAAGTCATCGGGTCGCCAGAGGCCCGGAGGCTTCCCTTTCGGTGCCCCACCGGCAGGCCGGCTGCGTGCCCATCACGTACCCACAACTCCCTCGGCTCGGGGTGCTTCTCGACCACCCGGGAGCTCGGAGTCTCGCTGCCCGCGGCAGCCTGCCTTTCTGAGAACCTGCCCCAATTTCAACCTCTGCCCAGGAGACTGAACCAGCAAACGGGCAGGGTTTTTTAGTCGCCATAAAAGATGAGTGAATGAGTGAGTGAGTGAGTGAGTGACGGAGGGAGGGAGGGAGAGGGTGGGAGGCAGGGAGGGGGGGAGAGAGAGAGAGAGAGAGAAGGAGGGAGGGAGAGAGGCGGGCAGCAGGCGGGTAAATTTATGGCACTGCATTAAAGGCATTTGTTCTATTTAACCACCGCCCGCCCCCCCATTCCCTCCACGGTTAAAAATAAAACTCAGTGAATAAAGACGAAAAACTGCTTTCTCTCCCCGGAGCAAATCGCTTTCTTCATCTCTCCCAGAGGCTTGGGTCCTCGGGGCAGGTCCGGCAGGGTCTGCAGAGCAGCGCTAGCCTCCGAAGGAGGGCGGCCTCTGGGTGCGTGCGTGTGTGTGCGTGTGCGTGTGTGTGTCGGGGAGGCTGGCGGGAGTGCGTAGTTAACACACCTCCCTTCTCCCCACCTGGCCGCGGCCCGCCCAGACCCCAGCGGTCCGGAGGGCCGGGGACCCCAGCAACCCTCCCTCTCTCCCCGCCCCCTTGGCCGCGGCGGGCCGGTGCGCCGGGGCTGCAGTTCCCGACCCGCCGCCGCGGAGTCCCGAGGCTGGGAGCGCGCGTGCGTGTGTGCAGGCGGGCGCGCGCCGCGGGGTAACGCGCTCGGCTCCTAGCCCCCGACCCCGGCGGGCACTCTGAGCCCCGGGAGCGCCGCACGGCCGGGCACCGCCAGCACACGGGCACACAGGCACACATGCAGCCGGCCCGCGCCGCAGCGCTCCGTATCCCCGGGGCGCACCCGCCGCCCGAGAGCACACACGCACGCCCCGGCGTCTCGTTCTGCGCCCCCCTGGCCCCCCCAGATACTCTGCCACCATGCTCCCCCCCCAGCTCCGCAGACAAAACGTTCACTTTCCGAGGCACCCTCCCCCCACCTCTTGAGGCACTAAACCCACGGGAAGGCAGCCGGTATGAATGATCTCGAGAAATAACTTAATTAACACCGGCATTCACAAGAGGGAACCCTCGGGGGGGGGCGTCCCAAGCCCCCAGCCTCGGCCTCCCGCTGAGGGGGAAGGGCAGGAGGCTCACCCCATTACTCACCGTTTCCTCCCGGTCTCCCGAGCGGAGCGGCCAAGTGAGGGGGGAGAGGAAGGTGCGCGACGCCCCGCCGCCCGGCTGCTCAGCGGCCGCAGCGGCTCATCGCCCCCGCGGGCTGCCCGCCGGCCGCAGCCGCGTCCGGGGCATGTCAGTCGGCCGCCGCCGCCGCCCGCGGGGCTCGTGGGCTCGCAGGCTTCCGGGGTGGGAGGGCGTGCGGGCTGCGGCCGGGGCAGGGAGCCTAGGGAGGAGCGGGGAGACCCTCCCGAGGACCCCCGGAGGAGCCCGGGCCGGGGCGCGGGCTCGGGGCTGAGCCCGGGGAGGCCCGGAGTCCCAGCCGCCGGCAGCGGGGGGATCCCTGCCGGGAGGGGCAGGAAGGCGGGCGGCCCGGCGCGCCCTGGCGGCTCGGAGGGACCCCGGCTCGCGGCCGCGTCGCCGGGGCTTTCCCGGGGCTGGGCGCGCGCCGACTCTCCGCCTGGCACGCCGTCACCGCGGGGGACTTGTCGGCCTCGCCGCGCGGAGGGGACGCGCGGAGGGGCTGGTTTCTGGGCGAGCCGCGAGCTTTGCCCATTAAGCTGCAGCAAGAAGCCAAATCAAAAAGCCAATCTCCAAGCCTCCCAACCGAACGTCACCCTATCAGCTGGGAGCCAGGGAGCCGCACCGAATGACAAGCCGCGCATATTTATCCTCGCGCGCCGAGGGGGGATTTTCAGATAGCGTCCCGAGCAGCCGCGGGGAAGCGGACCTGCGCCTCGCGCCTCCCTCCCCCCCCCCGCCCGGGCCCTGGGGGACCCAATGCGGGCGGGAGCCCTCGCCCACCGCCACCCACCCACCCACCCAACGGCGGGAGCCCGGCGCCCGGCTCCTCCCGGCCGGCGACGGTCCCGAGACGGCGGCGCGTCCTGACCTGGATTCCGCGGAGTCCGGGGCTCCGGGCGGCGGGCGGGGAGGGCGGCCGGGCGGGCGGGCGCGCAGCACCGGCTTTCCCCTTGTCCTCAGGAGACGCCGCCTGCAATTCCGAAATTAAGTCTCCACCAACACATCTGTGGTTTTTAAATATAGCAGGGGACGATTACCCAGGCAGGGTCCACCCAGGCCTAAGGGAGGAGTTGAGGAGGACGGAGGTTGGCGGGGAGGGAAAATAAAACTCCCTTTTTCCCCTCTTTTTTTCTTCTGTTCTTGGTGCAGAACTCAGTCTGTCATTTTCTCAACCCAAATCAAACAACAGCTTGCCGAGAGACGCTTGGGTGAGTGCTGGTATGTTGGCTTTTGGGTTTTTAAGGCTAAAAATAAGAGGGGGCTGCCTCCCAAATTGCTGCTTACTCTGGGCCTGGAGGAGAGATGGCCTTTTGATGCAGCAGCAGAACTAGGGATTGGGGCTTGGCTCAGACAAAGTGTACACACGTAGCCTGAAATCAGATGCCTGTAATTTCTTTATATTTGTCAGGCGTGGTCCTGGAGGCATGAGGGGTGGGCAGGCCTCCCCCAAGAATGAGGTTTCTTCTAGTTTATCGATGGCATTAGGCAGATCTAAAAGGAGCGGGGTGGCGGGCGGGCTGGCCCCTTGTAGAGGCACCGCTATGAATTCTGGGGCAGAATCCCAAGGGTGGGAAGTTGTTCCTCTCAGGCCTCTCTGCTGCCTGAGGCCGGTCTGAGAAGCCAACAAGGAAGAATAATGCTTAGCATGTATGAGCACCTCCTTAGGACGGGCAGCCTTGCTAATGAATTTGACCGTTTTATTTCATGTCATCCTCATAAAACTCCATGAGGTAGGTACAATGACCAACTCCACGTTTCTGTTGAGAAAACTGAGCCTCGGAGAGGCTAAGAACCATCTCAAGGCCACAAGCAGCAGAGCTAAGGATGGGAAGAAGGTGGAACCAACTGGAGTTTTGCTGGTCATCACGACTATATGTGCAAATTCCAGGATCCCCGAGGGACTGTTCCGGAGCAAGGTTTGGTGCGAATGGACAAGTGAGCATAGGAGTTAGAAAACATGTGAGCCTGGGGTGATGTGAGTTCTTTCCTGATCCCTTGACTCACTACTCCTTCAGCAAATCATGTGGTGGTTTCCATCCTGAGTTCGAGTCCTGGGTGTGCTCCTAAATGAGTCTGGTGATCTCAGACCCCAGAACCTCCATGGCTCTTGAGTTCAGTTAAGGTTGAGGCCGAAACACTGACTCTGTAAGATTTCAGTTACTTCGAAAGTTTGGGATTTTAGGATATGTCATTGGTGCGATCTTCCTTGTATTTGTTTCCACGGAGATCCACAATGCTGACTGGTCTAGAGTGAAGACCAAGAGATGGCTGGTGGGTGTATAAATTGGTATTGCTTTTAGGAAGGGCACCTTTGAAAGATATATCAGATTCCTTAAAAAATATGAACCTCTTTGACTCAGTAATTTTACTGGTTGAAATTTACTCTATGGCAATAGTTAAGAATGTGCTCAAATACTTAGTTACAAGGATATCCATGATAGTGTTTATAAAAGAAAAAAAATGGAAACATTTTGGAGCACCTGGTTGACTCAGTGGGTTAAAGCTTCTACCTTCTTCTCAGGTCATGATCCCAGGGTCCTGGGATCCAGCCCCTCATGGAAGGGGGAGCTCTGCTCAGCAGGGAGCCTGCTTCCCTCTCTCTCTCTCTGCCTGCCTCTCTGCCTGCTTGTGATCTCTGTCGTCAAATAAATAAAATATTTTTAAAAATTGGAAACATCTTAATTTTCAAACAGAATTGTTTGAACAGGTTGTGTTACGTGACATAATGGTACATTCTACCATTATGAAAATGCCAGTGCAGCATTCCATGTATTGACATGGGAAGGTCTGCATGATACGTTACCAAGCGAGAAGAAGAAAATGGAACATAGAATGTGACACTCTGTGTGTGTGTGTGTGTGTGTCCTACTAGCATAAAAACACCAAAATGGTAATAGTTGTTATCTTGGGTGGTGGAATTCCTAGTGATTTATTTTTCTATTAAAATCAACTTTATTGGGGCACCTGGGTGGCTCAGTGGGTCAAGCCTCTGCCTTCGGCTCAGGTCATGGTCTCAAGGTCCTGGGATCGAGCCCTGAATCAAGCTCTCTGTTCAGCGGAGAGTCTGCTTCCCCCTCTCTCTCTGCCTGTCTCTCTGCCGACTTGTGATCTCTCTCTCCATCAAACAAATAAATAAAATCTTAAAAAGAAATCAAATCAACTTTATTGAGGCATAATTTGCACACAATAAAATTACCTGTTTTAAGTGTACAGGTTGATGGTTTTTGATAGCAGTACACAAGTATAACAACCACAATCAAGATACAGAACAATTACATCTCCCCTCAAAGGTTCCTAGCCCCTTTGCAGTTATCCCTCCTCCCCTCGAGCAACTACTGAGCTGCTTCCCGTCACTGTAGATTAGTTTTGCTTTTTCTAGAACTTTCTTCTTTGTGTCTTTTTATGGCTCTTGATATTTCTTCAAAGAACATTTCCCATTCGCTAAAACAGCAGCAGTGACAATACACGCAGAACTGGTCTTATCCTTTTTCTAGAACCACCAGAAACTGACGGGAGCTTCATCTTCTTTTCACCTGTAGCAGGTGTGGCTGGGCAGGAAGGTGGGAGGTGAGGGGAGCAGCTCAGCACATTCAACCATTGCTGTGGGCAGAGTGACTCGTGGGGGTTATCTGACTTCCAGGTAGACTGAAATAACCAAGCCCAGTTCTGCATTCTGAGTCTCTGTGTCCTCACCTGTAGCATGGAAGAAAAATTAGTAACAACAGTAACATCCACTCGTGGGGTCAGTGCGAGGATTCCGTGAGATTACGGTTTCTGATATAGAGTAATTCTCAAACGCACGTCAGTTCGCTCTTACTCCCCCTTACCCTGCTTGCCTCCCACTGTATGCTCTCCAACCACCTGTCTCCTCTGAACACGGGACAGAGTCCCACTTTATCCCCCTCTCTACTACCTGCACACAGGGTTATAAACAACTACGGTAATTCTGATGACAGTCTGCCTTCAGTTTCTGCCGTTGTTTATTCCCTAATTTCTGGTTGTGGTCGGATGCGAGGAGAGCTTCACAGGAGAGCCAGCAAGCAGGCTACTTGTTGTCGGCAGCAGGAACAAGAACCACAGACTTCATTTTCAAAATCAGGAGGAGACGGAGGCCAGAGAAGTAGGGGGATTCAACCCAGTCACAGAGCTCCCACAGCAAGCCCATTATGGGCTGCATGGGGACCCCCTTCCCCCAAATGCATAGGTTGAACTGATAGCTTCCTGTACTTCAGCATGTGAGGGCCAAGAGATAATTAAGTTAGATGAGGTCATTAGGGTGGGCCCTAATCAAATGACTGGTGTTCTTATAAGAAAAGGACGGGAACACAGATAGGCAGCGGGAAGACCATGTGAAGACACACCAGGGAAGCAGCCATCTGCAAGCCGAGGACAGAGGTTCAGAAGATCTCAAACTTTCTGACACCTTGATCTTGGACTTCTCACCTCCAGCCTGTGAGGAAATAAGTCTCCACTGCTTGAGCCACTCAGTCTGTGGTATTTTGTGATGACGGCCAGAGCAGACTCATTACAGAATCCGGGTCTTCTGGCTGATTCCTGGCAAGGCTGGCTCTCTTCCAACTTCAAGGAGTTCCTTCAGGTTATTTGGTACCTTAAAACAACCGGATTTGGGAATTCATTTGGATAAAAATGAATGAATGAAATACATGGGGCTGTGGAGAAAAAAAGCAGAGGAGAAGGGTAAGGGCCTGCCAAGGGAGAGAGGGGAGATCATTTGGCTTTTTCTTTTTTAAGATTTTATTTATTTATTTGTCAGAGAGAGAGAGAGAGTGAGCGGAGGCAGAGGGAGAGAAGCAGGCTCCCTGCCGAGCAAGGAGCCCGATGTGGGCAGAGGGAGAGAAGCAGGCTCCCTGCCGAGCAAGGAGCCCGATGTGGGACTCGATCCCAGGACGCTGGGATCATGACCTGAGCCGAAGGCAGCTGCTTAACCAACTGAGCCACCCAGGCGCCCCGATCATTTGGCTTTTTAATTGAAGAGATTGGGGAGTTTGTCCTGGAAACTTCAATGACAAAGAGTCAGTAGAGTGAGAACTCAAAGGAGAAGGGGAAGGGAGCCGTGCTGATGCTTGAAGGAAGAAGGTGCCAGAACAGGAAACTCTGAGATTCATAAGCAGGAGTAGGTCAGACCTGTTCACGAAAAATTGTTATTTATTCCTCACATCCACACTGGGAGCTGCATAGCATCCCTTTATCTAGAGAAGAAGAAACTTCAAGTGGGAGAAGTCACCCCCATGAGGTCACCCAGACAAGAGCAGGTAATGCCCTTCTTTCTCCAGAGGCTGGCAGCACAATGGGACAGATGGGGTGAATATTGAGAACCTGCCCTGTGGCTTCTTCTTCCTTAGGCCCCACTACTTACCATTATGCCCCAAGGGCTCCTCAAGTCGGTGCCTCTCCAGACGTGGGGCCTCAGGCACCTCACTGGGTCCAGCCCTGCCTGCCTTTGCTGCCTTTAGCTCTGCTTGTCACAGACACCACTGTGCCCAGGTGCTGGCCTTCCATGGCCCTGGGACTATAAAATCTGAGAGCAGTTGAGGAGAGGCAGAAGCAGACATCAAGTTGAACTTAAGTAAACTCTGGAGCAGCTCTGTAGGAGAGAGAGAAGTTTCACATGGAATGTTTGATAATAGGGGAGTTTAGGAAGACATAATTCTTCCCTATGGGGTATAGAATTCTTTTTTCCTTAAGATTTATTTATTTATTTAGAAAGAGAGAGAGAGAATCTCAAGCAGGCTCCGAGCTGAGCGTGGAGTCTGACATGGGGCTCCATCCCAGGACCCTGAGATCATGACTTGAGCCGAAACCGAGTCAGGTGCTTAACCGACTGAGCCACCCAGGCACCCATATAATTCTTAACTCTCTTATAACCTGTATTTCCAAAATTTTTCACTTAATTATTTTTCTGTTGTTTCCTTTATTAAAAGTGTCTGTTGAAGGAGAACACACATACGGACAAGTGCACAAGTCATAAGTCCAAGCTCAAGGAATTTTCACGAAGTGATTATATTTCATTGAATCATTACCCAGACGAATAAATATTACAAGTGTCCCAGGTACCCCTCAGGTACCACACCCAATGACACGTCCTCTTTGTCTTCAAAGGTACCTGCTCTCCTGACTTCCGAACCGTTACATGAGTTTTATGTGATTTCTGAACTTTGTATAAATGGAAGCACAAAATGAACTTTTGGGTCTGCTCACAGTGGGTCTGTAAGGTTTATCCAAAGTGTGTGTAGCAGCAGTTTGTTGCTTTTCTTTGCTGTAGTGTTTCCATTGGGTGAATATGCCCCCAATTTAATTTTTTATTCTGCTCAAGGTTCATATCTAAGTTGTTTCCAGGTTTGTTTTGTTTTGTTGTTTTCTTTTGTCTTGTTTTTGTTATTTTGAATAATGCTGCTATGAACATTTGCATGCATATGTTTTGGTTCACATATGTACTCGCTTCTCTTGGGTCTGTACCTCGGAATGGACTTGTTGGCTCATGAGGCAGGGGAATATGCAGCTTTAATGGATAACGATAGTTTTCAGTTGGTGGTACAATTGCACCTTCCCCTCCCCAGCACTGTTGCTTCAGGTCATTGGCCGTGGTGAGTTTTATCAATCCATCTAGTTTTAGCCATTCTGGTGGGTGTATATTTAATTGTGGCTTTCCTTTACATTTTCCTAGTGACTAGGAAGTGGGAATTTTTTCCTATATATATTCCCCTTTGGATAGTCTCTTTTGTTAAGTGTCTGATCAAGTCTGTTGCTTATTTTTCTAGAGTGTTGTCTGTCTTTTTCTTATTGACCTTGTGAGGCTTCTTTACATATTCTGGATAAGAGTCCTCTGTCATTACATGTGTTGCAACTATTTCCTCCCAGCCTGTGGCTTGTCTTTTCATTCTCTTAATTGTGTCTTTTGATGAATAGGGTTTTTTTTGTTTGTTTGTTTTAATGTAGCACATTTATCATTTTTTTCTTTTACCCTAAGTGTTCTATGAGACTTTATCTATCCAAGGCCATTAAGATATTTTTTCTGTGTTATCCTCTAGAATTCTTATTTTTTATGTTTCAAATTTAGATCTCTAATTCCAGAATTTTATTTTTTTTCTGTTTTTATTTGAGTATAATTGGCATACGATGCTATATCAGCTTCAGATGTACAACATAGTGATTCAACTACTCTGTACGTTATGCTGTGTTCACCGTCAGAATAACTACCATCTGTCACCTACATTATCACTGACTATAGTCTCTATGCTGTGTTTTTTATTCCCGTGACTTATTCAGTCCATAACTGGAAGCCTGGATCTCCCATTCTTCTTCACCCATTTTTGCCCACATCGTCCCCTCGCCCCTGCCCGTCCCTCTAGCAACCACCGGCTTGTTCTCTGTAGTTATACGTCTGTAGGATTACTTTTTTTTTAATTTAATGTGAAGAAGGGGTGAAATTTCTTTTTTTTTTTTTCACATATGGACATACAGCTGACCCCGTACAATTAGTTGAAAAGAGATCATTTCACCTGCAGCGCTACCTTTTGTTACAAACCAAGTATCTGTGTATGTATGGGTCTGTTTAGGGACTCGCTAGTTGGTTTTATTGGTTTATTTTTCTCTTCGTTTATTCACATATGTCTTAATTGCTATAGCTTATAAGAAATCTTGATGTTTAGTAGAGTGAGTGTTTTTGCTTTGTTTCTTTTCATGAATATCTTGGTTATTCTTGACCCTTTGTAATTACATATAAATTTTAGAATCAGTTAATTAGTTCTCACACAAAAAAATGCCTGCTGGAATATTAAGATGGCCCTGAATCTATAGATCAATTTAAAGGGAATTGACATCTTTATAATATTGAGTCTTTTGCATGAACATGGACTAATCTATTTATTCAGATCATCTTTAAATTCTCCTAGTAATATTCTAAAATTTTCAATGTATAGGTCTCACACATATTTCTTTAGATTTATTCCTAAGTATTTAGATTTTGTGATACCTGTGGTATTGTTTTCTTTATGTAGTTAAACAAAAATCTGTTGTTAAACAAAATTTTATGTTAAATTGTTCTTACAGTAAATAAAACACTACTGATTTTTGTGTACTTTGTATACAATGACAGTGCTAAAATTTTTAGTTCTCACAGTTGTAGATTTTGCCTTTTTATTCGTTTTCCTTATACATAATCATGTTTACAGATTTCTTCCTTTCAAATCTTTCATTTTTGCATTGGCTAGGATATCAAATACAGTTGTAAATAGAAGTGGACATGATGGGAATCTCTCTGGTTTTTTTCTTCATCTTAATGGAAATGGTTTCAATATTTTCCCATTAGAAATGAGGTTTGCTATAGGGTCTTCATAGAAAATCTTTACGATATTAAGGAAGTTCCCTTCAATTCCTGGTTTCTTAAAGTTTTTTTGGAAAATCATAAACTTGCACTGAAAGTTATCTAATCCTTTCTTTGTATCTACTGAGATGATTGTATGATATTTTTCCTTGCTCTGTTAAAGTGATAAACTATACGGACTCATTTTCTTTTTTAATATTTTATTTACTTACTTATTTATGTATTTATTTATTTATTTTTAAATTTAGTTATTTATTTATTTGAGAAAGTGAGAGAAAAGCATGAGAGGGAAGAGGGTCAGAGGGAGAAGCAGACTCCCCACTGAGCTGGAAACCTGATCGGAGACTCGATCCTGAACTCGGCGGGACCATGACCTGAGCCAAAGGCAATTGCTTAATCAACTGAGCTACTCAGACACTCATTTATTTATTTATTTTGAGAGAGAGGGAGGGAGAGAGAGAGTGTGTGTGTGCCCATGCAGGTGGGGGGAGGGACAGAGGGAGAGGGAGAGAGAGAATCCGGAGCATCAAGCAGATTCCACACGGAGTCTGACACAGGGCTGGATCCCTTGACCCTGAGACCATGACCTGAACTGAAATCAGGAGTCATAAATGCTTAACTGACTGAGCCACCCAGGTGCCCCTATGGACTCATTTCCTAATGCTAAACCAGCTTCACATATCTGAAATAGAGGTATTTGGTCGTGATGTACTTATCCTTTTATGTGTATTATTAGATTTGCTTGCTTACAATTTGTCAAGGATTTCTGTATCTATATTTCTGGTAGAGATTGGTCTGCAATTTTCTGTTCTTGTAATGTCCTTATCTAATGTTTTTCACAAATTTGTTTTTTCATAGAACCATATAGAACCATATTCTTGGTCATTTGGATCCCTATTCATCCAGGTTCCTTGGTCTCAATTCCGTGTTCACAACTTCTCTCCTCCCTTCTGGTTCACCATGACCTTGAGAATACTCAAAGGGATAGAAGAACTTTGTTCATCTTCTAAGCAAGAGAACAGATCTCTTTAAGAGGAGCCCCTGATTTTCATGCCTTTGAAGTTTCTCTCGTGGGCTGTGTTCTTCCATCCCTAACGGGCCCCCCTAAATATCTATGGGAAGCATCAGCCAGGTGGAAAGGGCTGCTCTTGGACACTGTTTCTGCCAGGGACGGGTGGACAACAGCTGGCATGGAATAAAAAGAATAGCATGTCAGTATTAAAGCATTCTCTTTGCTCTCTCCCCTAGACACTTACACCTTCTTTTCTAGCCATGGGTTACCATAATTTCCTGGATATTTAGCGATGTTCTTTAGAAGCAATTAACAACCTCATCCAATATCCAGCAACACATCCTTTTACTTCTTACATAATTTCTCCATTTGTTTATGAAGGTTTTATTACTAGGCTGTGAGTCATTGGAAAGAAAATATTTCCATGGTGGAATAAGCAGGCTCGATTGCTGATTGACTAACAGATGATGGAGAAGGGGTGTCTAAGTAGATTTCCAAGGGTCTGGCCTGAGAAACTAGATGGAGGGCAGCACTGGCTTAGGAAATATGAAAGGGAAAACACGTTTGGAGAGCAAGGAGGAAGGTGTGGTTTTGCCCCTCATGAACCCGTAGGATGTTCAAAGAGGAAATCTCAGAGGCACAGAGACAGATTTGAAGCTTCAGGGGCAGAGCTGGCGGGGAGGGGGGTGGGCGGGACACAGATTTGGGAGCACGTAGGTGGTCACGGAGGCCATGGGAACGGATGAGAACACCCAGGGAGAATGTGTAGCGCTAGTCACATGCTCTTCTACTCCTTTTTAAACGATTATCCTAGAGCAGGGGTTAGCAATCTATGGCCTGTGGGCCAAATCGGGCCTGTGGCCTGTCTTGCAAATATAAGTTTATTGGAAGGCATGTCTGTTTATGAACTGTCAGTGATGGCGCTGCTTGAGGACAGAGGGGCAGAGTGGTGGCCACAGATGCTGTATGACCGCTAAGGGGGGGAAGTAGTTACCACTCGGGCTTTTATAGAAGTGCTAATCCCTGACCTGGAGGTTACAAGAGGTACCTGTGCTTTGTTAAATTTAATACCAGTAAGGCAGTTAAGTCCGTTGTCAGTTCATTGCTGCTCTTTCGCAGCTAATGGATCTGCTTGTTCTGTTGCTCCTAAATTTGTCTCTGCCTTTGGTTCTTATCAGTGTTATTTTGATGGGCGTATGTATAGCTTTCCTTAAATTTATCTTATTTGGATTTTGTGGAAATTTTTTTTTTTTTTAAGGAATAGTATGTCAGTATTAAAGCATTCTCTTTGCCCTCTCCCCCTAGACACTTATACCTTCTTTTCTAATCATAAGTTACAATAATGGGGGGAATGCATGGAGCCCAATGCGGGGCTTGAACTCACCACACTGAGATCAAGACCTGAGCTGAGATCAAGAGTCGGATGCTTAACCAGTTAAGCCACACGGGAGCCCATTATAGAAGTTCTTGAACATGTCACTTAATGTCCTTAAATGATCTTGGAAATATAGTAATTATACTTTTGAATAATATTTTTGCCCTGTTGTCTGTCTCCTCTTCTTTTAGAACCCCAATTACACGGGATGCCTGGGTGGCTCAGTTGGTTAAGCGGCTGCCTTCGGCTTAGGTCATGATCCCAGCGTCCTGGGATTGAGTCCCACATCGGGCTCCTTGCTTGGCAGGGAGCCTGCTTCTCCCTCTGCCTCTGCCTGCCACTCTGTCTGCCTGTGCTAGCTCGCTTGCTCTCCCTCTCTCTCTGACAAATAAATAAATTTTTTTAAAAAAAGAACCCCAATTACAGGGATGTTCAATTGTGTTAGTATGCCCTGCATTTCTTTTACGCCCCTGTCTGGGTTTTCTTTTCCTTTTCATCTCTATGTTTTAGGGTAGGTATTTTATACTGACCTATCTTTCAGTTCTCTAATTTCCATCTGCTCATTTTTTAGTAGATTCCAAGTTTTTGCTGAAAATTGCTATTTTATTATCTATTGATCACAGCTCTCTTACAGTCTAGATATGGCACCTCCAAAATCTAGACCTCCTATAGGTCTGTTTCTAGATCTTGTTCTCCTTCCCCGCTCCCTCCTCCTCCCTTCCTCCTCCCCTCCCCCTCCCCTCCCCCTCTTATTCTCTCTCTCTCTCTCCCTCCTTGTCTCTCCCTCCCTCTCCTCCCTTCCCTCTTGTTTTTCTTATTTCTGGGAATGCCTGCTATTTTGTTGTTTGTTTGGGCTGAATACTAACATTAGGTATGAAGAATCCTACACATTTTGAGTGTACAATTTGAGTCTTTGGGTAAAATTAGCTTTTTTAGAGAGGACTTACTTTTCTTTGGGGTAGGCTTTTAGGATAGAGATGAATTATCTTAATTTTGTCTGCATGTGAGTTTATTTGAGATTGCTCCATGCTGATGCAAGCAGGGGTCTATTTCTGGTCACCTCTGTTTCCCAAGGCTCACCTCTGTGGTGAGCCACAATTCCAATTCCTTTGTCTCCACGTAGATTAGACTGCTCAGAATTCCACTTAATATCCCCATCTTTTAGTTGCTATGTCCTGCTTAGCTTTCTGGTGGACCAGAGTTTATGGGTCTGCAGGTGCTTGGAGGAAGAATGCACTAGAGACTTCAGCTCACTTCTCAATGCCTTCCTTTCCTCTGGTATTTTAGTGCTTCGGGTCCTTACTGCCTTGGTAGCTCTGTTATCATCAAACCATAGGTGCAAGTGCAGATCGCTTAGTTGTTTCTTTAAACACAAAAGAAATATATGTTTGCTCGATCAAATTAAATAATATAGACGTATACCAGAACAGTTTAATAAATTCCCGTTCCCAATCTGTCTCCTTTATTGAAGTAACCAATGTTAAGGTCTGCTGAGTATCCTTCCATTTTTTTTTTATACTCACATATACCAATATAGAGGTTCCAAAGACAATTAGTTTGGGTTTTTTTTTTTTAATTGTATCACGCATACACGATTCTGCAATTTGCTTTTTACTAAGAACTCTATCAGTGCATAAAAAAATGTACATAAGTGCATAATATTCCATACTATATATATGTCATATTTATTAAATTGTTCTCCTGTTGCTAGAGATTCAAGCGGTTTCTATTTTTTTCTAACCACATAAATACATTACTACTTTCTCAATTTTTGCCAGTCTACTAGGTGAAATATGTATTTGATTTTACTCGAAGATATTTAGAGAATTTAAAAAATATGTTTATTGGCCATGTGCGTATACTCCTTTGAAAATTCTTGTGTCTATCCTTTGCCTTTTTTCTTACTGTTAATCAAATTTGTAAGACTACTCAATATAATTCATGGTATAAACCCCTCATTTGTCACATATGTTGCAAATATTTTCCCAAAGCGTGTTTGCCTTTTAAAATGTTACTTATGGTATCTTTTCTGATGTGAAAATTTTAATTTTTACATGCATAAAATGCCCATGTTTTTGTTATGACTTCTAGACCTTGTTTTAAGGCTTCCCCACTTCAAGCTTAAGCAAATGTTTTCCTAAAGTTGATTTCCTAAAATTTTATATTCTATATTTAGGTTTTTAATTTATCTAGAACTTTTTTTGTACATGGTAAGCTGCATGATTCTAACCTGTTTGCCTTCAGGTGCCAATTCTGTCAGTGTAACTTATCAAATAAACTACCCTTTTCCACTTGGTCAAATATTCAGACTGATAACTACTTGATCCAATTTTGGATTCTGTTTCATTGATCCCTTTGTCTATTACTGTGCCAAGCCCATCATTTTTTTTTTACTTATTTATCTATGTTAAATAAACCATCTTTTAGAGCAGTTTTAAGTTCACAGCCAAACTGGGAATAAAGTACAGAGAGTTCCCATATACTCTCTGCCCCCATACTTTGTATTTTTTATTACATTAGATAGAGAGAAAATTGTTTTATCACCCACCCATCTTTCTGTTAGAATTTGCTTATGTACTCTCAGCTATTTCTCCACTGATTTTTAAAATCATCATATATAATCACCATATAAACTAGGATTCTGGTTGACATTTCATTAAATATATAAATTAATTTGGGAAGGGCAGGCACTGTTACGACATTCTAGCATTCTTAATTTTAAAATTTTTTAAAAGATTATTTATTTATTTGAGAGAGTGTGTGACCCATGGGTGGGGAGAGGGGCAGCAGGAGAGGGAGAAGGAGAGAAGCAGACTCCCCACTGAGCCAGGAGCTGGATGAGGAGATTAAAGGGGGGCTCAGTCCCACAACCCTGAGATCATGACCCCATCGGAAATCAAGGAAATTAAGAATCAGTTACTTAACCAATTGAACTACCCAGATGCCCCTCTATAATTCTTAGTCAGTTGTCACTACACTTAGACTTTTTTCACATTTTAATAAGGGTTCATAGTTCTTTAGGTCTTTGCCTTTCTTGTGAATTTTACTTCTAGGCATTTTACAGTTTGGTTTTTTATTAAAAAGTGGGATCTCCTCCCTCCTGACATCCAAATTTCTGCTGATTAAAAGTAAAACTACTAATTTTTGTACTTTAATTTTGTGTCCAGTTACCTTATTCAATTTTCTTTTCTTTCCTTTTTTTGGGGGTGGGAGACAGTGTGTGCTAGTTTAGGGGGGTGGGGGGAAGGCAGAGGAAGAGGGAAAGAGGGACTCTCAAGTGGGGCTCCATCTCATGACCCTGAAATCATTACCTCAGCAGAAATCAAGAGTCAGATCTTTAACTGAATCACCCAGGCACCCCACCTTATTCAACTATTTTAATAACAACAAGAACTACCAATGGGCCAGGCATTATTCTGTTTTTTTTTATGTATATTAACTCACTTAATCCTCAATATTTCTAAAAGCTAGATACTATTATATCAGTTTTACAGATGATGAAACTGAGACCTAAGGTAGAATTTCTTAGTCTTTCTAGGAAAACAATATTCTAATCCTAAAAGGAAAATTTTACTATTTACCAATATTTAAAGTAATTGTTTTATTTTATTTCCTTATCGTATTGACTAAAACTTATAAAACAATGTGGAATCACAGAAGAAATAATAGGCATTTTTCCTTCTTCCTGATTTTTTTTAAGATTTTATTTATTTATTTGACAGAGATCACAAGTAGGCAGAGAGGCAGGCAGAGAGTGAGAGGGGGAAGCAGGCTCACCGCTGAGCAGGGAGCCTGATGCGGGGCAAGATCCCTGGGATCAGGACCTGAGCTGAAGGCAGAGGCTTTAACCCACTGAGCCACCCAGGCTCCCCCTTTCTTCCTGATTTTAATAGAACTGATATGAACAGATATTATAGGTAAACCCAAATGTACACTGGTAATTTGATAAAGAATTATCTGTGTGCAAATAATGATATAATAATAATAATAATGGAATAAAATTTAAAATATAAAAAGATTTATATGTGCAAGTGAGAAACCCTTGGTCAATCCCACACCCTGTTTGGATTTTTTCCCTCCATAGGGTACCCACCCAACAGCAATTTAAGCCATAAGAAGTCCAAAAGAAAGTGATCTCAGGGTAATTTAGCAGCTCACCAACGTCATTAAAAATGGGAGAACTAGTGTGTAAACCTGGCGATTCACAGACATGTACCCCTGGGAATAAAAATATGTTTATAAAAAATAAAAATAAAAAATAAAAAAAAATGGGAGAACTTTCTGAAATTTCTTGTTCAACTGTCCCTGGCATGTTTGACTTTTCCCATCATGTTTGTAACTTAAGGATCATGAGATGGTAGCCAAAGGTCCACAGTTGGTAAGAGGGTTAAATTCAGGACTACCTGTTCCATTCTGTTAGGGGAGAAAAAGTTGTCACATTGCCAAACTGAGTGTCAGGGTTGCACTGGGTTTCACAAGAGCTCCTGTAGCCAGAGTTGGCCCTTGCAGGCTTTTTGGGTCATTGCCTTTGGACATTAGTTATGTCTCTGAGATTCAGAGGCTAAGTTCAGATGGAGAAGAACATGTTTCTGTTATGATAAAGAGTGAAAGGGAAGGAAATCCTCCCATTTGCCACAACGTAGATGAACCTGGAGGGCATTACGCTAAGTGAAATAAGCCAGACACAAGGGCAAATATTGTATGACCTCAGTAATATGTAGAATCTAAAAAAGTGGACCTCCCGGAGCCTGGAGTAGAATGGTGGCTGTCGGGAGCCGGTACAACCTCAGTTATAAGAAGAGTAAGTTCTGGGGATCTGATGTCCAGCACTGTGACTACAGTAAGTAACACTATTGTATGCTTCCTGAAATTTGCTGAGAGTAGATCCCAAGTGTTCTCACCACTGGAAAACATATACCTATATTGAGTCATCCCACTGCACACCTTAAAATCACATTGTACAAAGTAAATACATACAATTTCTATTTGTCGATTCTACCTCAATAAAGCTGCCCCCCCCCCAATTTTTTTTCTTATTTTTTATTTTTTTTAAAGAAAAGAGAACAGTTGAGACTCCCAGAAAAAGGCTGAGGCTCTAAGGCGACTCCCCCGAGGACCGACTGAAGGCAAGAACCAGACAGAGTGCGAGCGGCAGCGGCGAGGTGAACGCGACGCGCACAGCTGCGGGGCAGTGACAGCGGTGATGGGCCGGGGTGGCCAGAGCCACAACAGCAGCTTCACAGGTGAGGGGAGGGCGAGGATCCGTCCGGCCCCTGATGGCGCGATTTATTTACTGAAAGTCACGGACACACGGAAGGTTCTCCTCCCTGCGGACGTGGGTCAGAGCCCACGGGGTGGGGGGCGGGTGGCGGGGGTGGGCGGTGTCCATCAACAAGCAAACTCCCCCGCCTTCTTGTCAAACTTCAGAGGAACCTAAGTGGTGTGACGAGAGCTCGAGCCAGAGGAAAGGCCGGAGAGTGGCCGTGGCCGTGGTGGGGCCGTGGTGGTGGCCGTGAAGGTGGGCTCTGGGGGGTGGGGGGTGGAGGGGAGCGCGCAGAAGAGCAGCGACTTCCAAGGCGTGGCGGGCCGGCCTGGTGCGGGCTCGAGGACAGGAGGGGCCATCCGGGCCCCTGGGGTCACCCTCCTGGAGTCCCCCCGGGGGGCCGCTTGCTTGATCTCGGCTTCTCTAAACCCTGCCTGCCTGAGACGCCAGGCCCTCCCGCCCCCGGGGGCGAGCCGTCCTCTCCTTCTGCCGGGGCGCCCTTGCCCACCTGCCAGGTGCTTAGCCTACCGCATGGTTGTCTGCCTACAGTTGGGAAGTCAACGGAGCTAAAAAGAACGGAGCCTGGGACGGAGCACAGTGATGAATCTGCTAAATTCTGCCGAGAGCCCGGAGCGGCAGGGAGACGGAAGAGGCCCCGAGCGCCCCGGGGCAGTCTCTTCCCCGAGAAACCATCACAAGACTTCTGGTCTGGATCTGTGGATTATTCTGCCTTTGCGCTTCTTGCTGGGAAGAAAGCAGCTCCTGCCCGGTTTGCTCCTTCTCAAGATGGTGACCGCACCAGCTCTTGTAACGGTCTTCCTCGGTGATGCTGATGAAAAAAAGAGAGAGAAGAAAAACAATGATATTTACCTAGTTATGGGGACACTGTTTGTGGTTGGGAAATTACACATGCAGGAAAATATGAGGAAAAATCACCCAAATATCACCACCTAGAGATAACTATTATTAAGGTTTTTAGTTTTCTATAACTATAGTTAATAATATATTTGGGTCTACCTGAGGTCATTTGGGAGCTAGTTTTGCATTCTAATTTTAAATTTAGCATTAGTTAGCAATCACTTTCCCACTGACAATATCTTTTGTAGTTCCCCAGACTGGGCTCTAGGCTCCGGCCATACCAAGGGAAATAAGGCAGCCAGAGGCTGGGGTGGGCAAATGCCAAAATTATGTCCCTTGGGTTGTTTTCTGAGGTAAACACCTCAGTGGTTTCCTCTGGTGGTGGTTTCCTGGCTTTCTTCCCCAATTCATAAGACAATGTCGCCGGAAGAGGACAGGAGAGACTCAGAGACCCAGAGACCCAGAGACCAGTTTTTAGAGCAGAGGATTTTCTTTGGTGTGGAGCTGTCAGACTCTTGCGATGCACTATGCATTGCTGGGGAACGTGCAAACACACCCACACAAATGGCATTTAAAAAAATTTCTGACCACCCATATCACGGCACACATCCTGATTTTTGCCCTTGTGGGTAGGCCTTTCTAACCAGGGAACTTGGCCAATTCATAGTCATAAGAGGTAAGGAGAGCTGTCTTCAGTGAGGGTACTATCAGAGATAAACTGTTTTCTGCCTGACTTGGTACCATAAACTTCGGCTGCCTCCTTCTTTTAGTCCCACATGAGCCTCTTAATGGTATTTGTAATGAGTTCAGCCTATGGAAAATTCTAATCAGCTTCTGTATTCTTACAATTTGGGTGTCTTTGTTATCTTTGTCATTCTTACTGTGGCAAGGCTAAAGCAGGAGCCAAACATAAACCCAGCCCACTTCTTGACGGGCCCCACTCATAGCATGTATGTGACTTTATTGTCCTTTCTTACTTATCTGAGTGCGGAGGGTCTCATGAAGAACCATTATCACACAAGGAGCAGGCACTGTCGCTGCCCGCCCAACAGTCATTTCCTCCTTCTTCAGCGTTGACCACAGTAAGAAGGAAAGAGCTAAAAAAAAAAAAAAAAAAAAAAGCACTGAAAAGATAGGAATAAAAAGGCTGAATAAATACAAGTTGGGACTGGTCGAAGTCAATCATGGGAATCTTGAACACTTTTGCTAGGGGTTCAATCTTGAACTCACTTTCCAGCCTGCCTTGCTGTTTGAGACAGCCACGTGACCCAGTTCCCATGATGGGCACAGGAGAAAATCTGGAAAATACCTCCTTCCTGGAGAATAAGAAGGACGTTTTTCCTTTGCCCACTTTTTCTCATCTTTAAATGCAGTATGAAGACCTAGTGCCTACAGCTGTGGCAGCCTAGCCATCTGGTGACAGTGAGGTGACAGCACGAGGGTGAAAAGCCACCAGGCTCAAGATGCTGATGTTGAAGTATGAAAAGGAACTAGATCCTGGATGACATTTTTGAGTTACCAGTCAACCCTAGAATTGCCCACTTTGGGAATCTTTCCTAAGAAGTAAGAAGACTTCTTATTGGGACGCCTGGTTGGCTCAGTTGGTTAAGCGGCTGCCTTCGGCTCAGGTCATGATCCCAGCGTCCTGGGATCGAGTCCAACATCGGGCTCCTTGCTAGGCAGGGAGCCTGCTTCTCCTTCTGCCTCTGCCTGTGCTCACTCTCTCCCTCTCTCTCTGACAAATAAATAAATTTTAAAAAAATAAAAAAAAAAAGAAGTAAGAAGACTTCCCATGGTTTAAGGCACTCTTTCTTGCAGGTGAACCTATCCTAGCTGATACATGCCGAGGATGGCCAGTGCACAAGAGGCTCAACTTTTCTGAAAGGCAGTGTCAATATTGTAGTAACTGCTAAATTACAAACCACAAATTCGGTGTCAGGAGTTGACCAGTTGGGTGAATAAGATGCATTTTTCTTTCAACTGGTGGAAGTTGATCCTTCCAGAAGATGGACAGATTAAGATGAGGGAGTGAGCAAAAGGAATCATCCGGAATCTATATCCCATAATCCTTGAGCACAGTTAACGTGGCATACTCTTTTTTTACACATATTTTTAAAAGATTTTATTTTTATTTATTTGACAGAGACAGAGAGAGGGCGATAGCACAAGCAGGGGGAGTGGCAGGCAGACGGAGAGCGAGAAGCAGACTCCCTGCTGAGCCAGGAAGCCTGATGCCGGACTTGATCCCAGAACCCCAGGATCATGACCTGAGCCGAAGGCAGATGCCCAACTGACTGAGCCACCCAGGTGCCCCACTCTTTTTCTTAAAGATTTTATTCATTTATGAGAGAGAGAGTGTGTGTGTACAAGTGACAGCACAAGCAGGGGGAGCAGCAGAGGGAATGGGAGAAGCAGATCCCCACTGAGCAGGGAACCCCACATGGGGCTCGATCTCAGGAGCCTGAGATCATGACCTGAGCCGAAGAAGGCAGCCACTTAACTGACTGGGCCACCCAGGCACCCTATGGCATACTCCTTAGGCTTCTCTTAAGCCTGAAACCTGTTTTGTTTTTTGTGTTTTTTTAAGATTTTATTTGTTTGTTTATTTGTCAGAGAGAAAGAGAAAAAATGCGTGCACAAGCAGGCAGAGTGGCAGGCAGAGGCAGAGAGAGAAGCAGGCTCCCTGCCGAGTAAGGAGCCCAATGCGGGACTTGATCCCAGGACCCTGGGATCATGACCTGAGCTGAAGGCAGTAGCTTAACCGATTGAGTCACCCAGGCGTCCCCATGAATGTTTTTTACAACACCTAACAGAGAAAAGTGAACATACATAGTATAGAAACAGGGAGTCATACTCACAAATAGAGACCTCTCAGAGCGTTTGGTGGGCACTAAGGAAGAGCCTGAGATGTACCTTGAGCATGCGTTCACCCCAGAGCTGATGGTAGAGTAATGCAACTTCAGGATCAAAGGAAATTAGAAATACCACTTGATTTCAGCTACTTTATAAGGAAACATTTCAGTTTCCATCAGTTTTTAGTGAGTGGTTATTCATTTTGCAAATTCATTCACTGATGGTTTTTTTTTTTAAGATTTTATTTATTTATTTGAAAGAGAGATAGAGATCACAAGTAGGCAAAGAGGCAGGCGGGGGGGGGGGCGGGGGGCGGGAAGCAGGCTCCCTGCTGAGCAAACAGCTCCATGAGGGACTCGATCCCAGGACTCTGAGACCATAACCTGAGCCGAAGGCAGAGGCTTAACCCACTGAGCCACCCAGGCGCCCCTCACTGACAGTTTTAAATGGTCGTCTGCCTCACAGCATCTAAATTATTGTTGGGTCTATACAAAAACTGAATTATGGAATCTCTTCAGAAATATGGTGTTAAGGAAAGTTCCTGAACTTTGACGTCAGACCAACAAGAATTCAAATTTTCTGCTTTTAACTAGATGTGACCTTGGACATAATCCTTTACTCCTTTGAGCCTCATTTCTTAAATGAGGATAATAAGGCCCATTGCAAAAGACTGTTGGGTCATTTAAGTGAAGAATGTAAAGTACAGATAATATGTACAGATAAATGGAAAGTACAACACATAGTAGGTGCTGATAACTAGTAGCTTCTCTGTCAGTTATGGTCTAACAGGAAATAGATGGAATATGCAAATTAGCATGTTTTAACACTTTTTTCCCCCCTGACAAATGGATTTATTTCCAAAGGTGGGCAGTACGTAGGGGAACCACATCTAGCAAAAATTCCCAGGTTAAACAAACGAAGCTGCTGTTCAAATTTAATTCACAAGGGTGTGTTTGTCACCTCATTGTTGTCTTAGCGAAAACCAGGAAACAACCCAGATGTCTGAGTATAAGACATTGATTACATTCGTACAGCTGAATACCATAAAACCAATAAAAATAGCATTGTAAAAGTAAATGTATTGACACCAAATATATTAGCAATATAGTGCTAAGTGGAAGAACATATGAAAGATATTATGGAGAGCAGAATCTATTTTGTTAAAATTATATTTATAATCTCAATTTATATCTAGATATTATTTAAAACCAGACCTTTAAGATTCCCTTGGAATCTTTTGTAAAGATTCCCCTGGAATCTTTTGTAAAGATTCCCCCCCACCCCGCCCCCCAAAAAAGCCAGCCTTTTTTCAGTCCTCATAGAGGTAGAAAGTTGATTTCACATCTTCGGGGGGGGGGGGGAACTGGGGGGGCTTGACCCTGAACATGACTCAGATGATTAGATGGGATGGCCAATATTGTTTGGTAATAGGCCGTCTGGAGTGTGTTTGCATCAGAGCTGTCTCAGAGACTTTGTAACTTCTTTGGGGCGGGGGTTCAAGGTGAGGGAGGAAAAGATACTATTGCCTGCCTGTGTGAATTTAGTGAGCACTGCCTTGCCAAGTGTTGCTTGTCCCTTTTCGGTTAATCTCGTGCAGGATGTCTAGAGCTGGGAAACTGAAAACTGCAGGAAAGACAGGAGGCAGGATCTTGCCTTTAGAACAGAGACTGTAAAGAGTAATTGGACTGGCCATGGTTTAGCTCAAAGGGGGCCAGATGATTGATGTCCATGTGTGGAATTATTTAAGACAGAATAACCCAGAAAGCACAGCTGCTGGACTATTGTGATCTGTTCTCATTGTCTGGCTGGGGCCACACCTCGGAGCCCAGAGGGAGGAAGTTTCCTCTCCGGGGGAGGATGCAGATGAAAGTGTTACAGGGTGACAAGCAGTAATGACGATGATAGGAAAGATGCACGCCAAAGAGTGTTCTAAATGTTTTACTTGAATTATCCCTTTAAATACTTAAAAACCCTATGGAAAAAATACTATTGTTTGTGTAATTTTATAGATGGAAGAATCCTGTACAGAGAGGTTAAGGAACTTGTCCAAAGTTAAGGAGCCGGTGAGTAGCAAGAGTTGGAATTTGAATCCCCGTCTGGCTGTAGTCAGACTCTTACCTTATGGTCTGCTGCCTCTCTGAAGCGAGGGTAATGTCCTTGAGTAAAGTTGGCTGGACATAAGCAGAAGGGAGAAGGGGAACTGGGCAAACTGGGATGAATGTCCTGCCGGGACAGACAGCTACTGGTCTGGTCAGCAACGGCTACTGTGGAAGAAGGTGGGCCCAGTGTTTCCAGGCCCTCTGGGTTCTCAAGAGAAAACAGAAACCTGGATTCCTAATTTTAGAGTACACCCCTAGCCAACACACACACATACATGCACGTATGTGTACACACATGCTCATATTATCATGGACCAGTAATTTTGTACCCTGTATTAAAGAGATTGGACATTTCCAGGTCCAATCATTCCCCAAAAAGGAGAGCACTGAGTAGATGAACCTTAGATGGGAGGAAGGAAAAAAACTCCACCATTTATTATATTGTTATTTTAGGCAAGTTAATTTATGTCTCTGAGCCTCTGTTTTCTCATCCATAAGTTGGAGGGGAAAACAGTATTATCTCAGAGGGTTTAGGTGAGGGTTAACTGGGGTGACCAACTTTTTAAAGTGCCAACCTGGGACACAGCCATATCAGACTAAAATATATATAATATATAATATATGTTATATTATAAATGCATATAATAAATTTATTATATACAATGTATAATCATAATTGGCATAATTATGTTTTATTACTTTAACAAAAAATTTGGAAAAGAGGTGTTTATTTGAAATTATACATCATTCTGTATTATTTACTTTTATTTTTTAAAAAAGATTTTATTTATTTATTTGAGAGCTAGCAGAGCGAGAGAGCATGAGTGGAGGGGAGGGGCAGAGGGAGAGGGGGAAGCCGAATTCCTGCTGAGCAGGGAGCCAGATTCAGGGCTTGATCCCAGGACCCTGGACTCATGGCCTTACCGGACTGAGCCACTCAGGTGCCCCTGTATTATTTACTTTTAAATACTTTTAAATAGCATGTTATTGCTATTATTAACATAATTACATTAATTAGAACAATAGTAATCTGTCCCAGCACCATTTGTTCAAAATACTACTCTTCACCCACTGAACAGTGTTGGCACCCTGGTTGAAAATCAGTCGCCCATAGGTGCGTTGGTTTATTATATATTATAAGACATATAAATGTAAGACTTTTTAAAAGAAACATGTAAACCAATAGGACTAATTAGACAAGCATTACTTATATTTAATTAAAATAATAATGACCTTTATCCTTCTGTCCCATATTTTCACTGTTTTCCTTTTCCAATATTACTTATCTGAACTGCTTACGAACTTTAGAACATCCTTTTTTTTTTTAACATAACAGTAAAACTGAGCAGTAAAACATAAAATTGGACTTTGATTTGCAGTTTTGCTCTTACCAGGCCCATATGACTCTGAGTCTAGGTATCAGTCTGATGTGATGACATCAAGCTAAATGTCATCTTTTTCTTTTTTAAGATTTTATTTATTTATTTGGCAGACAGAGATCACAAGTAGGCAGAGCAGCAGGCAGAGAGAGAGGGGGAAGCAGGCTCCCTGCTGAGCAGAGAGCCCAATTCAGGGCTCGATCCCAGGACCCTGGGACCATGACCTGAGCTGAAGGCAGAGGCTTAACCCACTGAGCCACCCAGGCGCCCTGATAAATGTCATCTTAACAAAAGCATGTGGACTCAGAAACTGAGGATCTTACTTCTGACCAGCAGATTTTCTAACTAGTAGAAAGAAGTCTCCAGCTCTCTAAAAATGTCTGTCCACATGTTTTCATAGGGTTGTTTGATGGATTAGTTCTTTGTCAATTAAAGGATTCATCCTATAGGTCATCCAGGTCTTAAATACCCATCTTTTTAAAACTATTCTGAAACATATGAAATGCCACCATAATTTCAACCTTTCTTTCTCAGGGAAAATAGTTTTAAAGCACAGAGATAATTTGAACTTGTGAAACTGAAGGTGGAGTCCAGTAACTTACCAGGTAGTAAAGAAATTAAGAAGTCCTATTTAACTTGGTATCTTTTTCTGGTAATGGGTTTTGTTTTGGTTTTTTTTGTTTGTTTTTTTCCTTTTGAGTTGTGGAACAGTCTTTCTTTCTTTCTTTCTTTCTTTCTTTCTTTCTTTCCTCCTTTCTTTCTTTCTTTCTTTCTTTCTTTCTTTCTTTCTTTCTTTCTTTCTCTTTTTAAGATTTTTTTTATTTATTTGACAGAGAAAGACACAGCAAGAGAGGGAACACAAGCAGGGGGAGTGGGAGAGGGAGAGGCAGGCTTCCCGCTGAGCAGGGAGCCTGATGCGGGCCTTGATCCCAGGACCCTGAGAATCACGACCCCGGCTGAAGGCAGATGCCCAACAACTGAGCCACCCAAGCGCCCCTCTATTTTACTGTAATCTCTTTTCTCTTCAATGTATTTCCAAATTAGAGAAGGATAGTCTTCTTATCCCACACTTTTAAGATTTTATTTTTATGGGAGGCCAACATTTTACCATCTTTTCTATGGAAGGCGGCAATGACAGCTGTCTTGTAGGTGCAGGTATGAAGAGACTATCTCCTTCCATTCTGTAAAATCAAAATCTCATTATATGCTTTTGTACATTTCGAGAACACTAAAATTTTTCATTATGAATGTTTCAATTTCACAGGTAAGCAAGTCACCTCTTGTTAGCAGTGTTATCTACAAAACGTGCAGATTCCTTAGAAGCTACGACGTATTCGTTTTCTTTGGTAAGGTATTTACGGACTGAATGGAACTTGTCAAAACTTAAATCTTCACTGTCTACTGACTATATAGCTAGATGAGCAAAGTCTAGTTTGCTTCTGGACAAGATATGAACAACCTTTTGTCTTATATTTTCTCTGCTTCCGTTAAAATCTTAGTAGAAATCAAGATGATGATTGAAACTCCAGTTTTAAAATCAAAGGACCTTTTAGTTTCAGAGCTTTGAAGCATCATCTGATGTTCCCTAGAAGCAGGATGGTTGATAAGAACTGACAGAATTGGCTCTACACTTTAAGGGGCCAACACATCTGTTATGAAACTCTGCCCTTTTGTTTGCCCTTAGGACTTTCTGGCTGCAACTTTTGAATCAGGAAATGTAACTTCATTCAATATCGTGGAGCAGTCAAGGTAACTATGATAATGTAATTGTTTCTTTCTGTGTTATACGTAAGGTAATTCAGCAGCCATGCTTTTCAAGTTAGCACTTGGGTCTTTGGGGGGGAGACAAAACATTTTTTATTGATTTAGAAGTATCTGCCTGTCTCATTCCAGATTTGTGAGGTTCAGTTTCTATATATGCTGTTACCTCCCCTCTCATGTACTGTGCAGTATGTTCTGTTCTGGTCACATAGCTTCCTAACCCAGTTGTATGTCTTTCCATTTATTATTTAAATAACACACTTTGCCCCATTATTTAGTGAAGTTTGGGTGATGTTAGCAATGGCATTGTAATCATCTATCATTCTAATACCCGAACTCTGAGAAAACATGGTCGCATATTCACAATGTGAAAAAATAAACTAGCACTACCTTGATAAAAAGCAAAACAATCCACGGGCAGTCAAGCACAAACTGTTAACAGTCATGATTACAACGCACTTAAGATGCACACTTCAGCTGCATCACTGGGAGTGAGGCAATGATGGGTGACCTGTGACTGCGGAGGGCAAGTCCATTGCCGACATCAGTGGACAAGGGGGAATCAACAGTAGCTACAAAAGATGGATAATCTATGCTGTATCCATTTGACACTAAAAAGCAATGTTGCTTTCAGCCTCTATTCTTTGGGCCACTCTATGAGGTCTGTACTTTCCCTCCAATCTTCTATACCCATCACTGAAAATCAGGCCTTTTTTTCCCCCAGGGAGTGGGGGGGTCTCCTGGGACCAGGATTTGCAATACTAAAATTGGGACCAGGATGGTTGGTCACTTTAGCCAATTAAACAAGAAAATACACATAAACACTTAGCATGGGACGCCTGGGTGGCTCAGTTGGTTAAGCGGCTGCCTTCGGCTCAGGTCATGACCCCAGCGTCCTGGGATCGAGTCCCACATCGGGCTCCTTGCCCAGCAGGGAGCCTGCTTCTCCCTCTGCCTCTCTCTGCCTGTGCTCGCTCTCTCTCTCTCTGACAAATAAATAAATAAAATCTTTAAAAAAAAAAAAAAAACCACTTAGCATGATGCCAAGGACAGAAGTGCTCACTTAGGGCCTCAAGGAAGTTGAGTCTGGACTTAAGGCACAGAGATGCTTGTTTTCCCAATAATGGGAATGAATTGGTCCTACCATATGGAGACAAGTAAGGAGACTGGGAAAGAGGTGCCCAATAAGGACTCTGAGATGAGTCTAGGCTTGTAGCTCTATTTTATTTGTTGTTTATGATTCTCCAACAAGCTGTATATAAACTTCAGCTAGGCTTTTTTATGAGGACCATCAGGAAGGGAGATAGCAGTGGGGCAGACAGACATCAGAGAAAGACCATGCTGGAGCTGTTCTTGACAACGAAACTTAGAAAAAACTGGGGCACACTTTGAGTGTATTAAGTCCTTGCACAGTAGAATTGCCAAATAAAATTCAGGATACCCAGTTAAATATGAATTTCAGACAAACAGCAGTTCTTCAATATAAGTCCTTCTCAAATATTGCATGGGAAATACTTACATTAAACAATTATTCATTGTTTATGTGCAATTCAAATATAACTGGGGATCTTGTTTTTGTTTTTTAACCAGGGACCTTGTATTTTTATTTGCTAAATCTAACAACTCTACTGATAGGAAAGTGGGAACTTAAGAAATGGAACTGATTTTTTTTTTAATCACAATATGGCAAAGCCCAGAGATAGTGATCAACTGACAGATAACTGAAAAGATAGAAACCAAATGTTAAAAATGGCTATCATTAAACAGCAGTATTACAGTGATTTTAATGTAACTTTCCTCATTTCTATTTTTTCTAACATTGTTATATTAATATATAATTAAAACAGTATAGTTTCTATGATGGAGAAATCTGGAGAACCACCTAAAGGATGCATGACTCAGAACTGGCTAGCTGTTATAATACACAGCCGCCAATTTCAGTAGCTTAACCCCATGAAAATTTACTCCTTCCTCACATAAAGTGAAAATGGGTATTTTATTTTTTTTAATTTTTTTTAAAGATTTTACTCATTTATTTGACAGACAGAGATTACAAGTAGGAAGAGAGGCAGGCAGAGAGAGAGAGGAGAAAGCAGGCTCCCTGCTGAGCAGAGAGCCCGATGTGGGGCTCGATCCCAGGACCCTGGGATCATGACCTGAGCCGAATGCAGAGGCTAAACCCACTGAGCCACCCAGGCGCCCCGGGTATTTTAGATCAGTGGGCAGCTCTCTTCCAAATGGGATTTAGGGACCTAGGTTACTTCCCTATTGTGTTGCCTCCATCTTTAATCCAAAGTTGCCATGGGGTTGTCTCTACCTCCATTCCAACCAAGCCTAATGGGAAAATGAGCATGAAGGATTTTAAGTGAAGGAATATTGAGTGGAAAGATTTTTATGAGCCAAGGCTGGAAGTTCTATCATCAATTTGACTCATGTTCCACCGACCAGTATTCACAGAGCAGTTTATGTCACCAGAGACATGAATGAAAAACCTCAACTGAAGGGATGACATGTTCCTAGAATGTTTTATGGTTTTATGGCTAGTTGATAAAATTATTCTGAAAGTTATCTATAAGGAAAAACAATGGTGAAAACAGTGAGAAATTTCTCAAAAGAAAAATGATGGGGTGCCTAGTGGCTCAGTCGGTTAAGCATCTGACTCTTGGTTTCAGCTCAGGTCATGATCTCAGGGTCATGAGATCCAGCCCCACTTTGGCTCTGTGCTTGGTGCAGAGTCTGCTTGAGATTCTCTCCCTTCTCTCCCCCTCCGCCCCTCCCCTCCTTATTCTTTCTCTCTCTCTCTCTTTCTCAAATAAATAAAATCTTGAAAGAAAGAAAGAAAGATAGATGGGGGCTCCTGGGTGGCTCAGTGGGTTAAGCCTCTGCCTTTGGCTCAGGTCATGGTCTCAGGGTCCTGGAATCGAGTCCTGCATCGGGCTCTCTGCTCAGCAGGGAGCCTGCTTCCCCCCCCCGCTCTCTGCCTGCCTCTCCACCTACTTGTGATCTCTGTCTCTCTCTCTGTCAAATAAATAAATAAAATTTCTAAAAAAGAAAGAAAAAGAAAAATGATAATGATGATCAGCACATGGAGGGAGTACTTTCAGTATCATATATAAGAGTATATTAAAAGTTTACAATATTGAAATCAGAATGAAATAATCAAAAATAGAACACACACATAGAGAATAGAGTTCAGAAAGTGACACAAGTAGAGAATTAGAAGTTGCTTTGAGTAGAATAAATGGGCTTTCTTTCCAAAGCCAGTATGTGACATCCATTCCCTTTATTTTTTTAAAGATCTTACTTGAGAGAGAAAGTGAGAGAGCAAGTGGGGCAAGGAGGATCAGAGGGAGAAGCAGGCTCCCTGCTGAGCAGAGACCCTGACTCAGGTCCCCACCCCAAGGACCCCAGGATCACGATCCAAAGGCAGACACTTAACCTTAACCGACTGAGCCACCCAGGAGCCCCTTTAAAGGGCCCTACTTGGAGGCTGCACTGATTTCAGCCTCAATGAATTGTTCACAGTTTTCATTATCTGTTAGCCAATACCTCCATCCAGCCCTTATTGCCCGTTTATTTAACAATAGGGAGAAGCCACCTGCTTAAACTTGGGAGGAACATTGCTCCATATCTTGATGTAGGTAGTGGTTACACAAGTATTTACCCACGTAAGAATGCATCAGGCTGTACATTTAAGATTTGTTCACTTTATTTTATATAAATTATACCTCAAAGAATGATTAAAAAAAAAAAAGAAAAAGTAGAATGACCTTTGAGCATTTATAACCAGGGGATGTGATTAGGTCTGGGTAACTAAGGAGGCTTTTCTGAGGAAGTAACATATGAGCTAGAATGTGAAGTGTGAGTTGCAGGACTGGGCAAGACAGACCTGGACAGAAGGGCCAGCGTGTATAAAGGCCTGTCTTGTTAAGTGTTTTGTAAAGGCACGCATCTATATTGTCTTTTATAACTTTATTATAGAGTTCTAAAATTCTAAAAAAGTTCTAAAAAGTTCTAAAAATGTCTTTGACATTTAGAGTCTTAACCCACCTGATGTTAATCTTTGTGTATAATGTGAGGTATGGGCATAATGTTACTTTTCCTCATATAAATAACCAATTATCCCAGCCCTGTTTATTAAAAAATTTATCCTTTTCTACTGATCCATTATATACCAAGTTTCCATATTTGTCTGAGTCTCTCTGGGCTTTCTTTCTATTCAGGTAAACTCTTTGTCTACATCTCCGCCAAGGGTACACTGTCCTGAACTACTGGAGCTGTAAAAAGACTCTTCATATCTTGTAGGTATGTCTCCCCATCTTGAAGTTTTCTACAAAAGTGTCTTGGCTATTTTTGGCTTTTCTGTAAACATTTTAGAATTAGCTTTTAAGATTATAAAAGCATTTATGGGATTTTTGATCAGAATTACATTGAATAAATATATCTATTTGGGAGAGAACTGATATCGTTTTGATACTATCTTCCAATTCATGAACGTGATGTATCTATTCTTTTATTTGGGTAACTTTAATTCATTAAAGGCTTATAATTTTTTTCAGTGAAGGTGTTGTGTGTTCTTTGTTAGCATCATGTCACTTATGAATTATGGCAATTTTATTTATTTCTTTACAATACTTATACATTTATTTATTTCCTTGCCTTACTGTGTTGGCCTGGGAATCCAGAACAATGATTAATAGAGGCAGTAATAGATAACCTGTGTCTTGTAATAAATCTTAAGAAGAATGCTTGTTTCAGAGGTAAACATGATATTTGTTGTAGGTTTTTAATTTATTTAAAAATTTTTAATATATATTTTTTAATTTTTTTAAATTTATTTATTTGTCAGAGAGAGAGAGCGAGACAGCGAGCACAGGCAGACAGAGGCAGAGGGAGAAGCAGGCTCCCCGCCGAGCAAGGAGCCCGATGTGGGACTCGATCCCAGGACACTGGGATCACGACCTGAGCCGAAGGCAGCTGCTTAACCAACTGAGCCACCCAGGTGTCCCAAAAAATTTTAATATATTTTAATATGATATTTGTTGTAGGTTTATTTTTGTTAGATCAGGAAGTTTCCTTCTATTTTTAGTTTGTTTTTTTTTTTAATTTTTAAATTTTTTTTTTACAGATTTTTATTTCTTTATTTGAGAGAGAGAAAAAGATTGAGCACGAGCAGGGTGAGAGGCAGAGAGAGAAGCAGACTCCCACTGAGTAGGGAGCCGGATGCGCGGCTCAATCCTGGGACCCTGGGATCATGACCTGAGCTGAAGGCAGATGCTTAACCAACTGAGACATCCAGGTGCCCCTTTATCTAGTTTGCTAACAAGGTTTTTTAAAGGTCATGAATGAGTGTTGAAATTTAACCAAGTAACCCTATAGCTTAACCTGTTATATGTTCTTCTTTATATGGTCTTCTTTAATCTGTTAATATAGTGAATTATATCAATTAATTTTTAAATGTTGAATCAATGTTGCATTACCAGAATAAATTAAACTTAGTCATAATGTAGTATCTTTTTTTATATGTTGCTAAATTCAGTTTGCTGGTATTTTATTTAAAACTTTTAAATCCATATTCATTATTGAACATTACCTATAATTTTCTTTCTTGCATTCTCTTTCTTGGATTTAATTATCATGATTACACCAGTTTCTAAAAATAAATTGAAGAGTATTCTCTCTTTTGTAAGTTTCTGGAAGAGATGGCTTAAGACAGGATTATCTATTTCTTGATTGCTAGGTAGAATCCAACACAATCATCCAATAGGATCTTGTTGATTTTCTGTCTAGTAGTTCTATCAGTTTCCGAGAGGGGCTGTTTAAGTCCCTTGCTGTAATTTTGGTTTGTCTGTCTCTCCTTTCAGCTAGATCAGTTTTGCTTCATGTAATTTGAAGCTCTGTTGTTGAGTCCATACACATTTAAGATAATTATATCTTCTATTAAGAGTTGAATTGTGTCCCCCAAAAGGTATGTTGAAGTCATAACTTCTGGTATCTGTGAATGTGACCTCACTTAGAAATAGATGTAATCAGGTTATAATGAGGCCATACTAGATTAGGGAGGGCTTTATAAAAGAAAAAATTGGACACAGACAGACACAGGGGGAAGACAGCAATGTGATGACAGAGGCAGAAATTGGAGTAATACATCTAAAACCCAAGGAATGCCAAAGATTGCTGGCAAACACCAGAAGCTAGAAGATGAAAAGGAAGATTCTCCCCTACAAGTTTCAGAGGGAGCATGGCCTTGCCAACCTCTTAATTTCAGACTTCTACCCTACAGAACTGTGAATAATAAGTTTATATGGTTGTTTGTTTGTTTTTTTAAGATTTATTTACTTATTTGACAGACAGAGAGAAAGAGCACAAGCAGGGAGAGCAGGAGAGGGATAAGCAGGCTTCCCTCTGAGCAGGTAGCCCGACGTGGGGTTCCATCCCAGGACCCTGGGATCATGACCTGAGCCAAAGGCAGATGCTTAACTGACTGAGACACCCAGATGCCCCAAATTTATATTGTTTTAACTCACCCAGTTTGTGGTCCTTTGTTATAGCACTCTAAGGAAATAATGTATCTTGCTAGTGGACTGATCCTTTATCATTGTGTAATATTTCTCTTTGTCTCTAGTAATATTCTTTGCTTTGAAATCTACCTTATCAGATATTAATGAAGCTACTCCTGGTTTTAGATCAATGTTTGCAAGATAAATCTTTTTCAATCCTTTTACTTTCAACCTACCTATTTTATTGAATTGGAAATGAATTTCTGGTACACAGCACATTTTTTTTTAATTATTTCTTTCTTTTCAGTGTAACAGAATTCATTGTTTATGCACCACACCCAGTGCTCCATGCAATACGTGCCCTCCATAATACCCACCACCTGGCTCCCCCAACCTCCCATCTCCCGCCCCTTCAAAACCCTCAGGTTGTTTTTCAGAGTCCATAGTCTCTCATGGTTCATCTCCCCCTCCAATTTCCCTCAACTCCCTTCTCCTCTCCATCTCCCCATGTCCTCCGTGTTATTTGTTATGCTCCGCAAATAAGTGAAACCATATGATAATTGACTCTCTCTGCTTGACTTATTTCACTCAGCATAATCTTTTCCAGTCCCATCCATGTTGATACAAAAGTCGGGTATTCATCCTTTCTGATGGAGGCATAATACTCCATAGTGTATATGGACCACATTTTCCTTATCCATTCGTCCATTGAAGGGCATCTTGGTTCTTTCCACAGTTTGGCGACCGTGGCCATTGCTGCTATAAACATTGGGGTACAGATGGCTCTTCTTTTCACTAAATCTGTATCTTTGGGGTAAATACCCAGTAGTGCAATTGCAGAGTCATAGGGAAGCTCTATTTTTAATTTCTTAAGGAATCTCCACACTGTTTTCCAAAGTGGCTGCACCAACTTGCATTCCCACCAACATACACAGCACATTTTTGAGACATGTTTATTTATCCACCCACTTATCTCTGTCTTCTCATTGGTGTATTTAGACCATTTACTTTTAAGGTGATTATTGTTAATGATTAAGTCTGCAATTTTATTATTTGTTTCTGTTTCCTCTAGTTCTCATTCATTTGTTTCCTTTTCTTGCCTTTCTGTGGGTTATTTGAATATTTTTTAGGATCCTATCTTATTTATAGTGTGTTTGAGTGTGTCTCTTTGTATACATTTCATACTGGCTGCTCTAAATATTATAAATAAGTGACTTATATCCTACTGGTATCAACATTTGAGCACTTCAAGTGAAGTTTGGAAACTCCTTCCATTTAGGTGTCTTGAGTATCAGATGGTGTTACAATTTTTGTTTCAGTCATCAAATATGATTTCTAGGGATGCCTGGGTGGCTCACTTGGTTAAGCATCTGCCTTCAGCTCAGGTCATGATCCCAAGGTCCTGGGATCAAGCCCTGCATTGGGCTTCCTGCTCTACAGGGCACCTGCTTCTCCCTCTCTTCTGCCTGCTGCTCCCCCTGCTTGTGCTCTCTGTCAAATAAATAAAATCTTCAAATATGATTTCTAAAACTCATGAACAGAAGGACAGTCTACTGTGTGTACCCATATTTCTACTCTTTCCATTGTTCTTTCTTCTTTCCTGATGCTCCAAGATTCCTCTTTTATCATATCTTATCTCTTTGAAGAAGTTTCTTTAGCTAATCTTTAAGGGTAGGTCTGCTAGAGACAAATTCTTATTTTTCCTTCCTTCAAGGGTGTCCTTATTTCCTCTTCATTTCTGAGGGGTAGTTTCACAGGATATAGAATTCATGGTTAACAGTTATGTTCTTTCACTACTTGAAAAATTCATCACTTCCTTCTGGGCCTGCATGTTTTTTATGAAACATCTGCTGTCATTGGAATTGGTTTTCTTTATAGGTAACACATCATTTGAAGCCACCTTGGCCCCTCTTGCCAATCTAGTAGTTTCCAGGCTGGTACCCTTAGCCCTTGTGATTAACTAAACCTTTCTTTGCATATTTTTTTTTTAAAGATTTTATTTCTTTATTTGAGAGAGAGGCAGTGAGAGAGCATGAGCGAGGAGAAGGTCAGAGGGAGAAGCAGACTCCCCGTGGAGCTGGGAGCCTGATGCAGGACTCGATCCCGGGTCTCCGGGATCATGACCTGAGCCAAAGGCAGTCGTCCAACCAACTGAGCCACCCAGGCGTCCCTTTCTTTGCATATTTATGGATTATGCATTCTTTCCTAAAACAGAGCTCTTTTTGCATATCACCAAATTCTCTTGCATAACGACCCCTACCCAGGCACCAAGGAACCAGACCCCCCTTACACAACCTCCAAGCACTGTAGCTGGCACCATCGAGTCTGCACATAATCAAGAGATGTTATGGATCACTGCTTTCCTGTTAATGAATAACTGCCCTAAACTCCTTTAAAAGCCCCTGAGCCAGCCAGAAATCTTAAGTTGGTCTTTGGACAAGAGTCCCCCTTCTCCCCAGGTGGCAGGCCTCTTGAATAAAGTTCATATTTCTTTCTAATCAAAATTTATCACATGACGGGGCGCCTGGGTGGCTCAGTGGGTTAAAGCCTCTGCCTTCAGCTCAGGTCATGATCTCAGGGTCCTGGGATCGAGCCCCACATCGGGCTCTCTGCTCAGCAGGGAGCCTGCTTTCTCCTCTCTCTCTCTGCCTGCCTCTCTGCCTACTTGTGATCTCTATCTGTCAAATGGATAAAATCTTTTAAAAAAATTATCACATGAGTATTAGCTTTTCGAGTGATGGGCAGTTGAACTTGGATTTTGGTAACACTTTCTGTTTTCAAGATTTTTTTTCTTTTTATTCAGTTTCCAGAAGTTTAATTATGCTGTGTGTTGGAGTAGACCTCTTCAGATTTTCTATTTGGGATTCACTCAGCTTCTCAAATATGTAGGTTTTTGTCTTTCACCAAATTTGGGACATTTTTAGCTGTTATTTCTTTGAATACTCTTTCGGTCCCATTTTCTCTCCTATCCTTCTGGGACTCTGATAATTTGAATGTTTGCATTGTCTCAGAGGTCCCTGAGCCCCTAAAGACCTATTGTTCTCCCCCCCCCACTCTATTTTACCTCCTGTCATACTGGGTAAATTCTATTGATTTGTGTTAAAGTTCACTGCTTCTATCCTCTGTCATCTCCATTCTACTCTTTAATCCAGCAATATAAAATAATTCTTTTATTGCATTTTTCAGTTCTATAATATCGGTGTTTCTTTTTTTATAACTTCTATTTCTTAGAATTTGTAATGATTGTTAAAGCATTTTATAATGGGGCCTCTTTAAAAATCCTTGTCGGAGAGGTGCCTGGGTGGTTCAGTCAGCTAAGCATCTGCCTTGGGCTCAGGTCATGATCCTAGAGTCCTGAGATCAAGCCCACATCTTTTTTTAAAAAGATTTTATTTATTGAGAGGGGGAGAGAGAAAAAGAGAGAGAGAGAGTTTACCCAGGAGGAGGGGCAGAGGGAGAGTGAGATGAGCAGGAAGCCTGATGTGGGGCTCGATACCCAGGACCCTGGGATCATGACCTGAGCCAAAGGTAGCCACTTAACGACTGAGCCAACCAGGCATCCTATTCAGTTTTTCTATTTATTCTAAAGTCAGTTTTGACAAGTTAAATTTTCTAGGGCTTTATTAATTTCATCTGTTTTCTTTTTCTTTCTTTTTTTTTTTTTTTAAGATTTTATTTATTTGACAGAAAGAGGAGAGAGCACAAGCAGGGGGAGTGGTAGGCAGAGGGAGAAGCAGGCTCCCCGCTGAGCTGGGAGTCTGATGCAGGGCTCAGTCCCAGGACCCTGAGATCATGACCTAAGCCAAAGGCAGAGGCTTAACCAAGTGAGCCACCCAGGCACCCCAATTTTACCTAAGTTTTTAAATGTGCTATCAAAAAGTTTTCATTTTGTTCTTTTTGATCTCTGTGTTATAACATTTTTCTTATTTTTTATTTTGTTTATTTTCTTTTCTCCCTGGTAATCTTTGCTAAAGGGTTTTTGTTTTTGTTTTTGTTTTTTGTATTTTAAAGTAATCTCCACACCCAACATGGGGCTTGAAATTTACAACCCTGAGATCAAAAGTCACATGCTCTACCGACTGAGCCAGCCAGGTGTTTCAAGAGTTATCTATTTTGTAAGTCTTTTTGAATAACCAATTTCTACCTTTGATGAATCTTTCAATTTTATATTCATTTATTAATTTCTTTCTTTCTGCCTTTCTTTGGGTTTGTTCTCAATTCTTTTCCTAACTTCTTAAATTGGATACTTGGCTCATGAATTTTCAACCTTTATTCTTTCCCAGGATATATATCTTTCAAGACTATAAATATCCCTGTGAGCCCAGCAGTATTACATGGAAAGCTTTGGTATATAACATGTAGTCCCTTACAGAGGAGGGATGCAGACTTCACCCAAAATTTGACTTTGATGTTGAGACTGATGATATTACACATGTACTAAAGAGAGTATGAAAAGGTTCATTACTCACATAATGAGGTTTTATGGGGAGTAAGGCAAGCTTCATAGTGGCTCCAAAGATGGCATGAGAGAGTAGGAAGGGGCAACTGGCTTGGGACTTTATGGTGGGGTTGAGGTAAGAGCTCCCTCATGTACACTGGAGTTTATGTGGCTTCAATGTCTTATTAGCACCAGAGGAGGGAGGAAACATCCAAGCTTTCTTATCTGCTTGCCCAGCAGCAGGACAGAAGGGGAAAGGCGGGGGAGGGGGGGCTGAAAATTGTCAGCAAATGTTACCAGTGGACTCAGACTCTTTATTTCACTTAAAATTACTATTATAATTTATTTCTAAATATTTTTATTACTATCAGGACTTGTTTAGATGTATGTATGTATATTCTAAAATATCTAAATACATGGTGTTTTTGCTGTATAAAAAATTTCTAACTAAATTGTATTACAGTTGGAGAATGTGGTAGTATGGTTAATTTTCATATAAGTTTCATGTGATTTGAAAGAAATTTTAATTCTCCAAATCTAGAGTGCAATGTTTGATATATATCCCTGAGCTCAAATATTTTCTCTCTGCTTGTTTTAAAGATTATCTTTTTCTTCCTTGCTACAGTTTCACCATGATTTGTCAAGTATAAATTTTCTTTAATTTATTCTATTTGTGATTCACTGGGCTTTGTGTTTCTAATAAAATCTGGAAAATTCTGTCATTATCTCTTTGAAAATTGTCTCTTCCTTTTTCTCTGTTATTTCTGTATTTTACTTTGAATAGATGCTTGTTAGAACTTGTAGCTCTAGGCTCCTTGTCTATATTTCTTTCATTTTTCCATTTTCTGGATAATTTGAATTCTGGGTATTTTCTTTGAATGTATCTTTCAGTGCACTAATTTTCTTGAAACTGCTCTAACACATTTCACTGAGTTTTAACAGTATAAGTATCATGTTTTCCATTTCTAGAAATTCTAGCTGGTTATTTTCCAAATCTTAGTGGTCTATCTTCAAATCTTTTATTCTTTGAATATATTTTAAGCTTAAAAACTTTCTTTGAATATGTTAAGGATGTTTATTTTATAATCTATAATGACAACTTGAATATTTTAGGTCTTTGGGGTCCTAATAGTACTGTTGTTTCTTTGGCTGTCACTTATGGGGCCTTATTTCTGTCCTATGATGTTTTTCCTGGAGCTCTTTATTTATTCATTTGTTTGTTCACTCATTCATTTATTCATTTACTTTAGAATCTTTGGGAATGCTTTGGGATTTGGTTGAAGTTGCATTCCAGCAAAGATTGCTTTTCCTTCTACTAGCTGCCTAAGGGCACTATACCAATCTGGACGACATTAAATTAAATTTTCTACTGAAAGTTTTTAGAGATTTCTAGGGGTCACATAGATTGTATGAATTTGGCTTCAAACCTACTTTGGGTTTGCCTGTTATTATAACTTTTCATGGGAGATTACCCACTTCTCCTTTGTTACAAGTTTGAGACAAGTAATTACCCTCTTTCTCCTTTTTGTAGCAGGTTTGTTTCTCATTTTCCCCTTGGGGTCTAGCTTTATGAGAGATCTTCTGTTAGACTTCTGAGGTCCAAGACTTTACCTCCTGTTCCCTTGCATAATACAGGCATTCAGGCCCCCAAAGATCAAAATCTCCAGGGATTAGGAGAAACCATTAGGGGGAAAGCAGACTGAGCTCTCTCTTACTTCTTGAGAGTTCTTCCTAGTATTATTTTTGGCCTCTGTCAATCATTTCACTTGCCTCAACTCAGAAAAGCTTTAAACAAAAAATTTTAATAGACTTTTTTTCAGGGTAGTTTTAGGTTCACAGCAAAACTGAGTATCCAGTACAGAAAGTTCCCACATACCTTCAGCTTCCACCCCCGACACAACCTCTCACTTCTCTAATGGATCTAAAAGAGTTGTTAATTTTTCAGTTTGTTCAGCGGTTTCCCTGTTGTCGGGACAAAATGAAACTCCAAGCTCCCCACAGGCTGAACCAGAAACCAGAGTTTTTCTTTTCTTTTTTATGGTTTCTCAATGGTCTCTCCACATCTCCCGTTAATTTTTTTTTAAGTTTTATTTATCATTTTAATTATTTCAGTCTAAAAAGGATATTCCAGGATCTACTTGGCCAAACTGTACAAAATGGAAATCCTTCTTGTTTTCTTTTGAAGCAGAACTGCTGGCTTTCCAATTTGGAAATTTATACTTCAACTCTCCAATTTATACTGCAACCATTAAACTTTGAGAGTTCTTGTTTTTCCACACACTGACTGAGGCATACCTTCAAAAGTCCTAGTCTGAGCATCTTTTCATGTATTGCTTATTTGTGTCTCATCTTTATCTAAATGTTTATTTTTACTGGGATGTTAGTCATTTTATTGATTTGTAAGAGCTTGTTGCCGTATCTTGTTTGTCACATCTTTTCCCCAGGTACTTAGCTTCTTGTGTCCTTTTTAACTTAAATTTGATGTATTTCGTATTCCTAAATTCCAACTCAAGAATTCTAATTCAGGGGCGCCTGGGTGGCTCAGTGGGTTAAAGCCTCTGCTTTCGGCTCAGGTCATCATCCCAGGGTCCTGGGATCGAGCCCCGTATCAGGCTCTCTGCTCCGTGGAGAGTCTGCTTCCTCCTCTTTCTCCCTGCCTGCCTCTCTTGCCTACTTGTAATCTGTCTGTCAAATAAATAAATAAAATCTTAAAAAAAAAAAAGCAGCCGTATTAAAAAAAAAAATTCTAATTCACCAGGTCTTCAGTAAGCTCTAAGAATATGTATTTTAAAAATACTCAACTGTTACTGTGAACCACATCCTGCAAAAGATACTAACAGGTACTACTGGTCTCATCTCGTTAGGTAAATCAAATAAAGGTACTGTGACTCCAAGTCTGGTATTCTTAACATTAAACCAGTTATATATTTCTGACCCCATTTTGGTTCTTGCTTCCTTCTTTCCCCATCCAGTTGTCACAAGAGACTACTCAGTACTACAAACATGAAAAGCCTGCAGCAGACAAGAGAAGTGTAAGTTGCTTTTCTAGCAGACATGTAGTCATTAAGACTCCGGACTTTGGCATCAGACAGATCTGGGTTCCAATCCTGACTGACTGGATTATTTTTCAGCTGCTGTGTAATCTTAGCCATGTTACTTAACCTCTTTATGCCTTAGTTGTCTCACTGGTAAAGTGTATATATTCAAGACACTTAACCTCATAGTTAGAATAGGGATTAATGAAATAGTATTTGGAAAGCAGTCTTTGAAGCATAGCAAGTGACCAATCACTAAATAGTAGCACTTCTGTGTTATTTTTTGGTGAGCTTATGAGAATTTGCTCTAATTTTTGTACCATGGTCGGGGCTACATGTCTGCCTCAGATGCAGGTAATAAAGGAATATATTATCTGGAGAGAGTTAAAAAACAACTGAGTGAAAAAGTTTGCCTTTTTTTTTTTTTGCCTGCTTTTTATTACTATAAATCTGTAATCCTAAACGAGGTCAGTGATAAGTATTCCTCCTCAAATACTTTTTTTGGATGGACTAGGTTCTAAACAATTGCTGTGGCTAACTGCTAAGTTTTTAATTATATATATAACCCTCATGTTAGCATTTTTGTTGCTTATTCTTTAGTAAACACTGCATTCTAAACATGGAGGTTAATAATGAGAGCGCTGGCCCTAGGCATTCAGACTTAGCTACCTGCAATCACTTTGAAAGTAAGTTTATAAAGGTTCATAATCATTCAAACTAAATATGGGTGCAGTTTGTGTCTCCAATTCATATGATGACACACATTCTAGTGTTTAAACAAAAATTCAAGTAAGTAATGACAGCACAGTGATTATAAAGACAGACACATTACTTCCACATTTAGAGATAGAATAATATAGAGCTATCTCAAAGTTGCTAGAATTCATCCTGAAGAACTACATAAGCAGTTTTGCAATTTTTGGATTTTGCTACGAAATTGAATTTTTATGAATCTCTCCTTATCCTTTTGTTTAAAACTTCTCTTAGCTAGTTTATCTTGCTTCGTGTTAAAAATTTCAAAGTTAAAATTAACAAAAAGTTAGTAAGTTAAACTGGCCGTTAGACTTGAGTATGTGAAAATGAATTGATAAAGCCACTGACGAATCTGCAGAAGGCTCCAACGGAAACTGTAACGTTGTTACTCATTACTGTGATTATCCAATATGTGGGCGTAAGTTTTACTATATTTTTTCAAATATATACATATATGTATATATATATGTATGCATTTAATAAGTGTTAACCTACTACACTCTTTTGTAATACCCTATATATTTTTACCTTTTAAAACTTTTTCAATTGTAGGGTTACTTATGGGAAGTTCAATAAAAGAAAATTTCCTCTTTCCCTTTTCAGAAATGGAATTTTTGCTTATTTATTTATTTTTACTGACATAATGTATTATGATGTTCAATAAAAGAAAATGTTCATTATTTATATTTTTTTCTGGCCATTATTATTAGTTATTTCATTTCATGATTATTTCTAAAAATAACTTTGTCATAAAGAGGAAGAAATGTTGATAATAATAGTAATAATAATAATCTATTCCAGCTGTCAAATACACTACCAAAACTGAGTAAGTCTATTTCCAGGGCAGTCAAGTTTTTCCCATTAAGCATCAGGATTCCCACCTTACCCTCCTCTCTGCTTTCTGCTCATTCTTCTTGCCCCTCTTCCTCCTCCTTGCCTCACCCAACTCTGAAGTGCTAGTTTAATATGATGGATGCACTGATAGTGAAAGTGACTCTGTGGCGAATCCATCAGAACAGGCTGCACAGGAAACTGAATGAAAGCCAGTGTATCACAAACCAGAAGGCCAGGAAAGGTCAGAAAAGGACGCTTTATCAGGTAGAGTGCTGGGCTCAATTTCCTGTTGTGAGGACTATGAATTGGGGCAGATCTCAGTGTCTCCACAAACTCTTTAAAGGAGCAGCCCCCCATGGGGAAATTGATGGTGAGGTGGAGAGTGGGGGAGGTTAATGATGTGGGAGAGGAAAAAGAGAATGGAAACAAAATGCAGCATTAGAAATGTAAGTGATTTTTCAAAAGCATAATGATACAAATTCCTTTTTTTTTTTTAAGATTTTATTTATTTGACAGAAATTACAAGTAGGCAGAGAGGCAGGCAGAGAGAGAGGAGGAAGTAGGCTCCCACGGAGCAGCCCGATGTGGGGCTCAATCCCAGGACTCCAGGATCATATCCTGAGCCAAAGGCAGAGGCTTTAACCCACTGAGCCACCCAGGTGCCCCGCTTTTTTTTTTTTTTTTTTGGCTAATGCTTTCTTGTCCTGGAAATTGACAGGGGTGCCACATAACCAGATCAGACTAAAATGACAGAAAAACTAAGTTTGTATGGATCAAAGATACTCCTGGAAAATTCAAAAAAAGAAATTAAAATAGCAATAAATATGTAAATAAAATATTATAATGCTAATAACATTAAATACTCACCTCATTACAACTTAAGAAATATGAATAAACAGAGAATCAACTTAGCAAAGATTTAAAAAGTCACCAGGTATTGGCATGGTAAAGACAGAAAAATAAATAACTAATATGTTATTTGTGAAGTATAGTTTGGTATATACTTCCTGAAGAATTTACAATATTTAGCCTCAAAAATCTATAATCATTTAAAGCCAGCACTTACATCTATATAATTTGTACAGAGGAAATAACTATAATTTTTTATAATGATTCAACCCTATGTAAATTAATTATACCATTATTACTTATAATATAGAAAATGTGAAAATTCCTTAACTATCCAAAAATAGTGGTTTGGTTAGATGTATTATGTCTTTTGACTGGAAATTTATCCAGTGATTAAAAATTATGTGCTATCACATATTTAAGGACATGAAAATTATACTCTTAAGTAAAAAAACTAAACAACTATTATCCCCTATGCTTAGAAAAATAACTGGGCAAATGTATACTCAAGTAAAACTTTATTCCCTTCTTTCACACTCCTTTCTTACTCTTCCCCAATCCTGAGGAGGAGCTGATAATATTTTGTCAAATTCTGGGATTCTGTTTGGGCCAGTTACTGATTGGTAGCCCTGGTGTATTAAAAGGTCTTAGGCATAGCTCCTTCTCTCTTGCTTCCTATTGCCCCCATGTGGTAGGATTGGTAAATTGAGCCAAGCTCGGCTTAGACTAATCAACTGAATAATTCACCTAGTCTCTCTCCTTCTTTTTAAAATTATTTACACTCAATTTATTTAACACATACTTTATTATTAGTTTCAGAGGTAGAATTCAGTGATTCATCAGTTGCATGTAACACCCAGTGCTCATCACTTCAAGTGCCCTCCTTAAGTCTCTCTTTATACTCATCATTGCTCAGGCCTCCTGTACCTTGTGGTGATCTAGAGAATGGAAGATCCCAAGGAATGGAACTGGGCTTGGGAAGAAGTGGAAACTCTGCTAGGTTTATAGGGAACAGGTGCCATGGCCACCCTTCAAGGTACCCAGGGTCCAGGCTGCTTGTCTAAACCACAAAGCAAGGGAGAAGATTAAGAGATAGAATCAGTTATTCAAAGGCATAGGAAAAGAAAGCTCAAGGAGTGGAAACATTTTGTAGCCAGACTTTGTCCAACCCACAGTAATAAATGGTAGTAAACATCTTGGGGGTTTTTGTTTTTGCTGTGTCCATCTTCTCTTCACTCTGATAAAAGCACCATGACTTCTTCCCACTGGGGTTTTTAACCTGCATATAGCTGAAGTCTTTCCTGGCTTTGGAGTTTTCACATTCACTGCGACCCATGCATTCCTCTGTCCACAGTACTTTATTTGAGACGAGAATGTGCACACAACGGGAAGACGCGTCCTTGGAACTAGATGCCACGTTTGGAGCACGGAAACGAACTGCAACTCTAAAGCCTGGAAAATCTGTGTGCATAAAAACAAGCTATGAACAAGCTATCTAGGAGAAGTAGGAACACTTGTTAACCATCAATATCTGGTACATAATAAGATATGCCATCAAATGAATACCAACACAGCCAACAGTAAAACACGGAACCTCAGGGTATTATTTGGCTTAAGCACTAAAGTTTGATCACTGTCAGAAAGAGTGGTTACAGGTGGAACTGAGGGTATCTTTTCCTTACTGTCTCTTTCTTTCTTGCTTTCTTGAGCGGGGACACATTTTCCAGGGCATAAGTCAGATGGCTAATAACAGAGTAGGATCTGGTCGAGTGTAATAAAAAAGCAGAAAGGGCAATGATGTGGACAAAAGGCAAATTCTAGGGACTATCAAGATATAAAAACTCAGAAGGCTAAACTTATGTTCAAGTCTATGAGGTCAACTTTGGGTTTAAAATGAGATATAAAGACAAAGGTAAGAACCTGAGTATACTCTGGATTCAAGTAAGTAAGTAAAAACAAGGAAATGGACAAAGTAGGAAAGGGCTAAGTAACTGCCTGGACTGGAAAATGCTGAAGATTCTATATATGAGATGGAAGTCAGTGATAGGTAATTGTAGTTTAAAGGGTCATAAACAAACACCAGTTCTCTAATGGTCTTTCTAGAGTACCTGCTCAAAAGTAACAGAATTAAAAAAAAAAAAAGAATGAAAATAAACAAAAGTGAGAATAAATAAGAAAGTAAGAAAAAAAAAAAAAAAAAAAAAAAAAAAAAAAAAAAAAAAAAAAAAAAAAAAAAAAAAAAAAAAAAAAAAAAAAAAAAAAAAAAAAAAAAAAAAAAAAAAAAAAAAAAAAAAAAAAAAAAAAAAAAA
>PISX010000469.1:0-15435 GCA_004024625.1 Mellivora capensis | reverse complement strand
AGCAGGCTCCCTGCTGAGCAGAGAGCCCGATTGGACAGTTGTTTTTTTAATCCTCCCAACTTTTTATATAATATAGATGTCCTAACAAGAAAGTAATGGAAATTATCCAAGACCAAAGTAGAGTAAAAAACAAAATGATAAATACTGTAAAGTAGGTGGAAAATCCCTAGACATTAGAGTAAAACCTATCTTATACCTAATCAGAGTTTCCAGACAGAATTGGTAAAGGAATACTCCTAGAGATGCAGGCTGAAAGTTTTCCAGACTGATGAAAGATAAGAACATTCAGATTAAGATTTCTAAATCCTACACTGGATAAACTAGACTTCCACACTGAGACACACCACAGTGCACTTAGAGAAGAGCAAAGAAAAGAATGTGAAAGAAACTAGGAAGAAAGGCGAGTAGATACAAAGTAATGGCAGTTTTACAAACAGCTGAATTCTCAACAGTGGTACTGGCCATAAGACAGAGGAATCACACCTTCAAAATCGGAGAAGAAAACCTAGTATTGAGTACCCAAAAGAATTCTCACTTACAAGAAAAGGGGTGAAATAAAACTTTTCAGACAAAAATAATTTGCTACTAACAGACTCAGTTGAAGGACTCTAAAGGCTTTATGTCACACACACACAAAAAAAGAAACTGAATTTAATAAGAAAATGTGATACAGGAGAATGAAGTAAACATATGAAGGAATCTAAATAAATACTGACTGGAGAAAACAGCATTAAAATAATATCTAATTTGGGAGAGGATTTTTTAAAAATATCCTGGGAAATATAGAAGTTCAGAAAATTAGATTTAAAGTTTCCTAATGCCCTTATATTATGTTAGAAGAGGCTAATGTTAACAACTTTGTATTCTGTTGCAGACAGTAATGCTACTCCTCAGTATTTATGATTCTCCTCTCCTTTGGGGAATATTGGGGGCCTATACCTCCTTGCCTACTGGAAGTTAGCCTTGGCCATGAAACTAGCTTTGAAAAATGAAAGATGAACAAAGTGTCACTTCCAATAAATAATTTTGAGTTAGAGTATCTATTCTCTCTTCCCTTTTTGCTGTGACCAGTGAATAGCCTATTCCTATGGAAACTTCAACAGCTTGTGACCCAGAGTGAGGACAAAATCTTGGTTCTTTCTGAGAATTTTGGTTGTTCATATAACAGTATACCTTGTCCCAAAAGAAACAAGCACTGGTACTGAAAGCACTGGGGAAATGTGTATTGAAGGTGAACAACAAGTAATGCCAAAATGTTTGGTAAAAAGTTGTCTGCCCTAAGTTGGGAAATATATCATGTACCTAATAAACTTGTATGTGGCTCTAAGGGAAGAAGTTGGAAAACAAACTTTACTAGTGAGTGTTGGTAATTAGCTGCATTTGACCATTTTCTGTGTTCAGGAAAGAATTTGTATGTTTACAAACAGGAATAAAAGGGAGTAGAGAGAATATGAAAATTCATGGACTTTCAGAGATGGAAAAGAAAACTTCCTCATTACCCCAAAATGTCAAAGCTAAATGTAAGGAAATCTTTGAGCAACAAAGGCTAATTATAACTCAGCTTGAAGCAAAGGTCAAATTAAAGGAGTGTTCATTATAACTTTGTGAAAACCACTGGATGGGTTAAGAACTTCAGGGCAAAAAGCAAATTAAGGGTGTGATAGCCAGCAAATTGTTCACTTAGACAAAATCACTCAGAGTAAACAGCTAAAGTATGTGTTCTTCCCAGTGACATCCAGTAAACTCACGTTATCTATTAGAGGGGGTGGGGACATAGGAATATATTTCAGAAATGACAAACACTACACTCTAAGAAAGCACACTGATAAAGAAATGCAGATATGGATACTGGCATACACCTGACTGAAATAAATAAATTGCAATTCTGTTAAGTTTTGAGGAGTTTTAGTGCCAAAGGAAATAGGGCAACAAAAGGCTGAGAAAACTGGATGGTCCACAAGGAGATTCTATTGCCCTCTATTTCAGATGGGGCTGAGAAGAATAATACAAAAGGAAATTTCCCAAAGGTAGAGTCAGGGCCACAGAGAAAAATGGAAAATTAAGTCCCTTCACTTTCTAGAATAGATTTAATCCACCCCAAAGATGGAGGGCCTTAACCATATGTGCCCACCAGAATTTCAAAACTGCTATGGACCAGTGATTTCTCTGTATCATGGAGTCTTTTCAAATGGAAGCACTTTTCTATTTATGCTGTGCCCGTTTCATCATTATCTACTGGGAGCATGTAATAAATCCAATTTTTCTTTTTGGCTGAAAGGGCTTGTATCAAGACTCAGCACATCAAGATCTGTTGTAGAGATTGTTGTGCATCCCTCCCACCCTACAACACAGAGGAAACCTGATCCTGAGCTAAACTTCCTCACTAGATGGGAATGTGGGGTGGCTCTCCTTTGACATGGGAGTAAGCTTCATCTACATCAGAGAAAGAATGATCCAAACATTTGGTAAGCAGAAGGGCAAACTGGGTTGACATTTATCTCCTTTCCATTATTTCAAGTTTTCCTTTCCTTCTAATCACAAGAGGATTGCACTTCCCTGGTCCCGCTAATTTGGGTGTGCCCATGTGACTTTTGTGATATATGGGAAATGATCCAAGGTAGATGTATTTAAGCACCACTGCAAACTGTCCATTCTCTGATTTTGCTACTATCACTGATATTCTCAAATGGTCAATCTTCCATTAGCCTACAGTGCAGAGGGAGTACAGAAACCTTTATAGTTCTAAGCCACTAAGAATTTGGGATTGTTTATTCCCAGTCCATAATATAGTCTATCCTAATAGACACTGGTTTGTAAGTTAAAATATTATAAGGAAATAAAAGAATATAGAATATAATTTTAAACTCTTAGGGGAGAAAAGGAATGAAAAAAATTAAAAATAAATCAAGAAGAAAGTAGAATAGTGGCACCTGCATGGCTCAGTTGGCTATGCAACTGCCTTCGGCTCAGGTCATGATCCCAGGGTCTTGGGATGGAGTTCCGCATTGGGCTCTCTGCTCAGCAGGGAGTGTTTCTCCCTCCACCTGCTCCTTCCCCCTCTCGTGCACACACACTCTCTCTCTCTAATAAATAAATTTAAAAAATCTTTTTTATAAAAAGTTAAAAAAAAAAGAAAGTACAATAGAAGACAAAAAGGAACAGAGAGAGAGAGAGCGAGCATGCAAGAGCAATAGAGGACAGCAAATAATAGGGTAGAAATAAATTTAAGTGTACAGTTGACCCTAAAACAACATGGGTCTGAACGGCATGTGTCCACTTATATACAGATTTCTTACAGTACAGTACTGTAAATGTATATTCTCCTCCTTAAGATTTTCTTAATAATAGTTTTTCTCTAGCTTACTTTATTGTAAGAATATAGTATACAATACATATAACATATAAAATATGTGTTAATTACCTATTTGTGTTATTGATAAGGGTTCTGGTCAACAGTAGGCTATCAGTAATTAAGTTTTGAGGGAGTCAAAGTTATAGCAGATTTTTGACTGTTTGGGGGTCAGTGCCCCCAACCCATTTTGTTCAAGCATCAGATTTTGTAAGGTTATCCTGCATTCATAAGTAATCCCCAAACCTCAGCAACTTATGAAATCTGTTTTTCACATTGCATGCCAGTCCCTGGCCGGCCTTCACTATTCAATGTAGAACCCAGACTGAAGGAATGGCTTCAGTCTGAAACCTAGAGGTATGGTGACACAGAAAAACTCAAAATAACATAGTGACTCTACATGCTTCTACTCAGAAGTAGTATATTTATTTTTACTTGCTTTTAACTGGTAAAAAAAAAAAATCACCATCATTAAGGCCAAGTCTCTTAATAGACTTAGAGGTCAATGGGGTTATAATACTTCAACAGGAACAGGCTTAGAAGAGACAGGGCTTGTAAAGAGGGGCTGTTAGGAAGGGTCACTGACTATTTTGAAGATACCTACTATACCAAATATAAAATTGATCCAAATTAATGGAAACTGTCAAAACTATCCAATTTGAAGTCAATGACTGTCAGACTGGATTAAAAATAATCCAATTCTCAAAGAGGAAAAAATAAAACCAGATGAAACCAGAGAGGGAGACAAACCATAAGAGACACTTAATCACAGGAAACAAGCAGGGTTGCTAGAGGGGAGACAGCTGGGGGAATGGGGTAACTGGGTGATGGACATTAAGGAGGACATGTGATATAACAAGCGTTGGGTATTATATAAGACAGATGAATCGCTGACTTCCACCTCTGAAGCTAATAATACATTATATGTTAATTAACTGAATTTAAATTAAAATTAAAAGGCAAAAAAAATTAATCCAATTCTCTGCTCTTCGTAAGTGACAACATAAGGACAGAAAAAGTATTAAGGTCAAAGGATGGGAAAAATAGACCAGGAAAATATTACGGAAATCTGGCATAGCAATACTGATACCATACAAAATAGACTTTTTTTTTTTTTTTTAAGATTTTATTTAATTTGACAGAGAGAGACACAGTGAGAGAGAGAACATGAGCTGGGGGAGTGGGGGAAGGAGAAACAGGCTCCCCGCCAAGCAGGGAGCCCCATGCAGGGTTTGATCCCAGGACCCTGGGATCATGACCTGAGCCAAAGGCAGACACTTAACGACTGAGCCACCCAGGCACCCCCAAAATAGACTTTAAAGCAAAAAGCATTTCTAGAGATAAAGATGATCACTATATAATGATAAAAGTTTCAATTCATCAGGAAAATATAACAATTCTAGATTTTATGTACTTAATAACAGTCTAAAAATATATAGACAATTTCACTATCTCAGAGGAAGATTTTAACTAATTTCTCATTGTAAATTAAATAGATAAAAAAATAAGGATATAAAGAATCTGAGCAATACAATTAACAAGTTTAATGAAAAGCACACATATATAGAGAGAATACAGTGCTCAACAGCTGCAAATATACATTCTTTCCAAGCACACAATATTTATGATGGTACAAAAAACTGAAGTTAGTAAATTCTTAAAAATCACATTAAATTAATTCTTAAATTAAGTTAATCAAGTAAATAAATTATTAAAAGCACATTAAAATGTGTTCTAATAATATACAGAACACTTATCTGACAACCATAAAATTAAGTTAAAATCCATAACAAACAGACAAAGAGAAATGATTCCATGTGTTTGAAAATTTTTAAATTTATTTGTGGCTCAAAAAAGTCATAATGGAAATCAGAAAATTCTCAGAACTGAATGATAAAGAATGTCATATTCAATACTTATGAGATGCTCCTAAAGTCTTACTCTGAAGAAAATGGGTATTTGTATATTCCTAAGTAAACACAAAAGGATCAAAATTAATGAACTAGAAGCATTCCAACCTTAGACATTAGGGGAAAAATACAGAACAAACTTTACAAAGGGCAAAAGATAAAACCGGTTTTTATTGAGAGAGAAATTACATAATTATACAAGAAATCTTGGGCCAGACACAACCCCACACTGCCTGTTTTAGACCAATCCGCATATCAACAGCCTCTTTTACGGTCCAAACTCAAAACTGTAAGAAAAAGGGAAAAAAATCTGCAACAGAATGAGCGGCAACAGAAGAGCCAATGGAAGGAGCAAAGCAAGACTGTGGTTTTAGCTGTCTAGCCTCAGCCCACATCTCCAGGAACTCTGATGCACATACCACACCACAGTCTTTGCCACCCTAGAGCAGGGGACTGAGGTTTCTGTGCCTGCGTATCACGCGCTCGGCAGCCACTGTTTACAGGCCATTACAGGGATAAGTAGTGCATAACTTCCAGTTTCCAGTCACCTCCTGGTGATGTCGCTCCAACGTACCAGAGGCAAGGCTCTTGAAAATAGTCCGAGTGCATTCGTAGCATCACATGCAGCATCTGGAGGAGAATGGGTACACCAAGCCAACAAAAGGCGATCTGGACAGAGCACCAACACTGCTGTGCTCTACCCCTTGACAGCTCAGGTCACTTGCTTTACACATTAGGTTCACCCCATTCTTTTGTAGCTTCAGGATTCTGGCTGGTCACAGTTTCTACGAAAACCTAAAGAGAAGTTCGTGGGATAAACTACAGCCTCCACAGCCGCAGTCTGCTCTGAGGTCAGAACTGATACAGATCATTTCCTCTCTTTACTCCCAGTCCATACTCCCCTCACCTGTGCCAGCATGTCTGCTGGCCTATGTGGTTTGCATGTTACTGTCACCCGAGGGGTCTGAGATTTTGGTTCCCATGCTGTTGCCTGGCCACAGTTGAGCTCTACTTGCGAACTAACGGTGAAAACAGAGGTTCTGATTACCAAGAGATGGATACCCCAGTAGTTCACATGAGTGCCAAATATATTCCTCCCTGCTACCATTACGTAGCCGCAGTCCCACCTCCTCATGGTTAGCAAGGCCAATTACCCCTTCAAGTACGGTAACTCTTTTCTGCTCTTGCTGGTCTACTGGCACAATGAGCATAAAATGATGAATGGCAGCCACAGCCTTAAGTTTAGTGGAACTATTAATGTTTCCCCTAGTGGAGTGTCCCCTTTCTAGAAACCAGGACCTCTGCTTCTTCAATGGAAGAGCCTGAATTTTCAGAAACTGGAAGCAAAAGTCTCCCAAGTGGGTAGCTGGAACAGAGCCTTCCTTCCCACTCCTTGGCTCTCAGCAGTAACACAGAACCATATAATCCTCTGTGGTTTATGGAAAAAAGTGGCAAACTTTTTCTCTGTGAAGTGCCAGACAGTAACTATTTTAGACTTTGGGGACCACAGAGTCTCTGACACGACTACTTAATTCTGCTGATACGGCATGACAGAAGCCGCGGACAATATGCAGATGTGCATGTGGTTGCGTTCCAATAATACCACATTTGTAAAACAGCAGCAAGCCTGATCTGGCCTTGGAACCAGCTTGCCAACCTCTGCTTTAATCTACATGCTGCCTCCCGATCGCATACCTTTGTAGGGTATCACGTCCATCCAAAGTGTTGCTTCAGCTATGTTTCTCGGAGGCCATTTCATTGCTCCAGCAGGCCAGCAGCTTATGGAGGCTGTGGGAGTAGCAGGACCAGTGAATCTCACAGGAATCTACCCATTGCAGAACCTCTTTTTTCATAAATCAGGTCCTTGATCTGAAGTGACAGTAGGTGGGAGATCCCATGTCAGTCAATCAGATACTCTGTGAGTCCTAGTACAGAGGGGCTGAACCGGTTGACACCGGCAGGAAAAGTAAGCGCACGCTTAGAAAACCCTTCAAAATGAACTGGTGCCCCCTCATGGTGAAAGGGTTCTGAGGTGATAAGTGCCACTAAGTGACTGGTTGGTCTCCTTGAAGATTCACGCGCTAAAAGGGCTCGGCAGCAGTGTCTGTGGTTGACAGGTAGGGTGGAAGCTGGGGCAAGGTCAGCTTCAATGCTGGATGCCGTGCTTCTGTGCCACCATGGCTACTCCACTCGAGTCCGTGACCTCAGTACCGTGGTGGCCAATGACTGTGGCTGGTTGGTATCTGCACTGCAGTCTGGGTAGATGGCGGCCATTCAGGGATTTGTTTGCGATGGTCCCCTGCTCCCTTACTATCCTACCTGCCAGGCAAGCATCAGAGGAGCCTCATATGCGGGGACTAATGAGTCAGGATCCGGACACCAAGTGGTCTAGGTTCAGATGCCGGTCAGTCAGATTACTGTCATGGAACATCAGCTGCTTTTACTGTTGTTTTGGTTTTTTTTAAGCAGCCTCACTGAGATATAATTTATATACCACAGAAGTCACCCATTTTAAGTGTATAATTAAATTAATTTTATTATATTTATAGTTGTACAACCATCATCACAACCTGATTTTAGAACATTTCCATTACCCTAAAAAACCCTCACATCCATTTATAGCCATTCTCCATTCTCACCCCCAGCACTAGGCAGCCACTAATTTACTTCTATCTCTTTTGATTTGCCTTTTTTGGATATTTAACGTAAATGGATTCATATGTGTACTTTCGTGACTGGCTTTTCTCACTGAGTGTAATGATTGTGTAGCTCATCCATGCTGTAGCATGTGTCAACACTTCATCCCTTTTTCTTGCCAAATAATATTCCATCATATGACTATACCATATTTTATTCATCCATTTACCAGTGGATGGACATTTAGTTTTTTCCCAGTTTTTTAGCTATTGTGAAAAACACTGCCATGAATATTTATGTTCAAGTCTTTTTATGGTCATATGTTTTCATTCTTACTGATGAGCTTAAGGCAACCGGACTCAGGTACCTCAAGGATGGAAAGCCTCTAGTCCTTGTGAAGTTGGGCTTAGGCTGACCCCCTGCCACTGAGCAGAAGAAGCAGCATCTCCAGCCCCAGTTACTCCATTGTTGGGCAACCAAGGAGCACTCCCAGGATCACCAATAGTCTGTGTAGGGCAGCTACAAATAGTCTACAGACCCACTTAAGGCTGAAACCTTTTACAACAAGGGACAGGACATTTCTACACAACACTGTATGGGAGATTCTAGCCAGTGAAAGGCAAGAGAAATAGTTTAAAAAGTTATAAGGACTGGAAAGGAAGCGTCAGAACTGTTATTATTCAGAGATGCAGAGAAAAAACTAAAATGATTTATAGATAAATTACTGGAATGACAATGCTGTATGTCTAATGTATGTGGAATCAAAATCAAGACATATAAGTCAAGTTCTTTTATTATGTACCACCAAAACACAGCTTTCCAAATATAAAACCTAACTTAGAAAAAAGATTTACATGAACAATAGTATATAAAAATGAGGTAGCTTTGTGAGATTAAGAGTCACTTATGGTTTGTCCCCCTCCCAATCCCATCTTGTTTCTTTTCTTCTTTTTCTGCCCCCCTAGTCCCCCATGTTGAGGGTTGCGGTGGGGAGGGGGTCGGGAAAGGGGGGTGGGGTAATGGACATTGGGTTGGGGAGGGTATGTGCTATGGTTAGTGCTGTGAAGTGTGTAAACCTGGCGATTCACAGACATGTACCCCTGGGGATAAAAATTTGTTTACAAAAAAATAAAAATTAAAAAAATAATAATAATAAAAAATAAAAAAATAAAAAAAATAAAAAATAAAAAAATGAGGTAGCTGCACCAAATCTAACCAAAAATGCATTAGACCCTCCTGAGGAAAACTGTAATACTTTCTTGAAGGATACTGAAGAAGAATTCTATAAATGGGTAGTTATGTTATGTTTATATATACATACACCCAACACTGAAAAGGTATCACTTCTCCTCAAATTTATTTATAGATTCAATTCGATCCCAGTTAAATGCCTAAGATTAGTTTTGGGTGTTTATTTTGTTTTCTTGGATGATGACTCACTAAGCTGTTTCTGAAACTTTTTTTTTTAAGATTTTATTTATTGGGGCACCTGGGTGGCTCAGTACGTTAAAGCCTCTGCCTTCGGCTCAGGTCGTGATCCCAGGGTCCTGGGATGGAGCCCTGCATCGGGCTCTCTGCTCGACGGGAAGCCTGCTTCCCTTCCTCTCTCTGCCTGCCTCTCTGTCTACTTGTAATCTCTGTCTGTCAAATAAATAAATAAAATCTTTAAAAAAAAAGATTTTATTTATTTATTTGACAGAGATCACAAGTAGGCAGAGAGGCAGGCAGAGAGAAAGGGGGAAGCAGGCTCCCCGCCGAGCAGAGAGCCCGATGCGGGGCTCGATCCCAGGACCCTGGGATCATGACCTGAGCCGAAGGCAGAGGCTTAACCCACTGAGCCACCCAGGCACCCCTCCAAAACTTCTATGGAAAAACAAAGGTCCACAAATAGTTAGGACACTCCTGAAAAAAAAGAATAAAGTAGGAATCTTGTTCTATAAGATATCAAGGCTTATAACTAAACTGTCTTCTTAAGGCCAAACTGTACCTGTATGGATACAGATAAAAACAGATTGGTTTATCAGAACAGAGAAGTCAGACCACATATATATGCAAACTTGATGTATGACAGAAGTGATAACATGGATCAGTGGGTTAAGAGCCTTTCAATAAATGGTGCTAGAAAAATTGTTTATCCAAATAGTAAGATATGAAACTGGAAATCAATTTGTCATCATCAAATAGAGTTAAAACTGTGGATGTTGTATGATGCAGAAGTTCCACTCCTAGGCATACATGCTGGAGAAACTCTTGCACATTTTCACCAGAGCTTATATACAAGAATGTTTTAATATGCAATATTATATGTAAGATCAAAGGATAAGGGGAGAACCCATAAATTATTTGTAATTCATTCACACTATGGACATAAAATACAGTAGAGAAAAATGAATGCATGAAGCTGTATGAACCCAAACTTCCAAACAGAGCATCAACAAGAAAACTACCCAAATAGTTTACAGAGCATGAGTTCAACTATACTGAGTAAATAAACATATAATACAAGACAATATATAACTTAGGAATACATAAATCTGCAGTTAAAATGTAAAAAGAAAATAGAGGGAATGATAAACAATCAAATATCCAAAATGCACTGATGAGCTGCGACAGGGAACTGGTTTATGCAGGGTGAGGCATGAAATCAGGGAAAGGCACTTCAAATAAAGTGGTAATGTCTATTTCTTAGGTTGGGTGATAGGTCTAGAACTTCTTAAAAATTGCTCCTTTTATATTTTAAACATATAAACATTCTTTTGTATGTATTAAGAATTTTAAAAAATTGACCCTACACTGTAGGGTCCAGATAGACCCCTGATATTCAAATCTGACTTAAATGTGCACACAGACACCAGGAAGGTATGAAGCAACTGATGATTTAATAAGACCTTCTGGGGAGAACAGGGTAGCTCCCAGGCAGGCCCAAAAATGGCTTGAGAGAGGAGGAAAAGATTGGTTTCAGGTTTTTATGGTGACTAGGGAGGGTGATTAGAGCAAGGGTTCCCAGGCATGGTTTGAAGTTCTAAAGGCACAAAGGAAAGATCACTCAATCGGCTTGCCCATATGTGGGACAGATGGCCAAGAGGGAGAGAGGAGGCTTAAAAGATGTCAGTTAAACATCAAAAAATAGAGTCGCACTCTTTATTACAAAAATATTTTAAACAAAACTGTATAAGGAAACAAAAGGGGTACCTGCCATGTTGGAAGTACTATGTCTGCAGAGAAAAGAATGTTACTGTCCTTTTAGATACCACTTCACCCATTCTTCTTCCAGGAATACACCACTAGAGGAATAACTAAGGTCAAACTGTTAAACTTGGTAGAAAATTTAAATTCTTTACTATTCCACAGAAGAAACTCAGTATCAAGAGTAATTATTACAGTAACATAAAGTTAGATATCTGTTAGATAACTGTGGAGTGAAAAGAATGAGAATTGCTCATGATGTTTAAGAGTTCCTGGCATTATGTCAGAGTATAAATATCAGCTGGGTCTCTCTGGCACCTGAGCTGAGCCCAAAAAGAATAATTTGCTTTACCACCATGGTAGTGAAGAAATTTTGCCACGTTACACTGACTCACTGCAAATGAGTACCATGCTTGAAGACTTCTCCCCCAAGAAAGTATTTCATCCCTACTGAAAAGATACAATGAATTAAGTGTACATCAGTTTTTGAGACACCTACTGGGTACTGCGGCAGACAAAGAGATGAAAGATTTAATCTATGCTCTTTAAGGGCTTACAGTTTCTTGTATTACTTTTGCACTTTTAAGGTGTGAAAATTTGGATTTACAGAAAACCTACACCCAGCCTGATGGCTCAAATGATAAGATAATTTATTGGACTGCTTTCAACATACTTCAATATTAAAGAATACATGAGAACCATTAGAAACTGTTATCTACAGTTTCACACAAGAAGGAAATACCCATGCTTAAGATAATTCTTAATAAACAGGTTGAGTGAAGATAAGACTCTGCGATCACAAGTCAGCAGAGCTAAAGGTGAAGACACAGCTCAATTTCTCTGCATTCATAAAGATGAAAAATGTGGGATGAGCAGAGAATGAGAGAGTAAACTTAAACTGGCTTTAGAAGCTTTTAGGAAGAGAAATGTATACCCTGAAATTTTAAGTTACTGACACAAATGAAATGCAAATTCCTCCATTCCCCCAATCTTTAGTAAAGCATTCTACACCACACACACACACACACACACACACACACACACACACCCCTTGTAAGTAGGGCTCTTTGGGGCAGGAAGAAGAGAGCCTAAGTGCAACATTTAGTTTGATCCATAGTATCCGGTGAGTATAATAGTAATGCCGTAAAAATCCTTCTTACGTACCAAGTAGTGTTCTAAGCTCTCTAAATACTAATGTATTTAAGTGTTTTACAGTAATTAATTTACTTAATAATACTCAAGGCAAACCTGTAAGGTAAGCAGTAATATTTTGACCATTTTCCAAGTGGGTATCAAAAGCACAGAGAAGTTAAGTAATTTGTTCAAGGTCTTAGCAGCAGCTAAGAGCCAACCTGGCTCCGGTGGCAGCAATATGGACAGCAGGTGCCCAAATCGTAACCAGAGTTGGAGGACAACAAGCCAGCTCCACCACAACAGGAATGCTGGGAGAGTTGGCTGACTGAGGACCACAGATGTGTAGAGGAGAGGGTGAGTGGTGAGACTCAAGAAGACCACAGAACAGAAGTGCAGAGTAAAGTTCCCATAAACCCAGTATAAACTGATGTCCTCCAGAACTGTTAATGTGTACCATAGCCCAGCCCTTTTGGGAACATCTAAAAGACATGAATGAGGAAAGCCTAAGGTCCTACCATTTGCCGGATGGGGCTGAAGACCATGGAGCAAACTGCTCAGAGGAGCTTAGCCAGGACCCTTGGCCGGGGTGTCTTCAAGTACATTTTATGTTCTCAATGCATAAATATATAAATATATGTGGGTACATTTAATTTCTTTCCAAGTAAGATATATGCTTTAACTCCTTTCTGGGGTGTTACTTTCCTTTTCTATAACATTAGATTCCTTTCAGCTCCATACTTTGGTCTCTAAGTAAGTGATTTGGGCATTTTGCTGAAAATCTTTCAGCAAAGATCATTAAAGTGATCTTTTTAAAGATCTAAAATGACCCCCACTTACAGAGTGCCTAGGTGACTCAGCTGGTTAAGAGTATGACTCTTGGTTTTGGCTTAGGTCATGATCTCAGGGTCATAAGATGGAACCCCGCATCAAGCCCTATGCTGGGCTCCACACTCAGCACAGAGTCTGCTTGTCCCTCTCCCTCTGTTCCTCCCCCAGCTCAAGCGCGTGCACTCTCTCTCTCAAATAAAAATCATAAAATAAAATAAAAATAAAAATAAAATAGGGACACCTGGGTGGCTCAGTCATTAAGCGTCTGCCTTCAGCTCAGGTCATGATCCCAGGGTCCTGGGATCAAGCCCCACATCAGGCTCCCTGCTCAGTGGAGAGCCTGCTTCTCCCTCTCCCACTCCCCCTGCTTGTGTTCCCTCTGTTGCTGTGTCTCTCTCTGTCAAATACATAAATAAAATCTTAAAAAATAAAAAATAAAAAAATAGAATAAAATAAAATAAAATAATTATCTCATTCTGTTTGTTAATTTCCATCCCGGTGGCTACCACCCAGGTTCATATCCCTGGCCCCTTATTCCTGGACTATCAACTTCACCCTTTCCAAGTAACCATGCCAATTCCACCCTCCACATTCAGTAAATTGTATGATTTACTGAATCTTCTGATTCAGTAAATCATACAATCTTCAAGGGTTTTCTGAAATCTTCAAGGGTTTTCACTGCCAATGTGAAAAACATTCTCCATAATATGACCTTAACCAATTTAGTCTTCTCTCTAGTTACCACTCCATTCTTTACCTCCCTTAACTGCAAAAATACTTTTTGGAAGTTTTCCACATTACCTGTTTTCACTTTCTTACCTCCCATTCTCTCTTCAATACATTCCAATACAGCTTTATCCCCACTCCTCCTCTGAAATGACCTTCATGTGGCTAAACTCAATAACCAGTCCTCTAGTCTCTACTTATATAAAGTCTCAAGCATCTGATGCAGGTGAACATTCTCTCTTGAAAAACATCTTCCCCTTGATTTCCATGTACAATGCCATTCAGGATAAAACCTGTATGGGTTGTTTTTACTATGTCAAATGTAAATGACGTATAGATTCAAAAGGCTATTGTAAAGTTCAAATGAAGACTCAGCAGACTGCACTCTTAATTCATATTTGTATTTCGAGATTCTAGCGAAGTGCTTAGGATATAAATGGTGCTCAGTAATGTTTACTGAGCAAAAGGAGATCAATCCGTTCTGTCTTCTACTTCCCCCCTACTGGCAACCAGCACAACTCAAGAGATCATGGGACCTCACTCACTGAGGTTTCTCCCTCTGCCTCACGGCTCCTTCTAATCTGTTGTCCTATCTGGTTAGTTTCCTTTTCAAATCTTGCTTCTCTCTCTCTTCCTCCCTCTTTCTGCTCTGCTCTGTCTCTACCCTGCCTCAGTCAGCATCCTCACCATTTCTCATGTGTTTTTCCTTCTACTGATAATGGACTTTTTGGTTGATTTTAGTTTTTTTTACTGCTATGAAATGTGCTATTATGTGGCTATGAACAATCTTATGCATGTATCTTGACAGACACACATTCCTATTTCCAAATTAATTGTGCCAATTTATACCCTCCCAGCAACATGTGAGATTTCTAGTTATTCCACGTTCTTGCCAATTCTTACTATTTTCTTCTTTTAAAAAATAGTTTAGCCATTCTGCTAGACGTGCAATGTTATCGCATTTCTTTCTCTGATTAATGAGGCTGGGCCCCTTTCACACCTGTATTGGCAATGTGGATATATCTCCTTTGTGAAGCCTTTGTTCTTTTACTTTTGATTCATAAGAAGTTCACTTTATATTCTGGACACAAGCCCTTCATTGACTTTATGTGTGGCAATAAAGTCCTCCAATTTAAAGCTTGTCTTTTCTCTTTCTTTTTTTTTTTTTCTTTCTTAATGTTATCTTTTGATGGACCTAAGTTCTTCATTTTAACATTGTCCAACTTATCATTATTTTCCTTTAGGGGCATCTGGGTGGCACAGTCAGCTGAGCGTCCAGGTCATGATCTCAGGGTTGTGAGTTTGAGGCCTGTGTCAGGCTCCATGCCGGGCTGCTTAAGACTCTCTCTGCCCCACCACCTCCTTCTCAAATAAATTCATCTTTAGAAACTTCTTTCCTTTAAATCATTTTATATCCCATTTAATATTTATTTTTCTGCTCTGAATAGGTTATCTAATATCTAAAATTTTTAATTTTTATTTTTTATAAACAAATTTTTATCCCCAGGGGTACATGTCTGTGAATCTCCAGGTTTACACACTTCACAGCACTAACCATAGCACATACCCTCCCCAATGTCCATTACCCCACCCACCTTTCCCGACTCCCTCCCCCCAGCAACCCTCAGTTTGTTTTGTGAGATTAAGAGTCACTTATGGTTTGTC
>PISX010000468.1:240174-280612 GCA_004024625.1 Mellivora capensis | reverse complement strand
CCCCTTTATTCAATGAGTTTATCAGTTTGTACTTCATCTGTGTTTTTACTTTGAACTTCTCTCTGTGTTTAGCACCATTAGATTGGAAACTGCTATGGTGAATCTGAAATGGTATGGAGGCAATGGGAAAGCTGTAGTAAAGGCTGAAGAAAATTATGAGATATTTGATCTCAGTGGCAGTCAATTTTATATCTGGTCTTTAATGGAAAATAAGTGAACATTCTTACCCCTGACCTTTTACTTTAAAGTGAATTACTGTTATATATTTTCCATCATTAGTTTTTCCTCTAATCTTTTTTTCTCATAGAATGCAATTGATGCGAATAAAATCCCATCTTTTCTGAATCTCAGCATGTATTCTGTTTGAGTGTGGATGATAAGTTATTTTTTTTCCTACAGTTATCTAACATGGGTGTTCTTAAATAGCTTCTGGATAAATGTTAGGGCTTCAAAGGTTTTAGTTTAGTTTTGTTTCTTACCTTTAGCCTGTTTTGAGCCATTTTTCTTTAAGTTGGAAAGTCTATTCCTTTAAAATTAATTCGCATTGACTCAAAACAATGTACCCTAACTTTTGCTGGTATGGTCTATATCAATTATGCCCTAAAGAGTTTTAGGATAAGTCAAGGCTTTATAACAAACAACTAAGGAAGTATTGAATAGACATAATAAATTAAAATATTTCACAGGGCGGTGCGCCTGGGTGGCTCAGTGGGTTGAGCCTCTGCCCTTGGCCCGTGACCCAGCATTCTTAGGAGACCAGTGCCTCCTGCACTTTAGATCTAGGAAAGAGTAACTCCGTGTTCTAGAGAAAATTCTCTTGCCCTCTTGCCTTCAAAATGTCATTTACTGAAAAGAGATAGGGTTTTCTTATCAAGCCTGGGGAGGGAGCTGCTCAGAGAGACTGACTGGCAGCCTTCAAAACACGCATGCCAACATTTTAATTTTTTTAATTTTTTAGATTTTATTTATTTATTTGACAGACAGAGATCACAAGTAGGCAGAAAGGCAGGCAGAGAGAAAGGGAGAAGCAGGCTTCCCACTGAGCAGAGAGCCCGATGAGGGACTCGATCCCAGGACCCTGGGATCACAATCCGAGCCGAAAGCAGAGGCTTAGCCCACTGAGACACCCAGGCACCCCCATGCCAACATTTTTAATAGGCAACTCCCTATTGGAAAAATTTTAAAGATGATAACAAAGATTTAGTGAGAAACGGTGCTTATTACAATACTGTTTGTAATAGTAAAAAATTGGTAATTGCATAAATGCTCAAGAAAAAGGGGACTGGGGACACCTGGGTGGCTCAGTTGGTCAAGCAGCTGCCTTCCGCTCAGGTCATGATCCCAGCATCCTGGGATCGAGTCCCACATCAGGCTCCTTGCTCGGCAGGGAGCCTGCTTCTCCCTCTGCCTCTGCCTGCCACTCTGTCTGCCTGTGCTCGCTCGCTCTCTCTCCCTCTCTCTCTGACAAATAAATAAATTTAAAAAAATTTTAAAAAGAAAAAGGGGACTGATCAAATTATGGCACATCCATAAAATGGAACATCATTTAGCTTTTAAAAACTATTCTTTAGGGGTGCCTGGGTGGTTCATTCAGTTAAGCCTCTGCCTTCAGCCCAGGTCACAATCTCAGGGTACTAGGATCGAGCCCTACATTGGTGTTTCTGCTCAGCAGGGAGCCTTCCTCCCCCCACCTCTCTCTGCCTGCCTCTCTGCCTACTTGTGATCTCTCTCTCTGTCAAATAAATAAATAAAATCTTAAAAAAAAACTATGCTGTAGATGAATGTTGATAGACATGGAAAGATGGAACATGGTAAATTGTCAGAAAAAAATTACTGTAGTATGATGCCATTTTTTTCACTATATGCACTAATAAATGTAGGATGGATATATATCACAGGTTAACAGTAGGGCACCTGGGTGGCTCAGTCAATTAAGCAATTAAGCATCTGACTCTTGATTTCAGCTCAGGTCACGGTCTTAGGGTCCTGGGATGGAAGCTGGGCTTCCTGCTCAGCGGAGAGCCTGCTTCTCCCTCTGCCCCTTCCCTCCTATGCATTCTCTCTTTGTCTCAAATAAATAAAAAATACAATCTTAAAAAAAAAAAAGGTTAACAGTAGTTGATCTGAGTGAGACGATGGATATTTTTATTGTCTTTACTTTGCCTGTGTCTATGTTCTATACATCCTCTAGGTGGGTGTCTTGTCACCTTGTAAAGAGAAGAAAATGGTAAGAATTACTTTCAATGCAAAATGTGACTGCCCCTCTGCTAGACTAGGTAATATCAAAAGGACTGGAATACCAAGTGTCAGCGAGGATGTACAACCACTAAGACACTCGTCCACAGCTGGTGGAAGTGCAAATTCTAACAACCACTTTGGAAAAAAATCATGTGACATTACTAAAGCAAAACCTGCATTCACCCCATGACCCAGCTCTTCCTTTCCTGGGTATATACTAATAGAAGTGTGTGTTTATGTGCACCAAGTACACACACAAAATCATTATAGCTTATAAACAATAACCTTATAACAATAATCCAACACTGGGAAAACAACAGTGTTCATCAGCAGCATAATGAGTAAAATAAAGTGTTGCCAATTCATACCACAGAATACTATAGAACAGGGGCACCTGGGTATCTCAGTGGTTAAGCATCTGCCTTCAGCCCAGGTCATGATCCCAGGGTCCTGGGATCAAAACCCACATCGGGCTCTCTGCTCAGCAGGAGGCTCGCACTCCCCCTGCTTGTGTTCCCTCTCTTGCTGTTTCTCTCTCTGTGTCAAATAAAATAAACCTTAAAAAAAAAAAAAAGAATACTACAGAACAATAAAAAATAGCAAACCATTTCAACATGGTAGAACATGAATGAATTTCACAGATCTAATGTTTAATAATGAAAAAAAGCCTAATACTGAAAAGTATATACTATATTATTCCATTTACATGAAGGCCAAGAACAGGCCAAATGAAGCTATGCTGATAGGGATCAGGATAAGGGTTACCTGTAGAGATGGGAAAGGAACGCAAAGGAGCCTGCCTGGGTGGCTCAGTCAGTTGAGCATCTGCCCTTGACTCAGGTCATGATCCCAGGGTCCTGGGATTGAGTCCCATATCAGGCTTCTTGGTCAGCGGGGAGCCTGCTTCTCCTTTACTCTCTACTTGCCCTTCCCCCTGCTATACTCGCTCTCTCTCTCTCTCTCTCTGACAAATAACTAAAATGATAAAATTAAAAATAAAGCCGAAAAATAAAACAAATAAAAATCTAAAAAGAAACCAGTGAAATTTAATGACATATTTTTTTTTCTAAGATTTTATTTATTTGTCAGAGAGAGAGGGAGAGAGAGTGAGCGAGCACAGGCAGACAGAGTGGCAGGCAGAGGCAGAGGGAGAAGCAGGCTCCCTGCCGAGCAAGGAGCCCGATGTGGGACTCGATCCCAGGACACCGGGATCATGACCTGAGCTGAAGGCAGCTGCTAACCAACTGAGCCACCCAGGCGTCCCATAATGACATATTTTTATTTAACATCCAAAATACTGTGATTTGGACATTTAATTACTATTTAAAAGTTATCAATGATATATATGCTTTTCTTTTTTTTTAAGATTTTATTTATTTATTTGACAGACAGAAATCACAAGTAGGCAGAGAGGCAGGCAGAGAGAGATGGAGAAGCAGGCTCCCTGCTGAGCAGAGAGCCCGATGCAGGACTCGATCCCAGGACCCTGGGATCATGACCTGAGCCGAAGGCAGAGGCTTTAACCCACTGAGCCACCCAGGCGCCCCTTTATATATGCTTTTCTTGTGCTAAGTTGTTGAAAGTGTGTTTTACACTTACAACATATCTCAATTCCAGTCACCTTTCTTTTTTTTAAATTTTATTAAGTCATCTCTACACCCAATGTGGGGCTCAAACTACAACCCTAGATCAAGAGTTGTAAGGCTCTAGTGACTAAGCCAGCCTAGGGGCCCCTCATCCAGCCACCCCTCAATTGCTCAATAGTCACACATGGCTGATAACCACCATATCAAACGGCACAAGACTATACCATGATTTGGTGCTAGTGCTAGCTTCATGGGCATCTACTCATAGAAAAAATCATCAAACTGTACATTTAAGATATAAACATTGTACCATGATCAAATAAACACATTTTAAATAAACCTTTTTATAAAGGGGGTTAAGAGACCACATCCAGCAAAGAAAACCGGCCTACAACTGCCTAGCTCAGCTGCCCAGCCCTCTCTGGGACTGAGGCTACTGGGCAGAGTTCTAAGGGCAACCTGGCAAGTCAGCTGACTTGCTCAATCCAAGGTGTGGTGGAGCAGGGTACAAACAGCAGCTCTAAGAGAAAGAAGAAGAAAAACTTGGGGAGAATGCCCCAATGCTAGTAGAAGTCTAGAGTGATTCTATTTTTTTTTTGTTGTTGTTAAAGAATTTACTTATTTGACAAAGAGAGGAAGAGAGTACAAGCAGGGGAAGCTGCAGGCAGAGGGAAAGAGGGAAAAAGCCTCCTAGCTGAGTGGGGAGCCTGATGTGGGACTTGATCCCAGGACCCTGGGATCATGACCTAAGCCTCAGGCAGATGCTTAACCACCTGAGCCACCCAGGCTCCCTGGAGTGATTCTAATAAACACAGTGCTTTCTAATTGGGTTTGCCACCAGAGGTGAGGAACCCACTGGCCAGAGAGGTCCCCAGGGCCACAGCTGAAACTAACGGAATCTGCCTCCACAGCTTCACTCAGAGCACTGTAACTTAGGCCTGTGCTCCTGAGGGAGAGTATATATACCTGATGATTTCTGTACTTTTTTTTTTTTTTGCCACCTGTTACATGTTTATTTAAAACTGTGTGTATAGGGATGCCAGCCTGGCTGACTCGGTGGAGTGGTGACTCTTGGTCTCAGGGTCGTGGGTTTGAGTCCTATGTTGGGTATAGAGATTACTTAAAAACAAAATCTTTTTTTAAAAAGTGTGCATAGGAGTCAAGATGGCGGAGGAGTAGCAGACTGAGATGACATCAGGTTGCAGGAGTTCAGCTCGATAGTTATCAAACCATTCCGAACACCTACAAACCCAATAGGAGATTGAAGAGAAGAAGAGCAGCAATTCTAGAAACAGAAAATCAACCACTTTCTGAATGGTAGGACATGCGGAGAAGTGAATCTGAAGCAAAGGGAAGAGAGACTGCATGGGGAGGGGCTGGCTCCCGGCAAGCGGCGGAACAACGGAGCACAAAATCAGAACTTTTAGTAGTCTGCTCCACTGAGGGACATCACTCTAGAGGCTAAGCGAGGGTGGATCCCTTGCAGGGACAGTGTGGTGTCAGGTCCCGTGGGGTCACAGAAGGATCGGGGGTGTCTGAGTGTCACAGAGCTCACAGGTATTAGAGCAGGGAAGCCGGCTACAGAGACGGAGCCGAGGAGTGAGCTCTCGGCTCGGGGTTACCTTGAACCATGATCCACGGCTCAGTCAGGCCACTACTCATTGAACAGGGATCCCACAAATGGCAGATCCAGGGAGACCCAACTTCCTCCACTGAAGAACAGAGCAGCGGGAATCTGCTGGGTTTGGAGTTTCCAAATGGGGCTGTGGACCAGAGACAGAAAAGTTCGGTCACAGGCCGGGTGACCTCAGAGCATGGCAGGAGACCAGAGAGACGGGAGTGATTGAGTGCTTTTCTCTGAGGACCCACTGAGGAGGGGGGCCCTGAGCTCTCAGCTCCTCTGGGCTGGAGCTTGGGAGGGTGCCATTTCATTCCTGTCCTCCAGAGCTCTAGGGAAAGCATTCAAGGAACAAAAGCTCCAGAGAGAGAACCTGAGCAGATTACTTAGCCTGGCCCCTGGCAAGGGGGGTGCAATTCCACCTCGAGCAAAGACTTTATTTAAAAATCACTAAACAGGCCCCTCCCCCAGAAGATCAGCAAGAACATCCAGCCAAGACCAAGCGCACTGATCAAGGAGAACAGCGGAATTCCAGAGGAGGGGAAAGCAAAGCATGGAATTCATGGCTTTCTCCCCATGATTCTTTAGTCTTGCAAAGTTAATTAAATTTTTTTAATTTTATTTTTTTCTTACTCTAATTTTTTTTTAACTTTTCCTCTTTCCTTTTTTAACTAGTTTATCTTAACAATACCTTTCTAAAAAAATCTTTTTAAACCTTCATTATTATAGTCATATTTTATCCTTCATTGTATCTAACTTTATTTTTTGTATACATATAGGGTTTTTTCTTCTAAAAAATTTTGGGATATAATTCCTTCTAATAGATCAAAATATACCCTAAATCTAGCACAGGACTTTGTTCCAGTCTCCAGCCTGAGCAAGTTCTCTCCACTTTCTTTTTCTTTCTTTTTCCAACCAACTTATTGTATCAATTCCTTTTTTAGAATTTTTAATTTTCATCTTTACAGTCATATTCCATCTCTTTGTCATGTTTACCCTTACTTTTGTATATATATTTTTTTCTTTCTTTAAAATTTTAGGAGGTACTTTCTTCTAAGAGACCAAAATACACCCCAAATCAAGTAGGTGGCTCTGTTCTCTTCACCAGTCTGATATATATATATATTTAAAATTTTTTAAAATTTCTTTTTAACCCCTATCTTCTCCCCCGATTTGGGGTCTCTTCTGATTTGGTTAGCATACATTTCTCTGGGGTCTTTACCACCCTTTTAGTATTTTATTTTCTTGTTCATATATTCTTATCAGGAAAAAATGACGAGTCAGAAAAACTCACCACAAAAAAAAAAAAGAACAAGAGGCAATACTGAAGGCTAGGGACCTAATCAATACAGACATTGGTAATATGTCAGATTCTAGAGTTCAGAATGATGATTCTCAAGGTGCTAGTGGGGCTTGAAAAACGCATGGAAGATATTAGAGAAACACTGTCTGGAGAAATAAAAGCCCTTTCTGGAGAAATAAAAGAACTAAAATCTAACCAAGCTGAAATTTTAAAAAGCTATTAATGAGGCACAATAAAAAATGGAAGCTCTTACTACTAGGATAAATGAGGCAGAAGAGAGAATTAGTGATATAGAAGACCAAATGATGGAGAATATAGAAGTTGAGCAAAAGAGAGACAAACAACTACTGGATCATGAGAGGAGAATTAGAGAAATAAGTGATACCATAAGACGAAACAATATTAGAATAACTAGGATTCCAGAAGAAAAAGGGGGGGTGGGCAGAAGGTGTATCGGAGCAAATTATTGTGGAAAATTTCCCTAATATAGCAAAGGGAACAAGTATCAAAATCTAGGAGACACAGAGAACCCCCCCTCAAAATCAATAAAAATAGGTCCACACCCCATCATCTAATAGTAAAACTTACAAGTCTTAGTGACAAAGAGAAAATCCTGAAAGCAGCTTGGGAAAAGAAGTCTCTAACATACAATGGTAAAAATATTAGATTGGAGGCAGAATTGTCCACAGAGACCTGGCAGGTCAGAAAGAACTAGCATGATATATTCAGAGCACTAAATGAGAAAAACATGCAGCCAAGAATACTATATCCAGCTAGGCTATCATTGAAAATAGAAGGAGAGATTAAAAGCTTCCAGGACAAACAAAAACTAAAAATTTATAAACACCAAACCAGCCCTACAGGAAATATTGAAAGGGGTCCTCTAAGCAAATAGAGAGCCTAAAAGTAGTAGACCAGAAAGGAATAGAGATGATATACAGTAACAACAGTACCTTACAGGCAATACAATGGCACTAAATTAATATCTTTCAATAGTTACCCCTGAATGTAAATGGGCTAAATGCCCCAATAAAAAGACACAGGGTATCAGAATGGATAAATCAACAAAACCCATCAATATGCTGTCTATAAGAAATTCATTTTAGACCCAAAGATACCTCCAGATTTAAAGTGAGGGGGTGGAAAACAATTTACCATGCTAATGCACATCAATAGAAAGCTGGGGTGGCAATCCTTATATCAGATAAATTCGATTTATTTTTATTTTTTTAAAAGATTTTATTTATTTTTTTGACAGAGAGAGAGACCACACGTAGGCAGAGAGGCAGGCAGAGAGAGATGGGGGGGGGGGGAAGCAGGCTCCCTGCTGAGCAGAGAGCCCAATGTGGGACTCGATCCCAGGACCCTGAGATCATGACCTGAGCTGAAGGCAGAAGCTTAAACCACTGAGCCACCCAGGTGCCCTAAATTCGATTTTTTAAAAAGATTTTATTTATTGGGGCACCTGGGTGGCTCAGTGGGTTAAAACCTCTGCCTTCGGCTCAGGTCATGATCCCAGGGTCCTGGGATTGAGCCCCGCATCAGGCTCTCTGCTCAGTGGGAAGCCTGCTTCCTCCTCTCTCTCTGCCTGCCTCTCTGCCTACTTGTGATTTCTATCTGTCAAATAAATAAATTAAATCTTTTAAAAAAAAAAAGATTTTATTTATTTATTTGACAGACAGAGATCACAAGTAGGCAGGGAGGCAGGCAGAGAGAGAGAGAGGAGGAGGAAGCAGGCTCCCCACTAAGCAGAGAGCCCGATGTGGGACTTGATCCCAGGACCCTGAAATCATGACCTGAGCCTAAGGCAGAGGCTTTAACCCACTGAGCTACCCAGGCGCCCCAGATAAATTAGATTTTAAACCAAACATTATAATAAGAGATGAGGAAGGACACTATATCATACTCAAAGGGTCTGTCCAACAAGAAGATCTAACAATTTTTTTTTTTTACAATTTTAAATATCTATGTCCCTAACATGGGAGCAGCCAACTATATAAACCAATTAATAACAAAATCAAAGAAACACATCAACATAATGCAATAATAGTAGGGGATTTTAACACCCCCCTCACTGAAATGGACAGATCATCCAAGCAAAAGATCAACAAGGAAATAAAGGCCTTAAATTACACACTGGACCAGATGGACATCACAGATATATTCAGAACATTCCATCCCAAAGCAACAGAATACACATTCTTCTCTAGTGCACATGGAACATTCTCCAGAATAGATCACATCCTGGGTCACAAATCAGGTCTCAACCGGTACCAAAAGATTGGAATCATTCCCTGCATATTTTCAGACCACAATGCTCTGAAGCTAGAACTCAATCACAAGAGGAAAGTTGGAAAGAACCCAAATACATGGAGGCTAAAGAGCACTCTACTAAAGAATGAATGGGTCAACCAGGAAATTAAAGAAGAACTGAAAAAATTCACAGAAACAAATGATAATGAAAACACAACAGTTCAAAATCTGTGGGACACAGCAAAGGCAGTCCTGAAAGGAAAACATGTAACAATACAAGCCTTTCTCAAGAAACAAGAAAGGTCTCAAGTGCACAACCTAAGCCTAAATCTAAAGGAGCTGGAGAAAGAAAAGCACAGAAAACCTAAATCCAGCAGGAGAAGAGAAATAATAAAGATCATAGCAGAAATGAATGAAATAGAAACAAACAAAAAAAACAGTAGAACAAATCAATCAGGAGCTGGTTCTTTGAAAGAATTAATAAGATTGATAAACCCCTGGCCAGACTTATCAAAAAGAGAAAGGACCCAAATAAGTAAAATCATGAATGAAAGAGAAGAGATCACAACCATCACCAAAGAAATACAAGCAATTATAAGACCATATTATGAGCAACTATATGCCCGCAAATTTGACAATCTGGAAGAAATGGATGCATTCTTAGAAATGTATAAACTACCAAAACTGAACCAGGAAGAAATAGAAAACCTGAACAGACCCACAACCAGTAAGGAGATTAAGGCAGTCATCAAAAATCTCCCAACAAACAAGAGCCCCGGTCCAGACAGCTTAACAGGGGAATTCTACCAAACATTTAAAATTTTTTAAAAATTTATTTATTTGTCAGAGAGAGGGAGAGAGAGCGAGTGAGCACAGGCAGACAGAGTGGCAGGCAGAAGCAGAGGAAGAAGCAGGCTCCCTGCCGAGCAAGGAGCCCGATGTGGGACTCGATCCCAGGATGCTGGGATCATGACCTGAGCCGAAGGCAGCCTCTTAACCAACTGAGCCACCCAGGCGTCCCTCTACCAAACATTTAAAGAAGAATTATTACCTATTCTCCTGAAACTGTTCCAAAAAATAGAAATGGAAGAAAAATTTCCAAACTCATTTCATGAGGCCAGCATTACCTTGATCCCAAAACCACAAAAGACCCCATCAAAAAAGAGAATTACAGACCAATATCCTTGATGAACATGGATGAAAAAATTCTCACCAAAATACTAGTCAATAGGATTCAACAGTACATTAAAAGGATTATTCACCATGACCAAGTGGGATTTATTCCTGGGCTGCAAGATTGGTTCAACATCAGCAAATCAATCAATGTGATACAATACATAAATAAAAGAAAGAACAAGAAACATATGATACTCTCAATAGATGCTGAAAAAAGCATTTGACAAAGTACAGCATCCTTTCTTGATCAAAACTCTTCAAAGTATAGGGATAGAGGGCACATACCTCAATATCATCAAAGCCATCTATGAAAAACCCACAGTGAGGAGCACCTGAGTGGCTCAGTGGGTTAAGCCTCTGCCTTTGGCTCAGGTCATGATCTCAGGGTCCTGGGATCAAGCTCCGCATCGGGCTCTCTCCTCAGTGGGGAGCCTGTTTCCTCCCTCTCTCTTGCCTGCCTCTCTGCCTACTTGTGATCTCTCTGTCAAATAGATAAATAAGATCTTTAAAAAAGAAAGAAAGAAAGAAAAACCCACAGCGAATATCATTCTCAATGGAGAAAAACAGAGCTTTCCCATTAAGGTCAGGAACATGGCAGGGATGTCCACTATCACCACTACTATTCAACAGAGCACTAGAAGTCCTAGCCTCAGCAATCAGACAACAAAAAGAAATAAAAGGCACCCAAATCGGCAAAGAAGAAGTCAAACTATCACTCTTTGCAGATGATATGATACTTTATGTGGAAAACCCAAAAGACTCCACCCCAAATCTGCTAGAACTTGTACAGGAATTCAGTAAAGTGTCAGGATACAAAAAGTGTGTATAAGTCCATGTGTGTATAATGGAACATAAAATCCATGACTTCATAGATAACAACTCATTAGGATAGTGCTAAAGATTAGGACAAAGACTAAAAAATATTAAGGAAATAGTAACACAGATGGAACATGGATAATAGCAACCAAAAAATGAAAGAAGTGGCATGCAATCTCTGAATTTTAGAAAACAGTGGTTTCTATACTGTCCTCTCTTCATGAAATGATCCTGGACACCCGAGCTTTTCGGGATGAGGAAGGCAGAGATACTTAAGGGACTGGTCTATGTGGGTGATTATCAGATAGAAAAAAAAGACAAGCAATTTGTCCAGAATGTCTCCGAGAAGCATCAGAAACTACCTGGTTGGAAGTCAAAAGGTGATTTTCTAGAAAAAACCTAGACCTCAGAGAAAATCAACTAGGGCAGGTTTCTCCAGAGGAGCATATGTTGTAGTCACAACAGAAATTCTTGTTTGCTCTCCTCACCCAGCCAAAGCCCAGAGCCCCCAGGTCAGTAGCTCTCTCCACATGGCAATTCCTGTTCATGGGGCCCTCAGACAAAACCACTGCTTGTGGGACTGACTAATCTCTGAAGGCCCGAAAGAGAGGAAAGTCAGGGGAAGGGCACATCCCTGAACACAGAATCACCGAACAAAGACAAAGAGCAGTACCCTAACTGTGAGTGGGCGCTCTTTCTGGAGTCTGTTAGTACATCCATGTTGGGAATTTCCATTGACACTGGTGTACAACCATCACCACCATCCACCCCCAAATTCTTCCCATCTTCCCAAACTGAAACTCCATACCCATTAAAATTTGCTTCCCTTCCCCATTGCCTCCAGCCCTGACAACCACCATTCTCCTTTCTGTCTCTGTGAATTTGACTACTCCAAGTACCTCATATAAATGAAATCATACAATATGTATCCTTCTGTTACTAGCTTATGTTACTAAACATAATGGCCTCAAGATTCATCCAGGTTGTAGCATATGCCAGAATTTTCTTCCTTTTATTTTTTTAATTTTTATTATTATTATTATTTTCCTTTTAAAGGCTGAATAACATTCCATGGGATGGAGACACCACAGTGTGTTTATCCATTCACCTGTCAACGGACATCTGGGGAGTTTCTACTTTCTGACCATGGTGACGAGTAGTGCTAGGAATGTGGTACAAGTATATTCTTGAAGCCTTGCTTTCAATTCTTTTGGGCATATACACAGAAGTGGCATCATTGGTTCATGCAGTAAATTCATTTTTAATTCTGAGGAACCACCATGCTATTTTCCACAATCGCTGCACCAATTTACGTTCCCACCAGTGGTGCACAAGAATTCCAATTTCTCCACATCTTTACCAACATTTGCTATTCTCAGGCTTTGTTTGTTTTTGATAAAAACTATCCCAATGGGTGCAAAGCAGTATTTCACTGTGGCTTCAATTTGCATTTCCCTAATGGTTAGTGAGGTCGACTACGTTTTCATGGGCTTATTGGCCCTGTGTATCTTCCCTGGAGAAAGGTGTATCCAAATCCTTTGCCTATTTTTCAATTGGGATGATTTGTTTTTGTTGTTGTTGTTGAGTTATAGCAAGGTGTTTTATATCCATTTATTCCTTTCTTCCCACAGTGCTCCTAGAGCCTCCTCTTAAACCCCCAGCCAGGTAGAGACTCACGCTCCACCTCCTCTCCTGGCATCCCAAAGCAAGCCAGACTGATAAAGGAAACCAGAAACCGGCAGCTAGAGAAAAGAAATAAACAAAAGCAGAAAGGAGGGAGGGAAGGTCAGCCAAGGGCATAAACAAACAGGCTTCAGTTCTCTCAATCCAACCAGTAGTAAATTAGGTACAAAATATCAGTGCCTCAAATCCAAAGGAAAACTGATTCATGTGAATTTCATCCTTGAATTGCAAAAGGCAAATGGGTCTTTCACATTCTAGGAGCATTCTCTCTGCCTCCCTGGTGATGAAAGAGCAGCAGCAAAGACCAAAAGAAATAAGAAAAAGGGTGAGGAGCCTGGAAGGACAGCAGCTCCTATGCAAGCAGCCTCTGGGAGCAGAACTGCATCTGGGGGAAGAAGCAGGGAGAGCGCTGGCTCCCTGTTGCCGACTCTTAGAGCACTAGTGGAATAAGGAAGTGATGTTAAAAAGGCAGGTAAGGCCATGATGAAAAGTTGTGCAAGGAAGACATGTGAAAGCCGAACAGGAGACCCCTAAAAAGATAGCCATCCACAAAGCACTAGTGAAACATACTTGCTCTTCTGACAGTGACCCCAGCCTTGGCCCAGGCCATTTCTCCTTGATAATAGACTAAGATTATAGCTCTCCACCAGGAGACAGGCTAACTGCAGGTTCACGGGCACCATCTCCAGAGACACGGCCTCAGTGTGCCTGGGGTGGGGCCCAGGACGCTGCACTCTGGCCCAGCTCCCCATGATGACAGCGATGCCAGTGCCTTTGCTTTTAACTTTTGTCACAGGTCAGAAAGCACTGGTCACCCACAGAGAGGTCCCCATGACATCTCACAGCTTCTGCAAGACTTGGGGAGAAACAGCGTTTCCTGGCGGCTTTCCCGCTGGCTTTATCTTCTCTGTCCTCCTGGTTTCTTTCGTTTGCACTGCAAGCTGATGTCCCCTGTCAGTCCAGGCCTGGTTTTGCTCTTTCGGCCCCAGCAGTCACTTCAGACAGAGACACTTTTCCTCCAGACGCGTGAACGGGTATTTGCTGGAAGAGGGTCAGAATGAGAACACAAGCCTCGGATGAACATAACATGACGAACCCCCCCCCCACCCCGGAGTGGTGAGAAGCCCACCCTCCAATCACAGGCAGTACCTGCAACAGCACACAGCCCGAGCTGGAGCTGGGGTGGGGGGTGGTCAGCCCCTGGGGAACCGGGCAGGGTGCCAGCAGGTGAGCGATGAGGTCGGAGCAGGGGCAGGGAAGGCAGAGCCCCAGGAAAGGCAGGGCTACAAGGGGCTGGTGCTGACTGCCTGTCCCCAGCTGGCCTTCTGGAAGACTGCCTGTTTATTCTTTTGATTCTAGGAGCGACCCTAATCTTTTTTTTCCAGTAATATCTGTTTAACCAAGCCACTTGGATTCTGCTGCTTGCCTCCCTAGAGCCCTAAATGACATCTCTCTGTCTGTAGGCCCTGTGTTTTTGCTGGGGACAGAGAATAGGCTGCAGTCCCACTCTGACATAGCTGTGATTAAAGGGAGTGATTATTTCAGGAAACAAACTGAGGGTTGCGGGAGGGAGGTGGGTAGGGGGATGGGATAACTGGGTGATGGGTGTTAAGGAGGGCACCTGATGGAATGAGCACTGGGTGTGGGGATGCCTGGGTGACTCAGTCAATTGAAAGTCTGCCTTTGGCTCAGGTCATGATCCCAGGGTGCTGAGATCGAGCCCCCACATTGGGCTCCCAGCTTGACGGGGCGCCTGCTTCTCCCTCTCCCATTCCCACTCCCCCTGCTTGTGTTCCCTCTCTCTGTCTCTCTCTGTCAAATAAATAAATAAAATCTTTAAAAAAAAAAAAAGAAAGAATTTCACCCAGAGTCATGTAAGTGGGTGACCTGGGGCTTGAACTCAAGCTGTCTGCTCTTAGCCATTCACTCACATGGCCTCCAAAAGGGGGTTTCTCCAACACAGCCTAAAAACCAATTAAAAGCATCAAGCTGGGGCATCTGGGTAGCACCGTGGGTTAAGTGGCCTACTCTTGGTTTTGGCTCAGGTCATGATCTCAGGGTCATGGAATCAATCCCTGTGTCAGGCGCTGGGCTTAGCAGGGAGTCTGGTTCAGGATTCTCTCTCCCTCTGCCCCTTCCCTGCCACCCCTCTCCCCTCGCTCATGGCTTCTCTCTCTAAAATAAATAAAAGAATCTTAAAAATAAAAAAAATAAATAAAAGCATCAAGCATTCATTGAGTACCTACTGTGTGCCTGGGGCTGGGAGAGGTGCCGTGGGGCCTTGATTCCAGGAACCTGGGATCATGACCCAAGCCGAAGGCAGCTACTTAATAACTGAGCCACCCAGGCACCCCCCCGGGTGAAATTCTAAACTCTAAACTTTTCTTAGCAGTAAAATTGGAATAACTGTGCCTTTCCCACAGGGCTGTTCTCAGGACTGAGATTATAACATACACAAGGCCTGTCCACACAGGCAATGAATGCTCAGTAAACATCACCTCCTATGATGATGGCGATTGTGACAAGGGGCGCTACTGCTCCCAACCCTCTGTTTTTAAAAGTTCTTCTCACACTCTGTCTCTGTAATACATTCTGGGCTGCAGAGATCTGTTTTTGCCAGGAAAAAGCGATTTTTCTCAAAGCAGATTGACTCTCCCATGAGAAGACCTCCAGCTCTGAAATTCCAAGGTCACTCTGGAGGACCCTGGGTTTTCATCTTCATCAGCAACAGAGAGCCCCCAGGAAGTGAACTCTACATAAACAATGAGGGTGGTTCCTGTCTCCTTTGGCTGGCCGTGCAATTTGGCATATTTACTATGAGCTCGGTTTCTTGGTCATGTGCTATGTGGGATGACATTGCTCCACTTCTAGCCCCAGGCTGCTTCCTGTGCTCTGTGATGTGGAAGAGAGTTGGAGACATGGGAAACATCCCACACAGCTGGTCAGCCAGCCTCAGAGGTCCATCCTGGTGCAGAAGGGTCACCAGGCTCAGAAAACATTCTGTCCACTCCCCCAAACATATCAAACCTATGCCTCTTGTCCATGCCTAGGTCACGTTTGATTTCTTTTTTAAAGATTTTATTTATTTATTTATTTATTTGAGAGCGAGAGTGAGCATGTGCACGTGCATGAAAGGGGGAAGGGACTGGGCAGAGGGAGAGGGAGAAGCAGGCTCCCCTCTGAGCAGGGAACCCAATGAAATGTGAGGCTCAATCCCAGGATCCTTGGATCATGACCTGAGACAAAGGCAGGTGCTTAACCAACTAAGCCACCCAGGTACCCCAACACATTAGATTTTTAAAATCATTGTTTTAAAAATAATTTGAAGTGTTTAGCATAGGTAATGCACTCACAAAGGATAAAGAAGTCAAACAGTATCAAAAGGATATAGCATGAAAAGGAAGACTCTCCCTGCTCCTTTCCCTTCAAATTCACAGATTTTCATTTCTCCTCCTCCAAAGAGATCATGACTGTTCTTGAATGTCATTCTAGGGATACTCTATGCATGTAGGAACATACATTTATTCCTATCTCCATGACCCCCATTAATCCTTTAGGGCCAATGATACCATACCTGGAGCATCCTGCTTTTTTTTCCCCTCACAATTTTATTTCTTTATTTGAGAGAGAAAGAGCCAGTGAGCGTGTGAGCAAGCACGAAAGAGAGGAGAGGGAGAGGGAGACAGACTTCGTGCTGAGCAGGGAGCCCAACGTGGGGCTCCATCCCAGGGCCCCAAGGTCATGACCTGAGCCAAAGGCAAATGGTTAACCAACTGAGCCACCCAGATGCCCCTGCATCTTGTTTAAAAAACAAAACAAAACAAAACAAAATAAACTTAACTATGGGTAGTCTTTATAGCAGTTCAAAGAAATCCTCCTTTTTAGTATAAGTGCTGCCGAAGTGAGCACAGAAATCCTCCTTTTTAAAGTCAGCAAAACCAAAAGACAACCAACAGAATGGGAGAAAATATTTGCAAATAACATATCAGATAAAGGGCCAGTGTCCCAAATCTATAAAGAACTTCTCAAACTCAACACCCAAAGAACAAATGGACAGAAGACATGAACAGATATTTCTGCAAAGAAGACATCCAGATAGCCAACAGACACATGAAAAAGTGCTCCACATCACTTGGCATCAGGGAAATACAAATCAAAACCACAGTGAGATACCACCTCACACCAGTCAGAATGGCTAAAATAATCAACCAGTCAGGAAACGACAGGTGTTGGCGAGGATGCAAAGAAAGGGGAACTCTCCTACACTGTTGGTGGGAATACAAACTGGTGCAACCACTCTGGAAAACACTATGGAGGTTCCTCAAAAAGTTGAAAATAGAGCTACCATATGACCCAGCAATCACACTACTGGGTATCTACCCTAAAGATACAAATGTAGGGGTGCCTGGGTGGCTCAGTGGGTTAAAGCCTCTGCCTTCGGCTCGGGTCGTGATCCCAGGGTGCTGGGATCGAGCCCCGCGTTGGGCTCTCTGCTCAGCAGGGAGCCTACTTCCCTTCCTCTCTCTCTGCCTGCCTCTCTGCCTACCTGTGATCTCTGTCTGTCAGATAAATAAGTAAAATCTTAAAAAAAAAAAAAAGATACAAATGTAGTGATCCAAAGGGGCCGGTGCACCAAATGTTTATAGCATCAATGTCCATAATAGCCAAACTATAGAAAGAGCCTAGATGTCCATCAGCAGACGAATGGATAGAGAAGATGTGGTATATATATACAATGGAATACTATGCAGCCATCAAAACCCCCCAAATCTTGCCATTTGCAACAATGTGGATGGAACTAGAGGGTATTATGCTAAGCGAAAGAAGTCAGTCAGAGAAAGACAATTATCATATGATCTCACTGATATGAGGAATTTGAGAAACAAGACAGAGGATCATAAGGGAAGGGAGGGAAAAATGAAACAAGAGGAAACCAGAGAGGCAGACAAACCATAAGAGACTCTTAATCTCAGGAAACAAACTGAGGGTTGCTGGAGGGGAGGAGGGTGGGAGGGATTAGTGTCTGGGGGATGGACAGTGGGAAGAGTATGCGCTATGGTGAGAATAAATAAATAAATAAATAAATAAGAATCCTTCCTTTTTAACTGCTGCATTGTGTTCCATTTTATAGATCTGCAAAACTTCATCCAACCAGTTCCTGATGAGGGACACTTAGGTTGTTTCCAATATTTTCCTTTAACAAGCAGGGCTATAATGAATGCCCTTCTAGAAGGAAATGAGAATTATATATCTTTCTGTTGGGGATGGGGATTCTTCTTTTCCCTCCACTTTCCCCAGAGCTGCCTGTATATACAGGACATGTCCTGTATTTTGTCCCAAGCTCTCTACCTACTGACAGGATCCCATGAAAGTCCTGTACTCAGCTTTTTTTTTTTTTAATTAAATTACAAAAAAAAAAAAAAAAAAAGCATCAGAGCTATTTTTTCCTCCACCGTAATTGGCACTTAAATCAATTAAAGGCCACACTATCTGAAAAGCATATCTCTACAAATTAATATCTGGACAATCCCATATGGCCTCCTGCCGGTTTAACAAGGGAAGCATAAAAGGGAAGACTGCAAATTAAAGGCACTTATTTTCATATTTAGGAAAGGAAAAGAGTGTTCTTTGGCTACAGTCCTAAGTCAGTGGTGAACAGTGAGCACCATTAATAAGAGATAACTTACGATTTTTGTTCTGAAAATCAGCCAATCAGCGATAATCTCACCCCCGTAACCAAGCTTCGGGAAGTCAGCAATGAAGGACACCCCCCAGCCTCGGAAAGCCAGCCAATCAGCGACAGACCCTGCACGCCCAAGCAGCCAATCAGCAAGTCCCTCACTCCAGAGCCCAAGCTTGAAAGTCCCGAGACAAAAGCCTCCCAGCTGTAGTGGTACATCTACTCAGCTGAGAGTCCTTAACATCCCTGCCTACTTCCTCTTGTGGAAATCCACCAGCCCCTTGTGCCAGGCTTCCCCAAGCCTTACCTAAAACCAGCTCTAGCTGATTAAGTCTTAAAAACACCCTTCTCACTTTCATGCAAACATGAAGTTCATCTTTCTTGCATCAGACATCAAGTTCAATTTAATGGTAGTTTGCAAATTTACAGCCCTTTGAACATTTGGACCCCTGTTGATGGTTAGCTGTGAGGTCAGACTTGTGAGTGCAGGTGCACTGTGGAAGCTGTGAGATCTTCAAATTCAAGCTCTTTGACTCTTGAAGCGGTTTCTATTATCTATTTTTTATTTCTGTATATTTGAATCTACCCCCCCAAAACCAAAAGCAAGGATAAATTTTGTGCTGAACTTTCTGAGCAATAGTCATTTATTAAACGAGGAAAAATTCCTTTTGAAGCCTTCCGCAGTAGGCAATTGTTCATTTAGTATTTTTAAAAAAGTGGTAAGCCAGATATAAACCAGCATTTGTTAACAGCTACGCATAAGAGATGTATAATTTCCTTAACTCGTGTTAAAGAAAGTGGTAAAGTTTTTTTTTGTTTGTTTTGTTTTTTATAAGAAAGGTTACCATTTTTAAAAAAGATTTATTTATTTATTTGTCAGAGAGAGAGAGAGCGAGCACAGGCAGACAGAGGCAGAGGGAGAAGCAGGCTCCCCGCCGAGCAGGGAGCCCGACGTGGGACTCGATCCCAGGACGCTGGGATCATGACCTGAGCCGAAGGCAGCCGCTTAACCAACTGAGCCACCCAGGCATCCCTAGATTGTTTTTTAATTAAGAAAAATCCAGGTTAAAATGATAAAGTAATTGCAGCAGAAATGTAATGACCTTCCACACTGTATATCCTGATCACTCTTTCAGCTCAAATAACCACCCGAAGGTACTACTCCTGAAAGTGTTTTCTGGTTCCAAAATTGTAAGCAAAAACAAACAAACACAACATAAAAACAAAAACAAAATTGTGAGCAAATTTCAAATGGTAGGATGAACTCCATTACTATAATAAAAGTATAGAAGCTTCATTTGGCATTACAGAGATGATCAAAGATCTAAATGTCTCACCTTATTCCATAGCCACAGTGCAAGTAATCTCAGTGCAGAAACAGCCTTTCCTTTGTGCAGTTATTTTTCTTGTTAAAAAAGTGTGCTAATAAGGCCATTGTGAATAGCATCTTTTCCAGACTATAAGGACCTATTTTATATTTTTATATTTTAGCCAGAGGCTTCCCTGCTCCCCTTCCCCCAGGGGATTTACTTAAAAGCAAGTCCCAGAAACCAGCCTCAGGTAACAAAGCTCAAATACAAGGGTGGGTCAGGCCAGGTGGAGACATCTGATCAATGGGGGGATGCCTACTGTTTCCCTAGTTACAGTTTCATTGGCCACCTGTGTGTGGCCAGGCCTAACCACATGGCCTTTGCCATTAAAAGCTAGTCTGTGAAACAGAGAAGAGTCGCCCTCTCCTGTAAGAGGTGTGTCCCGAACGTTCGGTTAGATTCTTGATGCTTGGCGCAAAATAAAGCTTTGCTTGACCTTCGCTTTATATCAGTCTCGCTCCTTTAATCATGGACCCATTTTGGGGGCATAACAGACAAGACCTCAGAAACAGCAGCAAATTTATGCAGAGACTCTTTTAGTGAGTTCACAGTTAATCTCTCTCTCTCTCTCTCACACACACACACACACACACACACCCCAAAGGGGCACAGGAAATGTCTGGAGGTGATGGGTATGTGTGTATTACCTTGCCTGGGGTGATGGTTCACAGGTATATGCATATGTCCAAACTCATCAAATTATATACATTAAATACATGTAGTTTTATTGTGTATATAAAAGAGTCATTAAAAGCATCTGTACTACTTTTGTTGGAGACAATACAATCACAACTTTTGGTGGATGTTTGTATGAGGGTATAAACAATGCTTATTCAAGGTGAAGCACAGCATAAGTCATTCCATGGTTGGTTATCCTGCTCATGTTCTGCATAATGCTACTCAGCAGGACCTGATGCCTTTTTACTTAGATCGAAGCAACTGTCATGAAATTACTCTCCTACTTCAGCATTGATTCTGTTCTAAGTGAGCAATTTAGGATTTTTGTGATTTTATTGGCACTCAACATTCTTCATTCCTCTCACATTCAGAAACTGCTGGTTTGCTTTAGTAAACACAGTGGAGAAGATTCTCCATTCCCGTGAAGCCATGACAGGATACTTGGATTCCAAAGAAAAGGGTTTTCTCGGGGCGCCTGGGTGGCTCAGTGGGTTAAGCCTCTGCCTTTGGCTCAGGTCATGATCTCAGGGTCCTGGGATTGAGCCCCACATCAGGCTCTCTGCTCCGCAGGGAGCCTGCTTCCCCTCTCTCTGCCTGCTTGTGATCTCTCTCTCTCTCTGTCAAATAAATAAATAAAATCTTAAAAAAAAAAAAAAAAAAAGAAAAGGGTTTTCTTCTCTAAGAAATACTCTCTAAGAAGTCAGTTGTTGAGCCAAAATTCCGGTTAGCTTTTTAAATGCTGAACCAAATGAAGTTTACTTATTTCTTGTTCATAGTTTCCATTATCAATTTTGCAGTGGGATCCTGCAAATTCAAAGAACAGCTGTTATGGAAGTGCTCCGTTGCTAAGGAACTTGTTGAATGTGGTGAAGAACTGATGAAAAGTTTATCCCTTTGACTATCAGAGCTATTCTTTAAAAAACAAACAAACAAACAAAAAAAACACTTATTTATTTATTTTAGAGTGAGAGAGCAGGGGGAGGAGCAGAGGGCAAGGGACTAGCAGACTCCACACTGAGCGCAGAGCCCAATGTGGGGCTCAATTCCACGACCCCAAGATCATAACCCCAGCTGAAATCAAGAGTCAGAGGCTTAACCGACTGAGCCACCCAGGATCCCCTCAAAGCTATTCTTCAAAGGGATATTATGTATGAGCTGGAAAATAAATTTCAGCCCAAAGTGGATAATTACTTCAGCATTTGCTATGACTACCTTTGGAAATGGATTTCGCCATTGAAAAATTCGACTATTTTACATAGATGTTACTAAACGCTCTTTCAGCACGGGAACAAGTAGAATCAACATGTGCAGTACTGAAGAAAAAAGGAATAGAAATTGATGGCAATGCTCCTTTTTGTTAGTAGACACTTCACAAAGTTATTAATCAAGAGATGCAATGTAATCGGAAAGAGTGAAAAAGCAGGTTATGCTATGAAAGATGGTATTATGTCCTTCAACCAATCACATTTGAAGAGCAATTCTGAGTGATGTGAACTCTTTGCAAGTATACCTTCCATATCCTGGCTCGTAATGCCAACGCTGAGCATGATTTCTCACTGGCCAAGAACAGAATAAGTTGAATATGACCACCGCAGAAATCATGTTAAAATGTAAATGGAACATAGACTGTAACTTCAGGGAACTGTATAAGCAAATTCTTCAAAACAAGGAACCATTAAAGAGAGCCAAATCACCAGGGAAATATAATGAAATAAATAGGTACATAATTCAGATACTTCTAATTTATTTCAGATAAATAACAAATCTGTTTTTAGAATAACTATGTCTTGGGGCACCCAGGTGGCTCTGTGGGTTAAGGATCTAACTCTTGAGTTTGGTCCTGGTCATGATCTCAGGGGTCATGGAATCCAGCTCCGAGTCAGGCTCCACACTTAGCAGGGAGTCTATTTAAGATTTTCTCTCTCCCTCTACTCCTCTCCTCACCCTGCACTCTTTCTCTCAAATAAATAAGTCTATCCTAAAAAGAAAGAAAGAAAGAAAGAAGTGTGTTTTTTGTAATTTTTTTAATCTCAAAGTATATACTTGTAGGCAATTAGGAATAATTCAAATTTAACTGGGTGTTCCATGTTTTTATTTTTTACATTGGTGAACACCTCAGCCGCAGCCTCTGTGCCTCCATGCTTTTGCTCCCCTCTGCCTGTAGTGACATCCTTCTCTTCTTCACTGACCAAATCCTAATTCTATTTCAAGACCCATCTCAAAATGATCCCTTTAGCGAGGGCTAACTCTGCGCCAGGCATTATTCTAAGCACCTTACGTCTATTAAATCATGTATTCCTCCCTGAGGTAACCATTCTTCATTATAATAGTAAATACTATAAGGAAGATATTTTTCCTTTTTTATGGATGAAGCAATAAGGGCACGGAGGAATTAAGTGACTTACCAGAAGCTACCCAATCAGCAAGCAGTAGAGCTGGGATTCAAATCCAGACAGTGTGCGTCTGGAGTCCATTCCATGCTATGGTACCCAGGTCTGTCCCATACGCTTGCCCTCAGAACCCAGCCGCCATGTTGTGAGGAGGCCCAGGCCACAAGGAGAGGCCCTTAGGCGAGTGTTTCCGCTGACAGCCAGCATCAACCACCAGACGTGGGTAAATGAGCCTCAGGATTCCAGCTTCAGGCTTCGAGTCTTACATTCAAGGCTCTATTCACCATCTCCACTGTACCCTGTCTGAATATCTAGCATACAGAAATCATGAGAGATCATAAAAAATAAATGGCTTTCAAAGGACTTTTTAAAAGATTTTATTTATTTGAGAGAGTGAGAGAGAGATCGAGAGAATGAGTGGGAGGAGGGGCAAAGGGCTCCCCACTGAGCAAGGAGCCCCATGCAGGACTCAATCCCAGGACCCTGAGATCAGGACCTGAGCCGAAGGCAGATGCTTAACTGACCGAGCCAACCAGGCACCCTAAAGGATTTTTTTAGAGCAGTTTTAGGTTCACAGCAAAATTGAGAGGAAGGTTCAGAGAATGCCTCAATGCCTCCTGTCTCCACAGATGCACAGCCTCCCACATTGTTACCATCTCCCACCAGAGGGGGGCACGTGTGTTATTATAAATATAATAAACACTTGTTATTTGTATGATGAACCCACACTGACATGTTGTAATCAGCCACAGCCCACTATTTTCATCAGGATTCATTCTCATACATTCCCTGGGTTTAGACACAGGTAGAGAGATACGTATTCACCCCAACAGCATCATACAGAACAGTTTCACTGCCCTAAAAATTCTCTGGGCTCCACTTATTCATTCCTCCCTCCTCCCTAATGGCTTCCTCCCCAACTACTGATCTTTCTACTGTCTCTCTAGTTTTGCCTTTTCCTGAACATTATATCGTTGGAATATTATAGCAGATATAGCCTATTCAGATCAATTTCTCTCTATGACACATCTTTAAGTTTCCTTCCTAGTCTTTTCATGGCTTCACAGCACATTTCTCTTTGGCTCTTATTGGACTTACTGTTTTCAGCCACTGAGTTTTGGGATCATCTATTATGCAGCAATATAGATAACCAAGTATTCTTCCAGAATTTCCTCTAACTAGCCTCAGGGTAAAAAAAAATTATTTATGTTTTCACTAATTCATTCACCCAATCATTAAACTTAATGGGGTATATTTGGCTTCAGACATGGATAGATCTAAGTGGTTCAAGTGATGTCATCAGAGTTCTGTGTCTCTTTTCTCTTGGTTCTACTTTTCTCACTGGCAGGTCTAAGCTTTCCTGGATTTTATAGCTCCCCACAATGTATCTTCCCAAAATACCATCATAAACCCTGAGGAAGACCTGAGTCATCCACTGTAACAATGAGTCACATTTTCAACTTCAGTCACAGAAAACTCTACTAACAGTGGCTTAACATTTAAACCATAGGATATTTATGACTTATTTAGAAGAAGTCCAGAAGCAGGAGTCCCAGCACTGGTCAAATATTAAGGACTTATGTTCTTTCTATTCTCTACTCTATCCTTAGGCTAGTTGCCTCATGGTCATAAAAACGGCTTTCCCAGCTCCAGGCATCACATCTGCCTTGGAGGCAGGAAGAAAAGGGAAGGAACACAGATAGTTTGTTTTGCAAGCATGTCACTTTTCTCAGAAAGTAGAGTATCTTCCCAGAGCCGTTTTTTTTACTTCGTTGGCCAGAACTAGGTTACCTGTCCACTTCCTGGCTGAGAAGCTGGGAGAGTAGCTAACTTTCCAGAGGCTACAGTGGGAAGCAGCAAAGGAGAAGGGAGGCTGTGAGTGGCTGTTGGGTTCGTATCTTGTGTGTCTGCCTAGCCCTGAATCAATCATGGCCAGGGCCATGGAGCTCTCTATTGATTAGGCCAGAGGCTAGGACTAGCCTCACAAAACCCACGTGAACCCCAGGGTCCAAGCAGGATTTTCTGGGGCAACCGTGTTTACTCACAGCAAGGACAACGAAAGAGTATGAAAATATCCACCCACAAAACAACTGCAGAGTGTTCTACTGTAAGGATGAATCCACAATTCTTTGAATAAGTCCATTTCAGTTCTAAAACAAGAGGATGGAAGAATGGGCATAGGTAAGTCCAAACCCAGGCATGCAGTGGGAGGACCACGACGAGGCAGGAGGTTAGGGCAGAGAGTAGGGTGTAAGGAGGCCACGAGGACATACGGGGTAACCACAGCTGGCCATGAATGCCAAGCTATGCTACTGTTCCATCCAGTACTCACAACAGAAACCTGAGGTCAGGATTACTTATCCCCATTTCTAGAGGAGAAAATACGGAGCTGGAGAAGTTGAGTCATTTGCTTGAGTCACTCACTCAAGAACCAGGGCTTGACTAAACCAGATCTTCCTGATTTGTCCCCTAGCTGACTCCAGACCTGCCAGGGTTAAGAGAGACCTGGAACTGGTTCCCTCCAGGAAGGGCAATGGGGGTAGGGGTGAGGGCCCCAGGCCCAATTAAAGTCCCACAAAGTCACTCTTTCTGGAACGATCTGAATGCAGTGGCTGCACACCAGGCCCCCTTATCTGCGTTTGGAGATTGGGGTTGTGAAACATGTAGAGTGCCCAAGCTGGGATAAGGTTTCTGGCTGCATGGTTTGTTTGTTGTTTTTTTTTTTTTTTTAAATGACTAGACCAACCCTGAGGCCAAAGAACAAGTGGCCTCACCACAGTAACACCCCCTGGATCAAGCTGGGCTGGAGCTGCGCCCCCCCCCCCCCGGGGGGGCCCCAGGGGAGGGGTGAGACCAACGTCAGGACCTGCAGAATAAGGCTACCTAGCTCCCTGGGGACGTTATGTGTGCTGTGTTCCCAGTTCTGTAAAATGTGAGGTATCTTCAGGGAAAAACAATGTGGAAATGTGGCCTAAACTCTTAGCAATGTTATCTTGGGTGGGGAGCTGGGGAGACCAGGGACCTCCCTCTTTCTCTAATATATATAGGCTGCTGTGAAGATTAAGATTAAAGGAAGAAAAATCCAATTATTTTTAAAGCAAAAAAGTTGTAATATTTAGGTTAAAAAAATGACATCTAAAAAAGTTAAATTGAAACTAAAAAAGTTAAATTGAAACTAAAAAAAGTTAAATTGCAGAGCCTGGCCCAACCCTGGAGACTCTAAGTAAGCGATTTTGCTTTTCCTTCCCCCTCCCTCCGCCCAGCACGAAGGACCTGGCTCCAGCCCCCAGGCTGGGGCACTTCATTCCTTGGGGCCACCTGGGGTCCCCAAGTCTCCGGGCTGCACAAAAGCAGTCTCCAACCCTCGCCTCCCACAGCTGCTCCCAGGCCTGCGCGCTCCTGGAGTAGAGAAGAGAGGATGGCTAACCCCACGCAGGGCAGAGTCCGCCTGCGGCCAGGGCCCAGCGGTTGGCCCGCAGTCAGCCCCTCCGCGGGAGAGCGGCTCCGCGTGACCCGGGGCCACGTGACCCGCGCGGGGCGGGGCCGCCGGTACAGTTGCTGCAGCCGCGGCGGGAGGTGTCCGAGTAAGTGGGGAGCAGGGCTGGCGGGGACCCTTCTAGCGGGTGGGCGCGGGCGGGGGTCGAGGCCCTGCCCCAGCTTCCGGTCCCCAGAAGCCGGGAGCCCAGCGAGCTGCTGAGACCACCCCCCCCTTCCCGGTGCAGCGCCGAAGGGGCGATGGGATCGTTATCGTTGTCGGGAAAATACTCCTGTATTCTTCGGGGGGCCCAGACGGTCACCTCCGCCTCCCACTCTGATTGATCGCAGTGAGGGGCGATTACGTTGACCCCCGTGTGCACTGGGGGAAACTGAGGGTCCATAGAGCAAGGCCGGCCGGCGGGAGCAACCCTCTCCAGGGCTGCAGGAGAATACACCTCTCCAGGCAAACCCCATGGGTCTCATCTGCTACAGTGGCCCAGTATGATCCCATGACCCCTCTACTGAGGAAGAGGCCGTGGGTACAGAATATCCAGCGTGTAGTGGTAGAGAAGTGGGGAAAGAGGACTGGGTCGAACTACTGTAGCCAACATATTGAATATTGTGTGGTTTACATGCATCCTTATTTAATATTCACCATCGTGAAATTTGTCAGGTAGGTCCTCTTGTCCCCATTTTCACGTACGAAGAAACAGGATAGGAGAACTTGAGTCCTTTGGTTGGTAAATGGAGGAACTGAGATTAGAATCCCGGTCTGTCTCACAGCAGCGCCTCCTGGTGGGTGGTGGAGGCACTTGGCCCAGTTTATTAATTCCTCTGTGAAAGGAAAGTTGGGGTCTTCCTCTTCCTTGCTCAGACACCCAGGGGAGAGGTTGTTGCTGGGTGAGAAGGGCTTCTCCCCTCTCCCCGGCCACCTGCATCCCTTTCTCCCTCTCCCTTACCACTGATTCCTTTTGTCACCTGCCCCCAACAGGACAAGATGAAGCTCATCATCCTGGACAATTATTCTCAGGCCAGCGAGTGGGCAGCCAAATACATCAGGAATCGCATCATCCAGTTTAACCCAGGGCCAGACAAGTATTTCACCCTGGGACTTCCCACTGGTGCGTTGGGGGATGGAGAGGGTGCTGTGGATTGTGGGGGAGTGGGCGGGCATTAGGGCTTTTAGGGGGCTGGGTACGTGGGCTCGCTAAGCCAAAGGACTTACAGGGAGGGCTCTGAGGTGCTGGTGCGATGAGTGAACAGCCCTGCTTCCTGAAAACGCAAAACAAGAGGACACGGCTTCCTTTATGGTTTGGTTTAGATGCTGCCTGCTCCTGAAGAGTTCTGGAGTAGAAGGGATCTTGGTTAGGCAGGAAGATTTTTAGGCTCCATTCTAAGTCAGCCCTGTCCTCAACAGGCTGTCTCGGGAGTCTAGGAGTTCTTAACAGAATTAAATCCTAATGCCTTCAGGCATACATTTTATGTAATGAATGAACTTCTGTGCATCTAGAGGGCTGTGAGCTGAGCACCATCCTTGGGAGAATTGAGATCATCCACTCAAAGCATTTTCTGTAAGGTTTAACTAGATACAGGACCTTCGTGAAAAAGTTTTTTTTTTTTCTAAAGTTTTATTTATTTGACACAGAGAAAGACAGAGAGAGAGGGAACCTAAGCAGGGGGAGTGGGAGAGGGAAAAGCAGGCTTTGCCCCGAGCAGGGAGCCCGATGCAGGGCTGATCCTGGGATCATGACCTGACCTGAAGGCAGACTCTCAATGCCCCAGTCTCAGTCTCTTATGAAAAAATCAGCTTGTTGCCTTCATGGGAGGATATTTCTTTTGACCCGAGCTCCTCGAGGCATATGTCCTGATTCTTTCTCTTCGAGTTTGGGGGGATTTGCCCCAGTGTCCCATTCACTAGAGCAGGGGCCTTCCAAGTTTTTCTTAGAACTTTTCCAAGTTTTTCTGTGAATGGTCACATCGTTAATATTTGACGCTTCTGTGGCCATACAGCCTCTGTCACAACTATGTAACTGTCCTTGTGGCTCAGAAGCAGCCACAGACAACGCATAAACCAATGTGCCTGGCCATCTACCCATGAGACCTGATGGGCGCTGAAGTCTGAGTTCATATAATTCTCGCATGTCACAAAGTCACACTCTTTATGAACTTAAGGAGTGTAAAAACCATTCTTACCTGATGGGCTGTATAAAAACAGGCAGGCTGTCCGGTGTGGCCTGCAGGATGAAGTTTGCGGGCCTCTGCACTAGAGGTTTGTGGGAGTAGTATCTGCACGTATCTGAGAAACCACTAACATCTCAGGCCCAGGAGGGGCTGCACTAACATCCTGTTTTCTAACTGTGGAGCTTCTCTGGGTCAGAGTCTCTGCTTCTGCTGAGATCCCTCCCAAATTCCCAATTCCTCATCACCTGCACAGTCAGATCCCTGCTCCTCAATGTGGCCTTCGGGGCCCTCTGAGACCTGGCCCCTTCCTGTCGTCCTTGAACCAGCACAGCATTTCCATCTGGGTTCCCTGGAACATGGCTTCTGTTAGGAGAAACACCAGTCAGGAGCTCTGGGTGGAGAGCAAAGAAAGCAGCTCTGGCTGATGTATGCAGAAGAGGAATTTATTGGCTAGATAATGGGGAGCTCACAGAATGGAGGGGAAAGCTGAAAGTTTGGAAAGTGGACATGACGAAGCTCAGGGGAAGTCCAGGGAGGCTGTGTGGCTCAGGTGTGGCTGAGGCCCTGGCACAGGGGCAGACTGGTGATGGGGGCAGGGAGGGAACTTTGACCCACAGGTGAATGCCCACCGTATGCCGAGCTCTTCTAGGTGCTGGGGATACGACAAACAAAAAAGACATAAACTCCCGCCTTCCTGAAGCTTAAATGGTAGTAGGAGGGAGAGTTAATAAGCAAGTTACTTGACAAAATACAGAGTATATTAGATGGTGATGAGTAAAGGAAGAAAATGAAGCAGGGAGTGTCGAGGCAGGGGTGGGGCTCTGCAGTGTTACATAGGGTGGCAGGGAAGGCCCCCTGAGAAGGCGACATCTGAGTAAAAGCCAGAAGAGGTGAGAGTCATGCAGGGACCTGAAGGAACAGCTGTGAGGGCTGAGGTGGACTTGCCTGGAGTGGGATGAGGACGGGTGAGGGTGGTGACCCGGGGCCACCTTACAGAGACTTTGTTAGGACCGGTTATTACTCAGTGAAATGAGAAGTCATTAGTAGGTTTTGAGAAGAGAGATCTGATTTGGGTGGGGCTTTTTTCTCTCCATCTTCTTTAAAAAATTTCAAATATTCACAAAAGCTAAGAGAATAGCACAGTGCCATTTTCCTGGGGTCGCCCATTGCTAATATTTGTCACATTTACATACACACACACATTTTTTTTTTTAATGAGCCAGTTGAAAGGAAGTCCCAAACCTGACACTTCATCTCTAAATCTTTTGGCATCTGTCTCTTCAGAACATGGACATTCTCTTACCTAACTACAATAGTTATCATACCTATTAAAAAAGTCATTCCGTAATATCATCTGATATACAGATGCTAGTAACATTTTTTCCTCATTGTCCGTATTTATCTTTTATAATTCCCCCCTCAATAATCTAGTGTCCAGACTTCATGCATATTTAGTTCTTTAATCTACAGAGGTCCTCCTGCTTTTTTCGTGTACTTTATGACCTTGACTTTTTTGAGACTCAACTCACTGGAGTATGCTGCTCCTCAGGGACGTCTTCCCTGAACCCACAGACTTAGCCTGGTCACAGCTGACATTACTGCTTCATGTCCCAGTCCTAGCCAGTGAGCTCGTTCCAAATAGCTGCTGTGTCTCTCTGCCCTCTGTGTTCCCGTCACGTGGCCCACTGCCTCCCATACGAGGTGCTCACGGAATAGGTCAGTGTGACGTTGTCTCGGGTTACTAATTCCAGTCATTCCAGTCAGCGGTGTGCTGGCGCTGGGATTCAGCAGCAGACAAGACAGTCACAGCCCTGGCCTCCTAGAGCTTCCAGTCTAGTGGGGAGCTGGCCTTCAGAAGCACTGACGGGATGGCCGTTAGGATTGGGGCACCGGGGGAGGACTTGAGATCTGCCAGGTTCTTCCCTGGGTATCCTCGGGAGCTGGGAGGTGGGGTGTTCATGGCTGTGGCCTCTCTCACAGGGAGCACCCCAATTGGCTGCTACAGGAAGCTCATTGAGTACTGTAAGAATGGAGACCTGTCCTTCAGATATGTGAAAACCTTCAACATGGACGAGTATGTGGGTGAGTCTGTCTCTTTCCAGGTCTTCCCTGATTCCAGGAGAGGAATAGGGAGGTAGGTCTCTGGGAACCAGTGATGTTTGGTGATAAGTTCAGTTAGCGAAAGCTGTCTCTTCCGGCTTTGGTGTACTCAGCTATACAGTGCTCTGAAGGCTGACCTCAGGTCGTAAGCATTACGTGATCTAACAGATACGGAAGCCTCTTGTACGGAGCAAGCATTTTAAATATTAGACCGCCTCCCCAACTCCATGCCATTTCTTTCTGTAACCAGTGATTACAGACGGGATCGTCCCTCAGTGTCTGTCTGGTTGCTGTCTCCAGTGTTCATCCTCCAGCTCCCCTTTATGCCGGGCCCTGGGAGAGGAGCAGAGACTGGTGTCCCTTCCAGTGCTGGAAAGCTATGCCTTGGTCTTGTCACCCCCACCTTCTGTCACCCCCGCTCCTCCCACCTGCCATCATTTTGTAAGGCTTCACTTTGAATATTTTTGTTTTCAGTTGTGGTAAATTTACCATCCAGCTGGCGTCATGCGTAGAGTTCAGCAGTGTTAAGTATATTCGCAGTGTTGTGTAACCAATCTCCAAACCTTTTTTTTTCTTTCAAAACTATAATTTTTTAATAATGTCCAGAACTCCATCTGTGAATTTCACTGCTCCAGATACTTCATTTAAGTGGAATCACAGAGTATTTGTCTTTTTGTGACTGTCTTATTTCACTCAACAAAATGTCCTCAAGGTTTTGTCCTTGTGTGTGTCAGAATTTCGTTCCTTTTTACAGCTGACATTAAACATTCTTCATGTTTAATGAAACACTCACTTACTTGAAACTTTTTCTTCTTGGCTAAAAATCGTTTTGGGGCAGCCCTGAGATAATTATCTCCAACCAGCTGGTGTTCAAGTTGGGGTTCAGGCTAAGGGGTGTATCTGGGGATGAATGGTGGGATGGGAGGCACAGGGCAAGGGGTACACTTACTTCCTTTCCCAGATGGGCCAAGCTCTAACCCCAGGTTGTAGGCCGCCTCCAGAAGCCAAGAGTGGCTCTGGCCTCCCGCCTATAGCTACTCCCTTGTGAAAAGGAGATGAAAATGAGGGGATTTCTTGGGCTCCCAGTGTACAGTCACTGTGGCCCAGTCCTGCCATCACAGGTAGTGGTGGTGGGTGGACACAGGGATCTCAGCCAATCATGGCTGATTGCGGACTGATGCCCCAGGGCCCCTGATGGGCATTCCTCTCAAAGTGTCTGGGGAGGTCTGAGGGCATCCTGGCGTCTGCCTTGGGAGGGTAGCTCTGGCTTAGCTGGGGCGTGACTAAGTGTTGCCATGGTCCCACAGGCCTTCCTCGAGACCACCCGGAGAGTTACCACTCCTTCATGTGGAACAACTTCTTCAAGCACATTGACATCCTCCCAGAAAACACCCACATTCTGGATGGGAATGCACCTGACCTGCAGGCTGAGTGTGACACCTTTGAAGAGAAGATCATAGCTGCAGGGGGGATTGAGCTGTTCGTTGGAGGTGAGCTTAACACTCGGCGGCACGTGTCCAGGGCAGGTGCAGGGTGCTGAGAACACGTGGAAGGACAGGACAGGACCCAGGCCTGTCTCCCAGCAGCTTTCTCACTGCCCTAGTAAGAGCGAGAATCATTTATTCCCCTGAGGAGGCAGGGAAGACATAGATAGGTGCCCTCTCTCCCTGCCTTGGCTGTGCTGTTCAGTGACCATGTGATCCTGGACATCTCTTTCTGCACTTCCGTGCCTTGGTGGTAAAGTGAGATGCTTGGATTGGGACTCTCAAGAGTCTATTCCCTCCCTAGTCCTAAGGTTATATGGATCAGTCCATGGGACTCACCTAAACAGTTAAAATCAGACTCTCATGGTTCAAGAAGATTCCTCACTCAGCCCCTGCACACTATAGATAGCCATTGAACCCCAGAGAAGTTTTGTGACTTGCCCCAGGTCAGCTAGAGCAGTGGCAAGAAAGCAGGACGCCCAAGGTGTCCCCTTATCAGTTTGTGCTTTGTTCCTTCCCTGGGTGCTCCCTTACGTTTCCATCTTTTGCTACCTCTGGAGCCACCCACAGGAGTGTGGCTGCCTTTTACTGCTCTAGACTTAATTCTTTAATTCAAGGTAGGAGGAAGAGGCTAAGAGCACTCATGTTGTAAGTTTTTATAAACTTTGCAACTCCTTGTCCAGTCAGTTTTGTTATTTGTTCTATCCCAGCAGCAGGCCCCCTGACTACTGGCAGGAGAGAGAAGTTACCCTTCAGTGACCTAGGGAAGTGGAAGCTATTTGGAGTACCTATTACTTAGTTTTCTGAGGGGTATCACAAGGTGACCAGGACGTGTGTGTACCTCAAACAGAAACGGGCAGGAGGTGGAGAAAGGAGAGGATCTTATGCTTAACATGTACCTGCCCAGGGTGAGTGAGAAAAGAGCTAGGATTTCAAGGGTATTATACACCCGAGGTGAGGCAGGGTAAATTGTCTGTTCTTAAACTCTTGGCTCCTTGGGACTGACAGGGCTGCCCTGGCCTTTTCTCCTCTGCAGGCATCGGCCCTGATGGACACATTGCCTTCAATGAGCCGGGCTCCAGTCTGGTGTCCAGAACCCGTGTGAAGACTCTGGCCATGGACACCATCCTGGCCAATGCTAGGTTCTTTGATGGTGATCTCACCAAAGTGCCCACCATGGCCCTGACAGTGGGTGTGGGCACTCTTATGGATGCTAGAGAGGTAAGCACACCAGGAAGCCCAGGCCTTCCTTGGGGGGTCGGACTTGACTTTTTGTTACCAACTATACAGGTACCACCTGACTACACTGTTGGCTAAAATCCCAGGGGATCCTCTCACTGGTCCTCCCTCCTCTTTGGAGGCAACTGTTAGTCTATTCTCAGCAGAACCCTTTCCACACTGGTTGCATGGGAGGCTGCGGGCTCCCTGGCCTCTGCTTATGTACCCCTTTGGAGCTTCTCAAGGCAAAGAGGAGCCCAGCACTACTCAACGTCCGAATAGGAATTTGCCTTTGCCCAGGTACGAGAGGGACTGCTGGTTCTCTGCAGGTGGTGGAGGTCACTGTTTGAAGAGGGCTCCCTCTGCTACCCCAGGATATTTTTGGTCATGACCTTGTGCTCGAGGAGTCATAAATACGGAGAATTGTGATTTAAACCTAAGCGTCTAAATTCACTTTAGTGTTATTCCCTAGAAAGTTGGGTATCAATTTTCTGTGGTTCCAGTTTCTTTATTGTCTTTCACTAGAATTTTAAAAGCATTTGCTCTTCCTTTCAGGGGTATATTCAGTGGGAAGCAGCTACTAACATTGTAGCTTGTTTCTTTGCCCAGATCTGTAAACAAGCATCTCCATATGTGAAAAAAAGCTCCCTATTTCAAGAGAACTTTTGTGAGACAAATGACATTACCAGCTTTCTCTTGGGTGACCTTGACCCAGTATTTCTGGCGGTCACTCTGCTGTGTTTGGCCTTACAGCTTAGAAACACTAGGGTGTGAGGGCTCTCCCTGTCATGGGAGGATATTAGGATCTGGGAAAGGACCTGGGTCTGGAAATCAGGATTTCTGGGATCCTGAACTAAAAGAGTTGCATTCTCTCTATGCCTCTGGTGTCTCATCTTTTAAGAGAGAAACAGTAAATCCCATTCACAACTCCATGGTGTAAGAATTATAGTGAAAGGAGATCGAGAGAGCAGAGTTCCTTTACAATCACTTTCTAACACTTATGTTCTTGATATTTTAACTGTTGAGGGAGTCTCAATTTATTTGAACATAAAACTTCACCCCAACTCCTATCAGTCAAATACTTGACATTGAAAGTGACCAGATTAAGGGGCAGCCTTTATGGGATCAAATGTCAGGGGCCACACATATAACCATTACTGTCACTTCTGTAGCCCCCAGCAGATGGTGCAGGTGGGAACCCCTATTATTCAGACTGCACTTGTGAAAACTCACCCAGCCTAGGACCCCTTGGGACTCAGTGTCCCAAATGCTGGGATAAGAGGCGTGGGCCTTTGTCTGGCATACGTGTTCGTAGCCGTCATCAAAGGTACCAGGAGGCACCACCACAGGGTGGCCTAGAGCGCTGACTCCAGGTCAGAACTGACTTAATCCCCTAGAGCACATCTCCTCGTCTTAGAACATGGGGATTGTGATGCGCCCAGCCTCCAGGGATCTGTGTGGGAAGGCGGACAGCAGTGAGCACAGTGTGCTGCAGGCTAACGTAAAATGGTCTATTGAAAACAACAGTGCTTACAGCCAGTTGTGGTGACGGGACCAAAACTCAGGTTTCTGGACTCCGGGTCCCAGTGCTCATTCTCCTCCATCACAGGCTTGTTTTCTGACCCCCAGGTGATGATCCTCATCACAGGTGCTCACAAGGCCTTTGCCCTATACAAGGCCATCGAGGAGGGAGTGAGCCACATGTGGACCGTATCCGCCTTCCAGCAGCATCCCCGCACAGTGTTTGTGTGTGACGAAGACGCCACCCTGGAGCTGAAAGTGAAAACGGTCAAGTATTTCAAAGGTGAGGGAAGGCAGAAGGTAGGAATGGCAGTGGGCGGCCAAATTCAGAGTATGCCGGGAGTGAGAAGTGGACCTCATTTTCTTGCTCTGGCCATTTTCAGAGACAATTACGATTTTAATAAAAACCAAACCTTAACGGTCCCAGAATACAGAGTCATTGCTTTTCCATCCATGACTGCAAAGGTCTATTTCCAGAGGCCTGTTCATTCTAAGGAGGCAAAAAGACAATGAAATGAAAAGTAGTCCGTGGGCTATGTGGTGATCTCTTGACAGGGTTATTGAAGCTCTGGGTTTTTTTTTTATCTTTCAAGGTCTCATACAGGCTTTTCCCTCTAGGTAGGGCACTGAACTCTCATGAGGATCTTTTTCTCTTCTATTTTAAAAAGGACACACTGCGGGGCACCTGGGTGGCTCAGTTAAGTGTCTGCCTTTGGCTCAGGTCATGATTACAAGGTGCTGGGCTCGAGCCCCGAGCCAGGCTCCCTGCCTGATGGGGAACCTGCTTCTCCCATTCCCTCTGCTACTCCCCTGCTTGTGCTCTCACTGCTAAATAAATAAAATCTTAAAAGTAAATAAATAAAAGAAAAAGGACACACTGCTTTAAGCCATCTTAGGGGGAAACCGTCATTAACGAAGCAAGCAAATTAGGAATTTATGCTTTGGTGAAAAGATTAACCTTTCAGTAGCCAACACCTCTAAAGAATGAATTTACAGAAGGCTGTGGATTCTAACATTCATTGGAAATAATAAATTCTTTTCCTAGTCTTAGTATTTTTATCATTTGGAGCCACAGAGAAAAGATGATTTTTAGTACTAGGACAAAATTTGAGAGCTCTGGGATTACTGTTCATAATCATGGAACTCTGCCTCTACCTGCATTAACTACTTTTGTTTTTAATTTTTCACAGGTTTAATGCTTGTTCATAACAAGTTGGTGGACCCCTTGTACAGTATCAAAGAGAAAGAAACAGAGAAAAACCAGTCTTCCGAGAAACCATACGGTGATTAGCCTGTGTTCATCCTAGCATTGAGTACCTCTTTAGGACAGAGCAATCCTGGAAATCGCCTTTAGGAGGACAGAATTGTATTTCTTTAATCCAGTGTGGTTACTCCAGTTCAACGGGTACACTTATTGTTCTTGGCTATGCAGCACAGAGCCCAGTCATGAGTGTAGCTACAAGAAGGACTTGTTCTGTTAACTTAAATTAGAAAAAGTCTTGGAAAAATGTACTCCATAATTTTGATGTCTGCCCTACAGAGATTACAGTTTTTTAGCTTTTGTTCTGCCTTTGGCACTGTTGTCCTGTACAACCACACTCCCATCAGGAATTTCTATCATTACGTACACTGATTCTCAACTAGGGGTAGTAGGGCCCCTTGGGTAGTAGGCCGGCCTCTCATTTGAGAATCACTGTTCCAGATTAAGGAACAAACTCTCAACCTTCTGTTCAGTTATAAGTGCCATGAAAAGAAAATGATTCCTTACTTTCTTTCCATAGTTGGTTTTTTTTTTCCTGCTCTCACAGTTGGCCTTTCCATGAACTCGGAGGACTCCTTGGGGAGGAGGACTGGGTGGCTAGGGCCAAAGAGAAGGCTTTTGCTGATAAACTCAGAGCCTCAAGGGGCCTAACCACGTCAGACTCCCCTCCCTCCGGGACCCTCTGGCACCTGGAGGAAGGTGGAAATCCTCTTCCCACCAGAGCCCCACGTTTTCGTTCCAAGGTCTCACTGGGGCGACAGATCCTGCCACAGTGTCAGTGTGTTCAGCTAAGGAGATAGGGGCCAGGGCAACAGCTCAGTTAGGCCGAAGTTTAGTCACAACACGAGTGACGTGTTCTCCTGCTGCCCTGAGAGGTGAGTGCCAAGACAGCATACCAAATGCTTCTAAAGTTGCCTAATAATAGCCTTTCCCCACTTAAAATACCCTGCCCTTCCAACCTGCTCAGGTTCCTATGGCATGCTCTGCTGTTCCCAGAATATCGGGAAATACAGCCCTTTTGCCCCTTTATCCTTCACCCCTTATTCACAACATGAGTTTACTGCTCTGCCTTTTGACTCTCTTAAGCCTTCGTGGAGTCGATGCTGCCTTCCCCTCACTGTTTCTGTGCCTGTTTGAAGCTGCTGCTTCCTCTCTGGAAAGATCTTTCAGAGACCAGCTCAGGTCTCTCTCCAAGTGCTGTGTTTGGTACCAGTGTTTGGTCTTGAGCTTTTATACCTGATTGTGCTGTCATTCTGTCTTAGGCTAATGGATCAATGGACTTGTTTACAATGTGATATTTTCTATTAAATCCAGTATTTTCAAATAAAATGTGTCTTTGTGGAGTTGCACCCCTGGAGGTCAGAGGGTGGTTTGGGTTGATATTTACATATTTTGGTAACAGCTGGTGAGCAAAGCTTCACATTCACTCCTCACAGCAGCTATAAAGGAAGGCACAATCACTGGCAACTGCTGACCTCTTCAGTCATCGGGGGGAAATAAAATAGTTGATAAAAATGAGGCACCTGTGTAAAATGGAGGGCATGAACAGATGAGCAATAAATTTTGATGTTCTGGCTATACCTGGTATCCAAACAAGGACATGGCTTCTAAAAAGAATAAGGAGACTTGTGATCAGGAGGGATATAAAAACCACAGGGTATGGAAAATAGGTTTAGGTGGGTTTTTTGGTTAGAAAAGTAAATATGATGGAGCATCTTGGGTCAGTATAACCAACTGAGGTCAGGTAGAAATTGGCAGAAGGGTTCAATTTTTTATTAGTTTTTAAGAAATAATTTACATGCCCATTAAAGTCACTTATTTTAAATATAAACTCAGTGATACTTAGTTAGTCTGTGGAGCTGTGGAACTTCCTACCACGTCCTTTTCCATCCTCCCAAGAGCTCCCTATTCCTACCCCAGCCTAGGTGACCACAGATCTGCTTTGTCTCTACAATTTACCTTTTCTGGATATTTCGTATCGGTGGAATTCTACCACATGGCATCTTGTGGGTCTGGCTTCTGTCACTAAGCATAATGTTTTTGATGCATAATGTGAATCTACTTAACATGTATCAGTATTCCCTTTTTATTGCTAAACAGTACTCTGTGGTACCGAAATACCATATTTTGTTAATCTGGTAAAGAAGGGATTACACATTTTAAGTAGGTATGTTCTGGAAAAAAATTCTATTAGAATGAAATGAAAAAATTCAGTCAGGACAGCCACATTGGAGCTGCCTGTGTGAACTCGGGACTTTAAGAAAGATCTTTTTCCCAGGCCTGTGTTTCCCTGGTGGCCCAACAGTGGTGTAATCGGGCTACAACCAGTTCTTAGGCCAGTCAAGTGGGATGTACACTCCCATGCTGGACCGGGCCTCTGGTACTACTCAGGGCTCCGTGGAAAACACCTAACTGTATTTTGGTGGTGGTGGTAGGGGGGAATTACAGCAGGCCTAGAATACCTTGTTGCCAAAAAATAAAAGGGTGCTTTTAAAAGGGCTTGAGGTAGGATTGAAAGGACAAAGCAGCCAGTTTAATGGGGCTCCCCCTGGCCAGGTTGCAACAATGTAGTCAGTAAGGAAATATTAAATACAGCTAAGTAGAACAAGTTGAATCTATAAAACCCCAAATCTGATACTCAAAGAGGAAAAAGGTACCATTGAGTATAAATGGTATTATATTTCAGGAAGATAGGAGTGAACGTATTTGTTTTCTTGCAGTTTGGAAAAACCAGCAGTATGTTGACATAAATGGGTGTCATCTCTTCTATTTAATCTGCTTAGAAAGTGGACATAGATGCAAGGGCCTGGCCCACAGTTTCCCCCAGATATATCAAAGGCTTACTCCCCTCCTTCCTTCAGGTCTCTGCTTCAATGTAATTTATCAGATATCTTCCCTGACCCTTCAATATCAAGCAGCAATCCAGAGTCCCTACCCCCTCATCCTGCTCTTTTACTACCTGATGTGTATTTCGTTCCCCACAAAATGAAAGGTTCATGAGGGCGGACTTTAAATACTGTTCTATCCCATCCCTCTCAGTGCCTTGATGTCTAGAAGGCACCTATTCAATTTGTTCAACTATATGCCAAGAGAAATGACCATACACAATAACCAGGGGAAATAAGAGCATACCGTATGATAATAGATTAGTCAGCTGGCCTACTAAGGAGATCTAACTGTGCAATTTGATGCCTTACTCCTGGGAACCCCAGTCCATACTGTGAGGAGATGCTAGTGAAGCAGGGATACGTTCCCAACAAATTTTACTGTGACAGAACACTGAGTTATATAATAATGATAAACAGAACATAATCATTTGGGCTTTAAAGGAGGCCTTAACACCAGCTGACAACCACATTATATTCCCCCCGCCCCGTTTGTTCAGTCTCTTCTAAGACTAATTCATAAGGCCTCAAACCTCCACCTGCTCTTCTCCCAGCTTTTCTCTCAGCTATGACCTTGAAAATGGAAGCAATCAGGAAAAAAAACTTCCACAAGCTTCACCATCACACACACCCACCTCCCAGCCCTGCGTTCACGCTTTGCCTTCTTCCTATGATTTGTTCTTTGTCTAGTCCCTCCACTTGTGCGCTAGACCCCACCTTCTCTTGCCTCGAGGGCATTGTTCTAGCAAGATGCTCGCCAACCTGCAGCAACCAAAGCCAGCCTTAAAAACAAAACTTTTTTTCATTTTTTTTTTTTTTTTGAGAGATTGAGTGTGCACAAGACTGGGGGTTGGGGATGGAGGAGGAGAGAATCTTTTTTTTTTTTAATTTTTATTTTTTATAAACATATTTTTATCCCCAGGGGTACATGTCTGTGAATCGCCAGGTTTACACACTTCACAGCACTAACCATAGCACATACCCTCCCCAATGTCCATTACCCCACCCACCTTTCCCGACCCCCTCCCCCAACATGGGGGACTAGGGGGCCAGAAAAAGAAGAAAGGAGGAGAGAATCTTAAGGCAGCTCCACGCCCAGCACAGAGCCCAACAGGCTCGATCTCATGACCTGAGCCTAAATCGAGTTGGGTGCTTAACAGATGGAGCCACCCAGGAGCCCCTAAAAACACAACTCTTCACCCCATTTGCCCCCTCCTATCATAGCCTTATTCTCTGATCCCATTTATTGCAAAGCCTCTGGAGTTACCTCTACTGGGGCTCTCCCCCCACCCCTTCTGGTATTCCCATATGCATACGTCATACCTCTGTAATGGTCTCACAGTTCTTGGATATTCCATGTTTTAAAAAACTATTTTTCTTCTCTTCAGATTTCAGTTTGCAACATTTTTCTTGATATATTTTCAAGCTCGCTGGGTCTTTCCTTAGGTGTTTTGAGACAACAGATGAGCCCCTCAAAGGCATTTGTTTCTCTTGTTTTTGTTTTTAGCATTTCTTTTTTT
>PISX010000468.1:213918-240074 GCA_004024625.1 Mellivora capensis | reverse complement strand
CGCTTTGTTTCAGCAGCCTGTTTTCCTCTGTCTTAGCATCCTTGTATACCTTTTATTGGTGGCTGGACATGATATATCTTGGGTAACAGGAACTAAGGTCAATGGGCCTTGAGTGTGAGGTTTTATGTTTACACGACTAGCAGCTAGGCTGTGTTCAATTTCTCCTGTGTCAGAGGTTTCGATTTCCTTTGGTGTCCTTGTTTTTGTCTTCCCTTTCTGTGTTTGGGTTTCCCCAGAAACTCCTTGAAATACAGTCCGTGTCTTGCAGCTTTCTCAAAAGCTGTAATCCATTATTATAATACTGGAGCCCTACTGATGGTATGGTATTAAGGACAATTATTCTGTATCTTATGATTAAATCTGTTTTGTCTTTTTTTAGGGAGCTGGAGTCCCTCGGCCAAGACCTTTAGAAATGTCTTAGCCTTTTTTTTTTTTTTTTAATGTGAGACACGGGCTAGAGGGGGCTTAAGACATCCAACTGCCTTTCTCCAAGGTCAGAGAAGACTCTGGCAAAGCAGTTTTCCCTGAATGCGGCCTTCTGCCATGGAAACAAAGCCATGGGTTTATTTTGAAATGGCTCCTCTCCCCCTCCACCTTGCAGGAGGGAATTTTTCTGCCATCTTCACATTGAGAGCCTGGGGAAACTTCTGGAGGTAAAATCCACCAAAATGTGGGGGACTGCTTACCGTAACTCCCAGGAGTTTTAAACTCTCAAGTGAGTCCACATTCAGCCCCCAGTAATTTGCTTCAATCCTGATAATTGGCTCCAGCAGCTTCTCCTTTAGGTGAACTGATCTGTATTTTCTGCATTTTCTTTTTTCTTTAGTTTTTGTGGTGGTTTGCCCTGTGATCTCCATTCTTTGATGGATCAAAGAAAAGTTGATTTTCAGTTTGGTTAGCATTTTATCTTATTGTGAGCATACCTCATTCTTTCCCAAACATACTCCAGGTTTTCACCTCCCTTGTGACTTTGACACATGTCAAAGTGTCAAAGTCACCAATGATCACATGCATCACTAAGTCAACACTTTGAGCTCCTATTACTTGACCTGACAACTGACCATTCCTTCCTTCCCACTTGACCTGGCTTCCAGGATATCACACTCCTATTTTCTTACCTTACTGGCCAGTTGCTATCTTCTCTGTTGGGTCCTTCACATCACTATGAACTCGTGGCATTTGGGAAAGGGGCTCCAAGACTCAGGCTTTGGACCTCTTCCTCCCATACAACTCACTCTCTTGGTAATTTCATCCAGTCTTATGACTTCACATACCATCTATACACTGACTCCCGTATTTCCATCTTCAGGCTGAGACTCTCTTCAATTCCAGATTATAATACCCAACTGCCTACCCAACATCTCCACTGAGATTCTTACCAGGAATCTCAAACTCATCTATCCACAAATAAATTCCTGATCTTTACCAGCAAATCTCTGCCACCTATAGCTTTTCCCGTCTCAACTACTGAGACAAAAGGAGCTAGAAATCAACTCTGATGCCTACTTTCTCCTTGCTACATGCAATCTATTAGTGAATCCTTGAAGTTTCATCTTCAAGGTAAGCACAGAATCTGACCACTTATCAGGATTCCAAGTGCTGGCACAGTGCTTCAAGCCACGTGTACTTGTCACCTGAGTTACTGCAGAAGTCTCTTAACTGGTTGTTTCTACCCCTGCTCACACACTCTCCTAAAACCTAAGACCCTATCACACTTCTGGCTCAAAGCCCTCAAAAGGCTCCCATCTCAGAGCAGAAGCTCAAGTCAAGCAGTTGGCCTCCGCCATCTCACTTCTCGCTATTCTCTCCTACCCCACCCTCTTACTACTCTCTCTTCCTCAGTCCACTTCAGCTCTTACGGGCTCCCATGCTGTGCCCGGAGCCCTCCAACATGCTCTCACCCCAAGGGCCCTTGCCACACTCTCCATCCAGACTCTCTTCTCCAGGTGCCTGCATGGTACTGCCAAGCCTTTGTCCAAGTGCTATCTTGAGGAAGTCTTCTACCTTCTTGAAAATTCCAACATCACTCTGTCTTGCCTAACTCCCTATGGCCTCTCCCAACTTCTCTTCATAGCACTTCTCTGGTGATAATCCCTGTCATCTCCTTAGTGTCTGTCTCCTTCCACCAGAATTTAAGTTGTATAAGGGGAGAGATTTATGTTTATGTTATTCACTGCTACATTCTCAGCACCCAGAAAAACAGTAAGGCCCGTCATGAGGTGTGCAATTAATATTGGTTAAGGAAGTGAATGAATACTTGGAAACACTAAAGGGTGAAAAAATGGAACGGGAATGAGAGTATGACACACCATCATCTTTCAAATTCCTATGCACTGACATTGCATTAATAGTAGTTTAATTTAGTTTAGTTTGTTGATTCAATGAAGGAGGGGGAAAAAAAGAGCCAAGCAAAGAAAAGAAGTAACTATGCTGACTTTGTATTTACAACTTTGGCATCAGAATTTCACTATGTTCTCAATATGCACTATCCTCTCCAAAGTGCCCTCTGGCTCAGAATAAGTTATGCGGATTCTTGGGAGTGGTAAACCTTTAGCCGACCTGGGTAATTACCTATGAATGCTACAAGTTGATAATTATCACTAACATTGGTGAGAACATCTCGAAGCCAGCTCTCCGACCACAAAGCCTCAGCCTGGTTTGCTGGCCAATTTTTTTATTGAGCCCAAGTGCAGGGAGCAGACTATCTGGCTATTTTTACCAGTATCAGAGGGTACCACATCCGTCATACTTAGGGGCGTCAGAGAGAACTTAATTTGCTTCCTTCAGTGGATGGAGACAAGTGCTACTATCAGGACTGACGCTTTCTATGTAACAACACAATGCCAACTATATGGTTCAACTGTAGTTTTAATTGGCCTTATATTTTTTTTAATACTGCTATTTCTGCCTCGATGGTCTCACTAGATGCCATTCCAGCTACCAGTATGTATAGCGGACTATAATGGAACACAAGGAGGAAAACTAAAATCCCCCAAAGAAACCTGTTTCTTTAATAAAATAAAGTACTATGGTCTTAGTTACTGCATTTTTAAAACATGGGAAGTGCTGCCACCTGCAGGTCATGCTTATGACAAAGTTAATACTCCCTGGGATCTCCAAAAATTCCTTCCAAATTGTTGGTGAATGAATGGTTATGATTATCCCAGCTAATTAACTCTTTTTTCTTCACCTAAACAAATAAGTAAATAAAAATTAAGTATATTAAGGGATTTCTAATATAAACTAGAACCTCTACTACTAAAAAATGACCTTGCTGTGGTGCCTCGTTGGCTCAGTTGGAAAAGCGGGTGGCTCTTGGTCTTAGGGGTCACGAGTCTGAGCCCCACACTGGGTGCAGAGATTAGTTAAATAAATAAACTAAAAAAAAAAAACAAAAACAAAACAAAAAACCTCGCTGAGATTGCTATCAGTCTAGCCAAGGGCTGCCAAGTGTTTTCTCCATTATCCATCTCCTTTAACAAGAGATGTCCACTCGATGCTCACTCACTGGATTCAGTACTTAGCTGAGATTGCAAGCTTATCCTCTCACATCAGGGCAGAGACCTGTGGGTCCAGATGACCCGCAAGTCTAATCAACTTATCCAGGTGAGGGATGCCTGGCTGGCTCAGTCAGTGGAACATGCAACTCTTGATCTCAAGGTTGTGAGTTTGAATTCCACACTGGGTGCAGAGATTACTTAAAAATACAATCTTTTAAAAAACAACAAAAAACCTGGAATCCAGTTTGATGATTTCCTCATGAAGCTGAGTAGGAAAATGACCATAACAGGTATATGCACTAAAACTCCATACAAAGACTTAAGTGAAGTGTCTGCAGAAATAACTGATTTAAAGCCACCAAAAGACATAAAGAAAAAAAAATTCAGTTTTTTGCAGACCCTGCTGGGATTAGGTCATCAGTCTCCAAGAAAAGGTTTTCAGGGTCTGACCAATCTAGGTACATCAAGATCTAAGGGATATTTAAGTTGTACTAACAATAAAAATGGATGGTATAATGTGCTAGCTAACGTGCTAGCTGTCTAAGAAGACACCATGACAAAACCTAATATGCTGCATTCTGGATGGAACCCGGAAACAGCTCAAGGTCAAGAGGAAAAAGCTAGGGAAATCTGAATCAAGTATGAACTTTTGTTACGAACAATGTACCAATATTTGTTCATTACTGTGACAAATGTACTATACCAACAGAAGATGCCAGTAATAGGAACATGGAATATATGGGAACAGTGTACTACCTCTGCAATTTTTCTGTCAATCCGAAACTTCTAAAAATGTTAACTTAAAAAACTGAATGGGACAAGATGCAATTCAACTGACAAAAATGGGCCCTTAAGTCAGTTCAATCACAAGCTTAAAAAGTCACAAAACTTCTTTTTTGGCTTTAAGAGTTATTTAGTAGCTTATTTTCATCTATCTGTTCTAGACTCAAAACTTTTATTTAAATCAAGAGACGGGACCTCTTCAAACTATAACTTTGAGCATGATGAACTGGCAGTCCGGACAGGGATCCTTGGCTCTCGCTCTCACCAAAAGCACACATGAAGGTTTGTTGTCAATGTAGGACAAATCTTGGCCCGCTTGTTTAAAAAAAAAAAAAAAAAACCACACAACACAACAAAACAGGCCTTCATGAAATTAAACAAGGTAAAATTTGTTTTGTTCTATCATCTAGTTTCTTGATATGCCAACCTTCCAGTTATTTCATAGGGTATTCAGGGGGTTATCCCAATTTTTCATTTTACTCAGAGACAAAAATATTCTACCCCAAACTACACCACCTTAAAACTACCCCATAACTCATATCTCAAAATTAAGACCTTACAAGCCCTACTGTCCTTGTTAAATTGCAGAGTTTGTACCTAAGGAAAAAAGGATGAAACATTCAGATGAACAAACAAGTCTGAGACTGACCACTTGCTGTGTTTTTTAAAATCATGAAGAAAGAGGAACCTCCCATTTCTTTCACAAAACTTCACAATGAAGCTTTCTGTCCTACTGCCACTATATCATCAACACAATGTGCAAAAGCCTAAAATAAAATAACCTCTAGCAAATACCGACCAGTCTGTGAACCGAGGAGCTTCTGAGTGGCTCCTACTAAAAAAACCTCCCCTGAATTCCTATTCAATCATGAAACCACTCTTCTTAGATGTATACTGTATAATTATTTTAATTTCCATTTCTATTCTTTAGCTTTAGTTCTTACGTAAAATGTGCAAAATGAAAGCTCATGAACCGTATGGTTCAAACAAAGTATGGGCACTAAAACCTAAGTTCAGTCACGAGTCTGGTTAAGAGAGTAGGTGCTATTCCATGACTTTTTTCTGCTCACTTTAAGAACATGTGTTACATGCCATACAGTTTTTTTTAAATGTGATCAGTTGCCTTGGAGACAGAATAGCAGGAACTCTGCTCTAATTATAAGACAATTTTTAAATTGCTTTTATTTTAAAATTAAGCAGCCTCATTGACAATCCAGAAACAGTCCTTGTTGACTCTGGATATACACACACACACAAAATAGTTGAAAGTGACTCCCCAGTTTTCAATGACAATTTGGGGAAAAAGAACACGTTCACAGCTGCAGCTGGATCCCTCTGTCCTCTTTTTCAAAAAAATCTTATTTTGCTGCCAAGCCATTCACCAAACCATAAGGAAAGACAATTTTTCAAAAAGCCATCAGAACCCAGAAACAGGGATCTAGGAATTAAAATTATCCCCCCAAACAGTGTTGTTACAAAAAAGGATAGGAAGCCAAATTTCTGTAGCTCATTAGAGAAGACCTTTAAAAAGAATCCAGAAAATGAGGACTGGAACTACAATAGTATGGAGTTCAAAATGGAGGTAATTAAGGAAAGTACAGCTTGTTCAGCTTGGGAATATATTAGGCTTTCTCTTACACCAGCAGAAATAAAAATATGAAACGCTGGAGTTAATATTAAAATTGTCCTTACTGATGGAAGGTAGGGTCAGAGTGAAGGAAGAGAAGGATAAACAAAAGGTAGCAAAGACAAGTCATTTTGAATCTGGGCTCTATGGTCCAGAAGAGTTGAATGGGACTGACATTCTTCTGGGCCAGGATCATTAAATTCTAGACTTGGCTCAAAACCAGTAGACTACACACCACTAATAAATACCAGGCAACCCACAGTGTTTGTGGCATAAAAAATATTTTAAAAATTATCTATAAATTTCTATTCTGAGAAGCAGTAGATCAAAATGACACTGAGCCATCCAATCAGTTACAGAGTAAAGGGCTTCCTCTGAAGAAAACTCACTTGGCAGAAACATAGGTTCAAAGGAATGTAACACGGAGTTAATGAGATCAGGCTCTCAGTACAATTTTAATAAGGCTTCTTTCTACCTACCCCAGTTCTAAGGCGTAGTACTGAGGGGACTCCCACATAATGCTTCAGAGGGATGCTTTCAGATAAAAAGGTCTATAAATTTAACCCTTTACTCCTCTCATCACCTAAAGCTTGGGGATGAAAATAAATATTTACTTTTTAACTATTCAGAGCTTTGGGCACACTGTAGTATTTAATATTCTCTAGTTTTCATTTTCTGAACCTTTGGCTTATAATCTTCTTTATGTTACATTGAAAAACATAAGAATGTGCCTTAGTCAGTAGTACCACACGAAAATAGAAACCTTGTTCTTCCACATCTTCTATAAAGGAGGAGTGAATTAACGGTACCCTAAATATACTGCAAAGTTATTTTGTATACTCGACAAAAGATTAGGGCAAACCATTCCACTTCCTTATCTTGAGTAGGAGTTAACTAGTCTTCAATCTCATCTTCCCAAATATCTCCATTAACATCCACAGCATGGAACAACCTGGAACCATAAAATAAGGCATATTTATAGGTACATGGGAAAAACTTATTATCATCTCTTTCCTTCTCTCAAAATTACTTTCTGTACTCTTCTGAAAACATCTTTGTGTATCTTTTCCTTCCTTTAATCACTACACTAGGGAAGGATGAAATATGGCTCCCTCTGAACAAGCTGTCTTGAAGCTTACAGGAATAGCCCTTTTCAGATCCAGACCAACTCTCTAGGGCCAAGGATTAACAATAATTGGAAATGGGTATAAAAAAACTGATACTCAACGTACACAGTAAATGGAATTAAGCCAGGATTGGGGAAGTCAGGCAATCTAGAAGGGGAACTCTTCCAAATCACCATAATTTTACTACATGTGAATCACTCTACTCTCTGTTTCATTGTCCTGTACGCTCCACTGGTATAATGTTTTATAGCTGCCAACTTGTTTTCCTTCCCTATGTTACCTAAAATGTAAGCAGTTTTCAACACTAGATTTACAATGGTTCATGGACAGAGCTTGTTTCTTCAATTTCTCTTATAATTTAGTAACACCAATGACTGTAGATACTAGAGAGATGCCTCTTCACAAAGGTCATCAACGGATGCTGAAATCAGAGCCTCTGAAAAACAGGATATTCACACTGTGCCAAGAAATCACCCCAGAGATTATTTATTGACAAGAGAAAAGAAAACTTACATTTACAATGGAGCCAACAATAGAACTGAGCGGCATACTAATGCAGGACAGCCTGACATTATGGACCTAATGTGATTTGATATGAAGTACACATCATCCCTCAGGAAGTAGTCTTATCAAAAATGTTACTCGAAATCTATTCAAACTCAGTGCAGATCTGACTTCCAATTTACAGGAAATAGGACAGAGAAACTAAAAGACAACAGCGACAGGCAAAACTCTAGAAAGTAAGATGTTCTCCACAGGACAAGTGGTCTGGACTCTCTCAAATGTCAACATTCCCCTCAACACATACAAAAAAAAGGCAGGCAAAACTCTTCTATATTATGAGACTGAAGAGACAGAACCAAGTAAAATGTTTGAAATTGATTATATCCCGGTTTGGTAAAACAGCTTCAAAAGATTTTTTTAGGTATAACTAAGAAGTTTAAAACATGTTTATTAAATGATAGTATGCCATCGTTGTTAAATATAACTATTGTATAGAAGAATTATTCTTATCTTAGGAGACAACGTGGAAGTATTTAGAGAGAAAGCACCCTATCTCCAACTTAGGATCATGTATTAGAAAACAAATATGACAAAATATTATCACTTGTTCATTTTACTAGACAGTAGCCTACTAATCATATTCTTTCAACTTTCACCTCTTCTGTATGTTTGAAAATTTTCACTATAAAAACTTGAGGAGGATAAAAAAGAAAATTTCCGGACAGCATATTTTTGGTCATAAATTCACTTTCAAGAAAATGTAAAAGACTATATATGTGAGAAAATATGTAAGAGAACTCTATAAGCAAAGTGGCCTACAAATGAAGTACCAAAAACTGCTGCTGAGAGCAGGGGATGGTGTATACATACCGGTTAAAACACGGGGAAGCAGGATCGGTGAAATGTTTATAAGGGTTTGCTCTAGAGAGAGAACCCATGCAAATCCAGCAGAAATACTGCATACAGCCAGTACATGTCATCTTGTTACATCCATCTAGTTTCTGGTGGAAAAGACAGAAAGAGAATAGTATAAGGCTATAAAAGCAAAAGAGAAAAGCTATACAGGAACACACTGTAACTATTTTTTTTTAAAGATATTTATTTATTTATTTGTCAGAGAGAGAGAGAAGGTGAGAGCGCGCGCACAGGCAGGCAGAGAGGCAGGCAGAGGCAGAGGGAGAAGCAGGCTCCCTGCCGAGCAAGGAGCCGGATGTGGGACTCCATCCCAGGATGTTGGGATCATGACCTGAGCCGAAGGCAGCCGCTTAACCGACTGAGCCACCCAGGCGTCCCCACATTGTAACTATTAAATGCTTTTCTCTGTTGCTTTACAAGTAAAATACAGAAAATATTTAGCATATTTAGATATTATATATTTATAAATATTTAGCAAATTACAACTAGATATTTCCCCCAAATCTTTTCTGATAAACAGTAGACGCAAACCAAACATGTATATTATAAGGTGAACGTGTAAACTACTATTAAAATATTTGGATTTAGTATGTATGACTTTAAACTTTTTACACAAATCTAGGTAAACACTTGGTATCAAGTACTCCACTGTAACAGGGGGTTGAAACATGTCTGATATAGTTAAACAGAATGCCAGTTTCCTTAATAGGAAATTTACCAAACTGGGGAATCACCACCAGGTCCAGTTCAGATACAATGGACTGGGATAGGAAAATCAAAACCAAAGATAAATTCCGACTTTCAAACATATTACGATTTTGTCAAGAAGCAATAGATTTAAAATATCTATTTTGGCTCTATGTGGGATGGAGTCCCACATCCGGCTCCTTGCTCGGCAGGGAGCCTGCTTCTCCCTCTGCCTCTGCCTGCCTCTCTGCCTACCTGTGCGCGCTCTCTCACTTTCTCTCTCTCTGACAAATAAATAAATAAATATCTTAAAAAAAAATAGTTACAGATTAATAGGAAAATGTCTGCATTTCCTAAATTTATACTTCTTAAGCAGGTGTGTTAAATTCCAGGATGAACAGTTCTAAGAAATCAGGCTTGATTTTTTTTAAATCATGTAAATGAATTAAGAGTTAATTGTAGCTCTCTACTAGGCCTTCCTCATAACTCACTCAATTTTGTTATGGATACAATATGAGAACAATTTTCACTCTATGAAAGCATTTTAAAAAGGTAAGTCTACCTGCATTTAAGATCAATAACAATATTTAGTAGTGAATTTGTATTTTACAAGTAAGTAGGTTTAATAAATGGGTTTTCTTAGTCATAAAATTAATAGGCTTCTTAAGGCAATCGTAACAAACTCATTAAGTGTGTCTGCCAAGTCTGGCCCAAAGCTTTACCTCTATGGGAGTCCCACAGCACGGGCAGCTCTTTGAGTTCTTTTCTAGCCATTCCTTACTTTCCATCTCTTCCAGCGCCTTCTGAATCACCCTCTTACCATACCTCTGTTCCAAAAATCTTTTATTGGCCTCATCTGCTTGCAGGTATTCATTTCGTAAGTCCATTAATTTCTCTGGAAAGTGAAATGGAAAATTAACTTTTATACAACTATGCAAAGCTGACTAAAAACCATTAAAAATGGTCATAACCCTTGATTATTCAGTAATGCTATTACTGGAACTTTAATCATGAGGAAATAATCCAAAGTACAGTTATATGCATGGAGATGCATATAAGAATGGCAAACAAATTAAATGTCCAAAGGAATAACCACATGGGAAAGAGCCACTTAATGGCATAATATTTAGTTATTAAAAACTTATGAGATGGCTACAACTCAATTAAAACACTCATTACAGAATCCAGAAGGACTATTTAGGTTGTAAGTAGGTAAAAATGACACATGTACAAATGACAAAGAACATAAAAGAACGCTCCAGCTAGAGAAGTTGGACTTGGGCAAAGTATCAGAATAAGAGGTCATCTTTTTTGTTGGTTCTGACGTATTAATATTGGCACGTTTGTGCAACTAGTAGCACACAGTTTAAGACTGACTTAGCTAAAAGACACAAAGGTGGAAAGAGACACTGATTCTCCACAAAGTCAGCATCAGTCATCATATGAAATAACAAGCCTTACCAAATAAACAAAAGCATCTTTGGCTCAAGAGCAAAGACTGTTAAGTTCTGTAGATAAAAAAAACACCAGTGACTAAAAATTTGCCACCCACAGGTACTGCCAAGTTTCTCCTGTCAACCTTTCCCCTGATATTCTTCAATCTCGAGGCACTGTTCCACCGCTTAACTCAGATGGAAGGGGCAGCCATTCTCAAGGGCTTTACTTGTGGACAGAGGCTTTTGTTCACATTCTGTCACCTTAATTTTTCAACACCATTAATTGAAGACCTCTCTCAACACTGTCTTAGTTATTTTTTTTTAAGATTACTTATTTATTTATTTGACAGACAGAGATCACAAGTAGGCAGAGAGGCAGGCAGAGAGAGAGGAGGAAGCAGGCTCCCTGCAGAGCAGAGAACCCGATGTGGGGCTCGATCCCAGGACCCCGGGATCATGACCTGAGCCAAAGGCAGAGGCCTTAACCCACTGAGCCACCCAGGCGCCCCTGTCCTAGTTATTTTATTAGTTTACTCTCCTCATATTACTTAGATGTCTGACTCCCTTTTTACGCCGTGGATCTTCTGCGGAAGATTTCTTTGCACGGTGCACTCCCATGGTTCCATCACCTCTACTTAGATGGAGCAGACATGTACCTTTTTATCCTGTCATTTTTATCGCTCTAAAAATTCAAAGCATGTTTGTGTCTCCAGATTTCTTAAGGACAAAGATTACTGCTCTAGCGTTCTCAAAATTGTTAGTATTTCATATACTTTATATAGTATCTAATATGTACATATATATACAGATATAGATATAGAAAGCAAGTCTTAATTTTGCTGAAGCCCCCAAGCTTCTTTGATTTCTTCCATAAATGCTATGAAACACGTGAGACGTACTTCAGCTTCTCAAGGGTAAGTTTATAGAAGTCTAAAGCAAAGACTTCTATTTTACTCTGGTGAATTCTCCTCTAGTGAGAAGAGAATTTTTACTCTGGTGAACTCTGCTCTAGGCAACTGGAAGACTCTAGTTGTTCTCCTCTTAGGGTCACTTTGTTGGAGGTAATAACACTCTGCTAATGGGAACAATTAGCAACCATCTTAATAATGGCATTAATGGTTACCATTTTGCATTTTCCATAGATTAGCCCTTTGTTCTCAAACTATCCATGGTGAAGGACCAGTTTTTTTCCCCCACCACTCTGTCAAACACCAAAACTTTTGCAAAATACAATCAAATGAATTATTAGAAAAATTATAAAAAGACAAGAAACATAAGCTTAAATTTTTATTAGTTCACACATAAAATTACTGTGAAATCGCTGCAACTTTCTAGCCCTGTCTCTCCATTTATTTCTCTTGTCACAAATCAGTGTAACAAGGATATGAGCTCCAAGTAAGCGCTAGATAGTTTATTTGAACCTTAAAACAACCCTATGAAATAGCTATTATCATTACCCCGTTAGTGTAAGAAGAATAAGCTATCAAAGTCCAGTTAAACTGAGGTCAGAGGCCTGATTTCTCAATCCTTATTTAGGTCAGAGTTGCGATCAGATTTCACCTCCTGTGCCTGCTTCAATAAATGGTGGCTTTCTGAAGCCCTGAGGGTGAAGGAAGATTCTGAGGCTTTCCTTGACCCAATGATAAAGAACTTGATGACTAATCAGACATACGTGCCATGGAAACAAGAGTAACAGCTAAGATGGTCTGCACTGGCCAAGTAGGAGCAGCATTATCCCAGGTTCCTAGATAGATATTACCTTGCCATTCCTTCTTTGTCATATTCCCCCCTCCCCCAAGCTATCTCCATGGTTTGTTTCCTTAGTTCCTCCACGTCTTTATTTATTTTTTAAGATTTTATTTATTTACTTGTCAGAGATCACAAGTAGGCAGAGAGGCAGGCAGAGAGAGAGAGAGGAGGAAGCAACCTCCCTGCTGAGCAGAGAGCCCAATGTGGGGCTCGATCCCAGTACCCTGAGATCATGACCTGACCTGAAGGCAGAGGCTTTAACCCGCTGAGCCACCCAGGCGCTCCCCTCCACGTCTTTATTGAAACCACTTTACCACTGAGGTCTTCCTCCTTTACTTCCCTAAGTAAAATCCTAAGCCGCTTCCCCATCACAACATTTCATATCCTGTCCCCATTTTTTTTTTCCTCCATAGCTCTTATGACCATCTAATCTTGTTATTTTGTTTGCCTGTCTCCACCATTAAAATTTAAGTTCCATGAGGGTATTTGGTCACTCCCTTATCTCCAGAGCCTAGGATAGTAACTGAAACAAAAAAGTATCTGTTAGACGAACACTTCCAAATCGCATGATTCAAGTGTTTAAGCTTTTTCTTGGGGTGTGTGTGTGTGTGTGTGTGCACACGTGTAAGTGCGTGCAGAGGACAGGAGTATCGCGTTCACACAGTTACAACTCACCTGCAGTCACCTTACATGGAGAGACCCCATGGTAAGTCAATCTGCACAAGGTACAGAAGGCAAAATTGCAACTGGAGCAGATGCCCATGGTGCAGCCAGGCTCCTGCATCACAGGCAGCTGGCAGCATGGGCGGGGGCAGTACACCACATCCGCCATCAGGTCCAAGGTGGACTGGAGGAGAAGACGATCATAACGGGCAAATAACTCTGTTTCCACTAGCTCTTTGACCTGAAGGGAAATAGAAAATACATAAATGTGAGGATTTCCCAACCAGTTGATTCTGAGGCGATCCTTAAAATGCTGGTGCTAACTAGACGCACATGAACTCAAACTCTCTTACTTCAAAATCAAACCGAATGTGGCCAAGTCTATACCTTGACTGAGATGCGGGCTACATGGGTTTACACATGTGTCAAAGCTAAGTAAACTGTACAGTTTAAATGGGTACATTTATGGGTTAATAAAGTTGATTTTAAAAAAAAATAAAGGTCAAAGCAAGGATGCTGTCCCTGATTCTGTTAACCATGCCAAGGAATGTGCCCTTTGGATCTCAACCTCACACAAAGGGAGGCTAGTGATTATGCAGGGTTGATGGGATCCCAGCAGATAAAGTAAATCACCAAAATGCTTTATAATTACTTTTCTGACACTCATCCCTGCCAAGAACTGCCAAGAACTAGCCCAGGCCAGCAGAGGAAGCATTTACATTCACTTCAACAGCTGAGTAAGTTGAGTAAGATCAAGGCATTCTTGACAGATACATTGAAACAACTTGCACCTGGCACCAAGGCCTCAGCCTGCCCGGAGGAGCCCCATGAAGGAAGTTCCCGAGAAGATGCCCCCCTTGGTTAAAGAGAATCAGGAGGCAGCTCTCAGCAGAGTAGAGAATTACCTGACCAGGAGTGGCCACGGAAGGGCACTTGGGTTCTGGGCAGTTGAGGCACTGAACTTGGCCATCTCTGATCTGGATTTCAAAGTAGTCCTTTAGACAGGCTTTGCAGTACACATGCCTACATTCCAAGAAGTACATGCATTCACTCCCCAGCTTCTCACAGAAACAGATATTGCACAGGAACAATTTACTGTTAAAGCATTTTATCTGCTGAGCTTGATCAAAGTCCAAGATTTCCTGGATGAGACTCGACAATGATTCCACATCCTGCACGGCTCTCTCATCCACAGCCTCCTCTTGCTCTGCATCTGATCCCGCAGCTCCTCCAAACTCTAGCTCCGTGCTGGGAGACGCCTGAGCCGTCCTTCTCTGCACCTTTTTCTGAGAACCCATCTTGAGCTCAAAAGGAGAGACAATATTCAGGTATGCTAGCGTCTCTTCCTTAAGAAACTGCATCCAAGCAAACAGGACCACGCTGCCACGGTGTTCTTCCCACAGGTTGTCTAAGTGCTTGCAGAGAGCAGAGAGCTAGGAGAGAGCACAGGAGGGTGCTGGTGAGTGTGGGAAGATGAGGATACGGTCAACTCATTTCTCTTGAAATCTTTTTAACTTCTGAGTTAAGCCCTTACAATTCCTAACACGATCTTAGTGGAGCACTTCTTACACTATTCAACAACGTGAGTCACAGCAGAACACACAGTCAGAAGCTAAAAGAAGTAAGCTGAAAACGAGAGAAATGGCAAGACTATAGGTTTACGTATGAACCACTGAAACGGAGGATCTTGTCTGTATTTGTTGTTTTAGTATTGCTACATATCTCATGTAGGAGAAAGAGATGGGAACTCTAAAATGCACTACTTCTATTCCTCTGGGGTCCTTGTCAGGGTACCTCAGGGTACCCTGAATAATGGTTAGAAGGAGAGCAGTTTAAAAATATCATCCAAGTTATTAATTCTAACTTTTTCAGTCCCATGAAAAAGTCAACTCATGGGACGCCTGGGTGGCTCAATTGTTTGGACGACTGCCTTCGGCTCAGGTCATGACCCCGGAGTGCCAGGATCGAGTCCCGCATGGGGCTCCCAGCCCCACGGGGAGTCTGCTTCTCCCTCTGACCTTCTCCTTGCTCATGCTCTCTCTCACTCTCTCTCAAATAAATAAATAAAACCTTTAAAAAAAAAAAACACAAAGTCAACTCATGGGAAAGAATCACTAACAGAATCCAACCTCAGAAGCCTAGTTAGTCAGGTTTATAAGCCGGTTTTAACTAAGCAATCTGGGCTTACACGAAATCCTGATTAATGGAGGGAGACAGACTGATATGGAACCTAGACATGATTATAAGCCCTCAACATGGTTTCACACTTCCTAAGCTAAGCAACCAAAGTTTAAACTACTTTGACTTTTCCTCTTTAAAGGTGGTTTGTTCAATCTGAAAGGAAAATATAAGAGGATTTTCCATTAGAAATGTGGAATATTAGTAAGTAGAGCTCTGGAATTATAAGCAGCTTTTCTTTTTAGCCAAACACAAAAAATAAGCCTTCCAGATGCAAATTGTGTACATTTAAATAACAATGAAAAAGGACCACATTTTCTATTCCTTGTTCTACGTGATGCCATTCACTAAATCCTCCATAGGCACAAACATAAACACTTCCTGAACTTGAAAACTTATTATGTTAAATACCATGCAAAATGCTTTTTCACATATACATGAATATGCTTCTAAGATCAATCATACTTCTGAGAAACCTGCTGAAATGTGTGAAATGTAATAAATACTAAAAGGGGAACTCTGAGTGCTATTTGAGCCACCAAGTCCAATGAAGAAGACATTCTCCTCCACTCTCTTTTCTTTTCCAGCCCCTTCTCAAAAGAAGGATGCACATAAATGTGAGATGGGGGGAACTGAAAGAGGAAAAGAGTAAGAGAGATTGTGTTTTTGTATATATGGTGGGAGAAGCATAATGGAAAATACTATGAGGCTAAATTCTCACTTCCCTTCTCTGTACCAATCAATCCAGGGAAAGCCAGGACCATGTGTCAACTTCTCTATCAACAGGTGAGATTAACAATCACAAGGAATCAGGGCCCAGCAAACAACAAGAATTGAACCAAAAAGGGATATGAGGCCAGTTAAAACATCAATCATATGCACAAGAATTTATTTGATAGAGAATCCTGTTGTAATTTCAGCTGTAACACATTAAATAATGAACAACTCTCTTCTCCCCACATTCCCAAAAGCCAGCAGAAAAAGTAGATGCTACTTGGCTGGAATCTGAAACTGCAGCCACACATTCACTGAATCCATCCTTGTTTCCTACTTGTGTGTACACATGTGCACACATGCATGCATATGAAGTATCATGAGCTCTCTGTAGGAATGAGATTATCAGTATCTAAAGAATTCAGTCAACTCTGTGATCTAAATGTCAAACAGCCTTGATATTCTTGGGCAAATTATCCACTGTCTTGCATATATTGCCTCTGGCACAGATATCAGGATGTTAGGTAATATCCCTTTTTTATTCGACATGTTATTACTCTTTTTTAGAACTGTTTTTAAATCATAAGCTCAATTTTACAAAACCACTCTCATCTGAAAGATTAGACTGGTCCGTGGGGTGGAATGAAAACTCCATGGATCAAAAGGGAGGAAACTGACAAGCTGTTCCTTGAGGTCAAGTAATTCTGACAGCTTTTGTCTCAATATACATCAGCCTATCAATCTTCATCACGACTTCTAGAAAAGTAGCTGCTATTGATCCATTATCTATCCAGAGTACTTTATATTAGCTTCAAGTCATATTTACATCTCAATCAAGAGCCAAGGTTGTTACTAGAAAAGGATATGTAAGCCAGAGGAAATAAAGATTTCACAATACGAGGTTCATTCATGAGAGAGGAGATGTAGGAATCATACACATTTCTATTTGCATGCATTTATATCCATGGCAGACCAGTCAACAATTATTTGTTATTAATACACAGATCTCTAAAAACAAAAGCACTTACTATGTTTACTTAGGAAATGTGTTTATTCTAAGTACATCAGCTCAATTTTAGTCCTCCTAATTACAGTTAAATCTTTTATTTAAGGACTGGATACGAAACTAAGAAAAAAAAGTAATACCAACATCAAAGGAAAATGAGGAGGACCTTATTGTCTCTATTACAATGCAGATTAAATGGGTAAATAGTAAGATACAGAAAAAAATATATATACTTGATTAAAAATTCTTACTGCAATTCAAAATGATTAGTCATCCTAATCATTGCCATTCCTTTCTAAAATACCCAACATTTTCAATTCATTAACATTAGGATTCATGAAGCCATGGGGAAAAAATTACAAAATCAAAGCCATTTGTTCTTCATGCACTGAATCAAGATCATCAAGGTAGTCTTCAATTAAAGATGATTTTTTAAGTTTCTAAAAATGGATAGGAGAAATTAAGTTTCGGGTCTAACCTGAGTTGGTGACAGCCATTTGCCACTAAGTGTGAATGAAGGTGGGGAGGAGGATGGATAATCTGGTGGCAGTTCAAAGTTCAGCACAAGTGGAGGCAGAAAGCAAATGGTGTATTCAAAGCCACCATTCTGGAGACACTCATTTGAATTGCCTGAACCAAAAACAAAGATTAGAAAGAATCAGTTGGTCAACACTTGAGTGTCCATCACTGTTGAGCGGTGCTCAAGAAAGACTAATGCTTTAGATGAGGGGATAAAGACCCTCCCCCAAAGCACTTTCTATCGTAGCCACCACCTTAAAAAAAAAAATCTTGTAAGCCCTTGAGAAATCTACTAAGCACCATGAAATTTCTAATGAAGGCACATAACTTACTATCGCATACACTTTTGAGTACAAATTCCTAACACTAACTGAAAGCAAATAATATACAAAGTTTCCTTTTGTTGTTGTTTTACAGTAGATGATTACAGACACCATCTAGAGAAAAGGATGTTTATTTCTATTAAGAGCCATGACCTACTTAGAGCAGCACGTGCCAACTATCCATGAATCATAGCTGGGAGAATTTGTGCCAATACAATGATCTCAGGCTTGAGGGCAAGATACAGCACACAACACTCTCACAATCAAAGTTTCATTTTAATTATCACACTTACTTTCTTTACTCAATGCCTTTATAGTAGAAACTTTTTGAGAAAGTGTGCACCAAAGTCTTCTGTAAACGTTTCTATCAAAAGCAGCAGTTTTTTGTTTTTTTCTGAAGCAAAAGGTCACAGAGTAACAGCATATGTCACAGGTTTATGGTAGTTGAAATGATTCTGGAAACCAAATAATATTAACAACCACCACGATACTTTAAAGCTTTCCAAGCATTTTCACATACATTATGTCATTTTCTCTTTTATTATCCCTATTTAACAGCCAATGACTCATAGCTGATAAACTGCTAGCTAGAAGATTAGAACACGCGAAATATGTAGGATAATATCCCAATTCAGTGGTCAAAAGGCGAATCAAATTGAGAACTATTTACCCTCTGTCCAATTTTCAATTAAAAGAGAAACATGCGTTCAAACTGTAATACTATCATCTACTACTAATGCCTATAAACACAAGATGGCAAATAATTTAGGGTACACTAAGAAATTGAGAATAACCTTTATTTAGAAAAATCTGTTTAAGAGAATATTATTAACTAACCGCTCACAAATATCTTGAAATTTTGTGGCAAGTCCAAATAGATCCTGGTTTCTCCACCTTGGACAGACTCTGCTTTTCTAAATTCATCTCCATCATAAATACTCGCCAGGGCCAGCAATTCATCCTCCTGAGCTTCTCGATCTTCTGACGACATTTAATTTTCTGAGAAGCTGAAGACAATTATTCCAATTAGTTAAGAATAGAAAAGGCACAGAGTTTGGAAAAGTCTAGTGGCACCAAAGAAACAAAAAAGTTCCTCACAAACTGCAAAGAATCAATATTCTCACTTTTCTGCTCAATTAGAAATGATATCTAATATCCTAGTAGCTTTGCAACAGTAACAGCTTTTCTTTTTTAAACAGTATATTTTTTATCTGAGATTTTATTTATTTGACAGAGAGAGACACAGCGAGAGAGGGAACACAAGCAGGGGGAGTGGGAGAGGGAGAAGCAGGCTCCCTGCTGAGCAGGTAGCCCGATGCAGGGCTCTATCCCAGGACCCTGGGATCATGACCAGAGCTGAGGGCAGCCGCTTAACAACTGAGCCACCCAGATGCCCCAATAGTAACAGCTTTTTAAAAAATGACGGTTGTGGCGTTTTTTTTTTATGATTTTTTATTCACTTATTTGACAGAGAGGGAAATCACAAGTAGGCAGAAGTAGGCAGAGAGGCAGGCAGATAGAGAGGGAGAAGCAGGCTCCCTGGTGAGCAGAGAGCCTGATGTGGGGCTCGATCCCAGGACCCTGGGATCATGACCTGAGCCGAAGGCCGAGGCTTAACCCACTGAGGCACCCAGGTGCCCCAGTTGTGGTGCTTCTAATTGCCAACTTCATCAGTTATAGGTATCACTGATTTAGAGGGGAAAAAGCATGATTTAAAAAAAATTTTTTAAAAAGGACAAAGCATTAGGGCACCTGGGTGGCACAGTCAGTTAAGCTTCTGATTCTTCGTTTCAGGTCAGGAAGTGATCCCAGGATTGTGGGATTGAGCCCCGCATCAGGTCCAACATCAGCGTGGAGTCAGCTTGAGTTTCTCCCTCCCTCACCTTCTGCCCCTCCTGCTCAAGCTCTCTCTCTCTAAAATAAATCTTAAAAAAAAAAAAAAAAAAGAACAAATCACAAATTATTCTGACTTGCCACCCAAAATAAGCAAAGTGCCCTGCTCACAGAAAGATTAAAAGTATATGTGATACACTTCCTAAAAATCAATAAATTTTTAAAATGCACAGAAACCTCTAAGGGCAGGTTTTCTCAACCTCAGTACTACTGACACTTTGGAAAAGTAATTCTTTGTGGTGGGAGGCTGTCCTGCGCCCTACAGGATGTACCAACATCCCTGGCTTCAACCTACTAGATGCCAACAGCATGCCTCCCCCTCAACATAGCCAAATGTGCCCCCCCAGGGGTGCACCAGAGGGACTGCTCCCATTTGAGAACATCCTGTTCTAGAGAACGTTACAGAGACAGATACTATAGAAGAGGTTAGATAACTTAGAGGCCAGCAAAGGAACATTAAATTTTTCAAGTGCAACACTCTGTCACAACAATTATGATTCACCATTATTTTAGGCAAAACCAAGAATGAAAATATACTGCAATTACAATGTAAAATTGAGGCTTTTTAAGTGCATCAACTGAAAGGTGCACCACAATTTCAGGTAATGTATATGTGGAAAAATGTGTAATGAGGATCTAAGGAAATTACTTTATTAAGGCAATAAAAAATTACCATTCCATCAATTAAAATGTTGGACTATAACTGGATTTGCAAATATGTGCCCTCTCAACTAAAAAAATTTTAATTGAAATGTACACAACTGAAAAGTTAGGACATTATAAAAAGTAACACTACAAAACCTGAATAAGTTCATTTAAAATGACTCTGTTTTCAAAAAATATTTTTTTGCCAGATGATGATCTCGGTTCTGCTTAAGCAGCATCCCTACCCCAAAGAGAATACAGTGACGTGTTCCAGTTGAGGTGAGTTGGTACCTGTTGATAACAACCAGAAGAAAAGTATATTAACAATGCAGTCTGTTTTTCAGTTCAGAATTTGGAATTTATGCAAATCCCATTTATCCTCCAGAAGGTGGAGATGAGACTGTTGAAGTTGGATAAAAGGCCAAGATCTGGAACTCATACTAGATATACTATAGAAATCCTGCCATCTGCAGAAAAAAAAAATACAAAAGATGGTGTTAAGACACTCTCCAAATTTAAATTCTGAATTTCTGTTATTACCATTTAAGTCAAACACATCCTAACATAGTCGATGCCAATCTACAGCTGCATATTACTTTCTCTAGGAGAGCCTAACTGAGCCACGTGGTTAAAGGGGTATCTGCCTGTCCCCAGCGAGGAGACGAGCCTTATCTTCTGCCTTCAGCCCTGGGAGGAGCCAAGTGGAATACCAAGGTCATATGTGACAGGAGCACACTAAGTCCCATAACAAGCATCTAAACATCTTCTTGGGTTTGTTTTGGTTTTTGTTTCTTTTTTCCTCTTCAGCTTCTCTTCTTTCTTCATTTCCTATCCCCCTCCAGTTTTTCCTCTCACCTACTAATGAATTACTCCTGCTAGGGACACTCAACATTAGGTCAATTTAACCATGACAGCAAGATATTTAAAACAAAACAACAAAAGCGTGTACATGCACGCACACATACACACTTTTAAGTTCAATTCTGGAAGTTTTAGAGCCAGACTTCTTAAGTAGGAGTAAGGGGAAAGGAGAGGGTGGTTACAGAGAAACCTAAGAATACCATGAAGTTATTATGTGTAAAAATATATGAAGCAGTAATTTTTAAACCAGATTCTCATATGTGACTCCCAAATAAGAATGAAATTCAGAATCAATTTACATTTATTGAGCACCTTCTGTATGTTGTATTAGGTCCTTTCACATTATCTTATTTAATCTTAAACAATTTTACCAGACATAGTGCGTGGTGATAACATAATTATGTTTCTGTCTGAACATTGATAAATAAGGTGAAAGATGAATTTATAATGATTCTGGTTTTAGGTTAGTGTTCTCCATCTTGTCTGCACATTAGAATCACCTGGAGAACTGTGTTCTCTCAATACCCAGGCCATATTCTACAGCAATTAAATCAGCATTAGTAGTTATCCAACCTCTCCAGGTGATTCTTAAGTGCAGCTAGGATTGAGAAGCTCTACTCCAAACAGTGGTTCCCATAAACAGCTCCTCATAACCTATCCCACCAGACCCCACCGTCTAAAGCTGCCACCTGGTCCCAGTCCCTTAACTCACAAGGCAGACCCACAGTTTCATTTTATCCACTCAGCTTTCAAGAGCCACGTCCAGGGGCGCCTGGGTGGCTCAGTGGGTTAAAGCCTCTGCTTTCGGCTCAGGTCATGATCCCAGTGTCCTGGGATCGAGCCCCACATAGGGCTCTCTGCTCTGCGGAGAGCCTGCTTCCTCCTCTCTCTCCCTACCTGCCTCTCTTGCCTACTTATAATCTCTGTCTGTCAAATAAATAAATAAAATCTTAAAAAAAAAAAAAGATGTCTGGGATTTGCCTTAAAATATTAAAAAAAAAAAAAAAAAGCCACGTCCAAAGCCCCTATTCTATGTAAAAATGTTCCAATTACACGTCAAGTCTTTAAAGATCGAGCCAACATTTTTTTACTATAACTTTCCCACATTACCACATCAACCTTTGGCACTACGGCAGTTTCTGAACTTGTATCAACAGACTGCATTAGCTCCTTAAGGGCAAATACCAGATCTTTTCCATCTGTGTATTGGCCTCGCCATCTAGTAGTGCCCTGTGTCTGGCACTGGGGAAAAAAGTGTAACTGAATGGGTGTGAGATGCAGTGTGGTGAAACTGGGGACCAGAACCTTAAGGTTCAGGGACCGCTCTGTCACATCCCACTAGTAGCAGGATTCACAGTAACACCAAGAAAAGTAACACTTACTGGGCTCTTAGCCGTGTATCAGGCATTGTGCTAAGCCCTTTAAATGCATTACCTCCTGTTAGATTCCCACAACTCCATGAAGCAGTAATGCTTCCATTACACAAATGAGAAAAATGACCGTTTAAGTCCCTTCCGGGCCCAAGGTCACACCGCTAGTAGATAACTAAATCTGGGTTCAGATCACTCTGTTTCTTCATCTGGAACCCAGGAACTAGAATCAACCCCGGCGCCATCAGATGAGAGATGGACATCATTAATATTAGCCTTGGCAAACGAGAGACTGCTACACCATGGAGGGAAGCCCTCCTCCGCCGGGTTTCCCTTCGGCCTGAGAAAATCCTACTCATTCTCCCAGGCTACACCATGCAAACTGCAGAGCTGGGGTCAGCCCTGGCTCCGGAATCAGCACGCGGTCAAGGCACCACCAGGGTGCTGAGTCGTCGTCTGTGCGACTCACCTACAACCAGATAGCAAGCCCCAGCCTCGCTACCGGCCCTAGCCCTTGGACACAGAGGGCACTGTACGAACGTGGGAGGTGGGAGCCGGCCCCAGGCGTCCTCAACCAGAAGGGTCTGGACCTTCCCCTATCTCCTCGGAGGGCCCAGGGGTGGGTGGGATGTCAGCCGGCCCCGGCTGGGGACGCCCCGTCCGGGATTTCGGGGACTTGGGCCCACGGTGCAGTCCCGGCCCGGCCGCTCTTCTCGGCCTCACGCGCCCGGAGCGCGGTCCACACGGTACCTTCCGGCCACCCCGCCGTTCCGGGCCCGAAAGTTCCGCCCTCCGCCCTAGCCCTGGTCTCCTCACCACCGCCGCCGCGCCGGCCTACAGACGCCCGGCTCAACCTGAGCTCGGTACCGCCTCTTCCGTGTTTGGAGCTGTCAGCTGAGCCCGGCGGATCCGGCAGGGGCGGCCCAGCGAGGGGAGGGCTTTGCGCAGCCGCCGTGACCGCCCCGGGCCCTCGGCCGCCCCCTGAAGGCTAAAGACGGCGCTGCCGGCGCGATCTGCGTCACCACCTCCACACCCCCGCCTGGACATTAAGTGTGCTTCTGGACAAGTTGATATATATGCAGCTTTTGTGCCCTGGGGGCTCCTTGCCGTAGTTCTGGGATGGGTCCGGGAATTAAAATTTTTGCCAATCCCAAGAGGTGAACGAAAGGCAGTGGTCTATCCAAAACAGACACTCCGGTAACAGTCCCACACCTGCTCCTTCAGGTAGACTAAGCAAGCCTCCCGCATCCCAATTTCTTTCTCAGAGATGCTGCCCATCTTTATGGTACCTCCTCTATGAAAGCATTTACCCATTGTTCATATTATAACAGTAATAACTACCACGTTTATGGAGCGGTTAGGATGCTTCAAGGACTTTGCTAAGTGCTTTATGTACATTTTCTCTTTATCTTCACCGTAACCTTAAGATTTTAGGTACTATTTGTTATTTCCACTTTATTAACGAGGAAATTGAAACGTAGGGATGTTCAGGAACTTACCAAAGTGTACATGATTATTGAAAGGCAGAGCGGGAATTAAAATTGCATGCCCTCTACCCTACATCGTATGTATAAATTAACTCAAAATGGATCAAAGACCTAAATGTAAGAGCTAAAACTGTTAAACTCTTAGAAGAAAATGTGGGAGTAAATCTTCATGAATTTGGATTAGGCAACAGTTTCTTAGATAAGAAACCAAAAGCACAAGCAAAATAAAAAGAAATAGATAATTTGAACTCAACACAATTCAAAACGTTTGTGCTTCAAATGCACTATCAAGAAAGTGAAAAGGCAACCTACAGAATAGGAATATTTGCAAATCATTTATCAAATATTCAGGATATATAAAGAACTCCTGTAACTCAACAATAAAAAAGACTAAAAAAACCCCCAACTTTAAATGTTTTTAAGCTTTAGCCATGTTGTAGCATGGGCAAAGGCTCTGAATAGACATTTCTCCGAAGAAGATATACAAATGGTCCAGAAGCACATGAAAAGACACTCAACATCATTAGCCATCAGGGAAAAGCACATCAAAACCACAAGGAGAAACCACCCTCACTAGGATGGCTATAATAAAAAGACAGATAATAACAAGTATTGATGAGACTGGGAGAAATTGGAACACTCATACATTTCTGGGAACATAAAATGGTGTAGCTGCTCTGGAACACAGTTTGACAGTTCCTCAAAAAGTTAAACATAGAGTTGCAGAAAGACACAGCAATTCTACTCCTAGGTGTATACCCAAGAGAGCTGAAAACTGCTCTTGGTCTACTGCTCTCCTATAGCCATCTTGAAATTCTTAATTTTCCAACAGGAAGCTCTCCATTTTCATTTTGCACTGGGTTCCACAAATTATGTAGCTGGTCCTGCACCCAGGAGAGAAGAAAAACCAAGTGGGTGAATCAGGGCATTGAAGGTGCTTACCTGACTTCCACAGAGGAAAAACTTTTGAGATGTAAATAATCACTCCTAATTTTCTATACTGTCACAGATCATACCCAAATCAGAAACATACTCCTTAAAGACACAAAGATGGAGGAAGAGTCTCTGAAGCCATTCACTAATATCATTCATTATTCACGTTAGGCCAAGGAAGTAAAACCAAGAGCAAAATATATGGCAAACCTACCTCTGAGTGTTCACAGGTGAGACCATGAATTCTGCCAGCAACCTCCCAGATGCAAGAAGTGAGGGAGCCTAAGAACCAGCTCGGGAAACTCTCACAAATCGGAGCAGGAGGTGAATTATGACATCACATCATGACATCATGCCAGAGGTCACAGGATGGAGGGACTAGAAAAGAGAATGTCAAAGCAGTATTAATAATGTGGACTAAATATTTAGAGTCCAGTGTTGAGGTCAGGAATGGATAAAGAGAGTTTTCCAATAAATTTTGGTTTTAGACTCCATAAAAATAAGAGACTTTTGTGTCTTCAGTTTTATGAGCCCATAATTTTTTAAATTGAGCTTTCCCCTCGTGCCCAGCCTTCCACTGTGCTAAGCATTATCATGCATTATCTCATTTATTTACTTCTTTTAGGTTTTTTTTTTAAGATTTATTTCTTTGAGAGAGAGAGCGTGGACGTGCTCGTGTGAGTGGGGGCAGGGGCAGATGGAGAGAATCTTCAAGCAGACTCCCCACTGAGAGCAGAGCCCAACATGGGGCTCGAACTCACAACCTTGAGATCGTGACCTGAGCTGAAACCAAGAGTCAGATGCTCAACTGACTGAGCTACCCAGGCACTCCATGCATTATTGCATTTAAATACCCAGGATCTCAGAATGGAGGCAATTTTGTTTCCCCATTTTATAGTTAAGAAAATTGGGGCACTAATGGGTGAAGTGATCTGACCGATGTCATACAGTGGGGAAATACAGGATTAGGACCAGCTCCTCTGAAGTTCAACACTCTCCTGTAGACTCTAAGAGAATTGGGTTTGTTGTATCAGAAATACAAAGAGAACAAAATCATTCTTGCCTTAAGAATTAAAGGGGAGGGGCGCCTGGGTGGTTCAGTGTGTTAAGTAAGCATCTGCCTGTCTGCCTTCGGCCCAGGTCATGATCCTGGAGTTCTGGAATCGAGCCCCATGTTGGGCTCCATGCGGCAGGGAGTCTGCTTCCCCCTCTCCTTTTCCTTTTTTTTTTTTTTTT